>JAHLJT010004567.1:61436467-61460240 GCA_031308135.1 Acheta domesticus
AGTATCAACCAATTGCTTTGATATACCTGTAGATGCTGCACATCAGAGTAAAAGTTATGTATAACGTGTATTACAAAATCAAAGTTTTGAATATTGTAGCTCATAGTGTCTATCCGGTGCCCCACCTCGTTAATCCTTTTTTGTATTGGAAATCATGCGTCAACTTTATCAACCGACATCTAATCATTCTGCAAACACAATGCATGCACAAGATAGGTTAGAATAGCAATTTTGGAACAATACCTGCAGGGTTTCTGCTGCCTTGCACATGTATCAGCGCTGCACTAGTACCAGAAGGAAGACATTATGCCAAATTAGGCCACAAAAATCCTGTTGTATCGTAAAAATCCTGTCGTCAGTTTTGTATAGTTAGATGGTTGCATTTGGGTAACATTCACAATTAACAAAATAAGACTTACACTTTTAAAATTTTATTAAACCAATCACAACTTGCCAATATGATTTCCTTGCACATAGTTCCACAGCGGATTTCAATGTTCCTCTTCAGATTGTCGGTCCAAAGATAATTTACGAACAACGGTAGAGGGTCGCGTATAAAAATCAGGTAAAAACCAATGAGAACGCCTCTCTTGAGCTGGTATTTTACATATGTTTGGTAAAGCGGGCACCTTAGTAACAGAAGTAACAATTTCATGAGCCCGTTGGATGTAATGCAGAATCAGTTGGAAGATGCGTGTGTAAAGTTAGAAATTTCGCCCAGAGTGCACCTTGGTTAGAGGAGTGAATACCTAATAAGAATCCGTTGGTAGGGAATGTAAACGAATTTTGGACAACAATGAACACGAGTTTTCGTGGATTGAAGAACGAAAAAATTAGTTAGTTGCAGCTCAGATCTCATAGCGAGAGGCTCATTTGTGAATTAGGGGTGCGTGTCCGAGTTCAGACTTGTTATTTTTTGTGACCGAAAGTAGAGACTTATAAAAAATTCCAGAGATGCAGTTCGGGACTTTAACTTTTTTCTTCCGCGAGTGAAAGTGGAACATTGAAATACTTTGGTGAAGCCGTGCATTTGACTTGGAATATTTTCTTACTGATAGGGAGAATTTTTAAAATTGCCAACTTTATTAGTTTTCACCAGTGAGTAAACGTGTAGTTTCTGTGAAGGGTATTAAGGTCAAGGAGACATCTAACTGATGCGAAGTAGGTGCGCGATATCGCCTGCTAACATATCATTTTCACGAAACTTCCTTTCTGTTCTCTGCGATCGCGCTGAAAACTAACAGAACAGAAGCTATGGATTACATCGTCGCCTTCCCCTTTTACTTGCAATAGCATGGTATTAATGGGTACACTCATTTCAGCGGCGTAATAAAAGCGGCATTTTCGAGAGGAAGCTAAAGAAAAAATGTTTGACAATGCTGAATTGTTTGTTTGTATGATTCCTTATCAAAAACGTAGGAAAAATAAAAAAATACATTTTTTAAATCTAGGATAATGGAAAAATTCAGTAATATGTAAAAAATATGTTCTTTTGTGTAAAATATGTAAATATATGTAATTTTGGTAAATATGTAATATATGTGCTAAAAACTCAACGTTTTTGGCCTCTAACTGATTGAAACGTAAATATATCGTTGATTCAACTTGATAGAGTTACCTTAGAAAATATGTTATTACATAATTATCCGGGCCCTAGACATGACGTTTTCAGCGGAATTTTCAACATGATGTTTGCAGGTTGTCGCGTAAGTCGAACTGGGATTTTTCCATAGATTATTCTCAAGGCAAGTCTTCACGATGGAATAAATCAGGGCATTTCGCATCTTTCTCGTCTTGCCGCTAGATGTTGCATGATCGCGACCCAATCAAGCAATGCTCGATCATGCGACATCTAGCGGCACGGCTTAAGTTGTTAACGAAACGTATTTATTTTTTTAAAATGTATAAAGGTAACTTCCCATATACTTACAGAATTTCAAGTAAACATAACAGACAATAAAATTGATGTTTGAAACATTTTGGATATAGGGAAATTCAGTGTTATTGACAGATTTTCTTGGACATTTACAGCGATTCCTTAAAAACAATGTTTAAAGTAATTAGACAATCTTGCATGATTTCCTGCTTTCCTGATAGTAAAAATATTAGAAAAGCTGTGTACTCTTAAGAACCTACGTAAAGTTGTCCATGCGAAAAACAAAGTATCGGCAAGAACACCCTTCTCTTTGAAATATCATTACCGAACTGACAGATACACCCGTGCAATTTCGATTGCCTCGAATATTTCCACACACAATTGCAGATTCTGCACGTCTCTGAACACATGGGGTAGTATCGAGATGCGTCAGACGAGCAAAAAGTAATAAAATATCTGAAGAAGCTCTCGTTTATAGATTACGGCTTTGAAGCCACTGGCCTCAAAATTCCGGATTTTTAAGGCACTAGAACGCTTTCATTTCCTAAACGAAGCGTTAATAATCTGTTTAGATTTTACATGCTGCCCAAATGTTGCGGACTTGCATTTGACATGAATATTTAGCTGCATTTCTTTCAACAACTCCTTCAAATTTTAAATCAAAATGCAGTTCTTTCGCATCTCCTTGAAAGTTTTCTTTCTTTAAAGACGCTCATTTATAAAGATTGATTGCGTGTGAGAGCGCAAAAGGTATATATACTAATGAATAATGTAGGAGACAACGGTTGTAAATAAACATTCTTACAAAATTATGGTACTAAATTTGTTTCAGTTTTTCCTTTCATATTAGTCTGTGAAAACAAACTCTCAAGCAATAAATTTCCTAATTAATAACTTCGATTTTACATATCACGCTAATGACAAAGCACGCATCCTATGCAACATTTACGTATCCATTGACTTGCAAATGAAAATAAGTTTTCGAAACTAGTGTTCTACGATTTGTCATTGATTGGGATTCTCAATTTCTCCAACTGCTACCAAGCACTTCTCAATTAGGTTCACGAAGCGCAGGAAATTCGAAGCCCGCAACTATGTTGGATACCAAATTACACCAAAAATACTCAAATTTTCGAAAAAGTGATCATGACCTTATTTAAAGAGCTGTTTGTGATGAACATATTTCATTAAGAATAAAATCTTTCACTGCACCATTCATTTAAACTTCCTTCACACTATCTAACAACAAAATTTAATAAAAAACGATAAGAGACATTTTTTTCAAAATTTTGAAAATGTCCCACGGGCTCCATGTAAAGTACCTCCCCTCCCAAAAAAAATTAAAATATCGTTCCAATTCATGGGCTTCGACATCAGTCAGAACGATCGAGGAATATCAATGGTGAATAAATGGAGAAAACAGAACGGTTTAGCCGTTAGCGTTTTCACAGGACGGGCGGACGCACAGAAACCGTTTTTCCGTCATTCGATTTTCCGGTATCAAGGACCTACAAAACAGATTCTGACTGCACCATGTGTTAGAAGATTTTTTTCTACATTTAACATTAGATTTATCTATTTTTTCGTTATCATGACCCTTTAATAAGAGTTTTTCTGCTGTTTTCTCGCGCAGCCTTACACAACTTTTCTCTCCACTGCGTAAGTGACAGCGAAAAGTAAAAAAATGTAAAGAAGTATTTAAGAATAACCAGCATTTGAGAGAATGTAATTAAATCATCCTGTTATTACTGTAGATTTGCGTGTCCCCAAGCCTTCCAACTGTAGGGGAATGCACTTTATTATGTTTCTTTTAAAAAGCTATTTGTACGTAAAATGCTTGCGATGTGATTCGTTATTATTCGATCATCTCCATACTTCTCATGTTGAGCAGAGTATGCTCCATTTACTCACTTTCATTCAGAGATATATCCGAATTTTATTTTGCTGAGTAGTAGACAGTTCTAACTGAAGAGGACGAGGGGCTTCGAAGCGTTAAATGAATTACTGTTGGATTTGTGATGATCTTCTTGCACGCCTACCGCCTAGTTGTGGTCTGGTATAATCGTTCTTCCATTCTGAAAAGTTTAAATATTTTGACTCGACCATTTCGTTCCATCTCTCTCTCGCAGCTACTTTTAGATGGTATCTTCTCTCACTGCCTCCGCGCTTGACTCCGCGAGTTTTCATTCATAGGCGTTTCCAAGTTCAAGTTCGTTGTCACCAGATGGCCGACTTTGTGGGCCGAGACGCTAGATGGCGGGCGCTGGTATTTCGGGAGCCACGCAGCGTCCGACGTTCTTGCTTTCAGCACTAGATGGCGGTAATGGGCTTCTCGCATATTTCATCCACGTGCGGCCATGGGAGAAAAATGGGTGAGCTCCGATGCATTGAGTTTTGCTCGTTCTGCGCAGCACCCGTTTACGTCACAACACGGTGACATACACGGGCCCACGTTTGAAAAGCCAAACGTGACGCTAGCCACATGTGCATGCTAGAGCAGGAAGTGTTGAGAAAACATTTGAAAGTGGCATAAGTGACAATTTTCAACAGCGATCAACCAACCAAAATTTTAGCGATAAAGGTGTAACTTAAATAAAGGATACAATTTTTTAAAATGTTTTATGTTTCAATGACTTGTAACAAGGTGTTAATTTTGATATCTGATTGCATTTCAAATTCCTGCTGGTATCTTGACGGTTGGTGGATCACACATTCTAAATTAGGTTTGCAAAGAAAATAAATTAAATTTAAACTACAGACTTGTGCAAATTATTAAATAATAGAAAAATCTAATAGTAATTTACTTTTGAAATATAATTATCATAATTTATCAACAACTATGCCATCTTTAGTACTTGGAGTGCATTCCCATGTTCTTTATAACCATTTGTAATCATCACTGGTATGTGTTCCGCAAGGCTCTTGCACATTTCCTGAATTTGCTCATACGAAACCGTATGTCTATGATGTTTCCGATTATGCTAATTAATGGTTGTTATTTTTTCTTCAATCTTGTCTTTACTATTCCCCATAAATTTTCAAGTGGGTTGCAGACTGGACTATTAACAGTCGGCAATGTCATCATGTTATTGTCCTCCCAGAATTTCTTACAGATTTGGCTTAATGGCATGATGCTTCGTCGTGCATAAAATGCAATTTTTAACAAGAATCCATCCCTTGTCTGAGGCAGCAGACGGGTTTGAAGCAACTTTTTGTACTGATTCTGCTCCATTGTGCCCTCAACAATGTATAATCTGCCTCATACATGAACTGGCATGCAAGTATATAACAAATTTTAGTGGATATTTGACTCTCTGAACGATACATTTTGAAGAAAAACGTCACATCAGGGGTCATTCTTATGTACTGGCCTGGTTTTCCTTGGACACAGAAAATACGGACTCATCTGAAAATATTATCTGCAAGATAATATGCACTAATGATACAGACTTTTCAAAAATTTCGAACTTTGAATAAGTCTGTATCTTTGAAACTATAATAAATAAATGTCTCTATATTGATTATTTAAAAAATGTCTGAAAAATCGCACTTCACTATGAATAGTGCAAGATACCTGTTGGTAAACAGTAAATATGAGGTATATCATGTCTCTTCCGTTTTCCTCAACTGATGTTAACTTTAATCTGCATTTCTTTTGCCAATTTTAGCCATTTCTTAGCCATGGTAGGAGTTATTTTGCTTTATTTTCTTGACCTTCTTGCAGGAGGTTCTGCAGCACACTGCCTTTCTTTATTACACATTCATTCAATGCCCTTTTAGGCGAGGAAGTCTGTTTTTTTTTCACCCATAACCGCAGCTTTGCAAGAATAAGCATCTTCAGGTTACCGCTTCAAAACTTCACCAGAAACAAATCAAAAATAAAAAACAATTTTATTCAAACCTGGATTAACAGGCATTATATAAACAATATAAAACATTTCTAGACTTCAATTCTGGCATGGGTTCCCAACACCCAACTCGAGAAAAAAAAACGGAACCCACATTCAACAATTGCCACATCAGCTGTTTTAATATACCGTATCCCAAACCTTACAGAGAGAGAAATAATTTTCCATCAGCTATCCCAAAGAACCTTTTCGTGATGTGCTTGAACCAAAGAAGGCGTAAACAGCTTGAATTGTACTTCTACGTTCAGATGTAAAGAGTTTTTTTTCCAATAAATAACGGGGGAAATAGCAATTCATACATTATTCTAATAATTTGCACACCATCAGTAGTGGTGCTAAAACAGCACGTACTTTCTCCCCATTAGTATAATTATGTAATGCTAAGTATACCACAATTTCTCTCTGCGTATTAACACATCTCAGTCATACATTTTTGTAAAACTCATTTTGAAATCGTAGAACATGCACTATCAAATAGCCTAATATGGATCGTACTCTCATGGAAACATAAAATTTCGCGTCGAAATGGTCTGGCCCGCGGGCTTGATGGCGATGGACATCCCTCACTGCTGATAGCGACATCTAACAATAGATTTGAGAACTACGTTCTCTCGACCGAACCATGAAGATGAAATTCATTTGATTGGAGCTAATGAAATATTTTAACGTCCATTGAGAACTAAAAAGTAGTACAGAAGTAAAAGACTTCCGTGATTCCTGCCAATGAAACTAAATTGATATTAATTTTTGTATACGTAGTGTTGCATTCATGTTGCGTTACTTTAAAATGTGTTATAAGAAAGGAAATCGAGCAGTGAAAGGACAGCTCAGTGAGAAAGTGCTGTTCCCAAACTGGAAAAGTGGCGCGGTCGATTCCGAGTCTATGTGAATATTTTTATCCATTCTACATTGCCACAAGATCTAAATTACAACTTTCTACATTTGTCTTGTCAAAGTATGCATAATGCAGTCAAAACTCGCTTTCCGCAAAGAAGGCAAGTATTTGAATTCTGAAGAAATTAGAAAATTGATCCTTGTATTTGAAATGAAAAATATTTTTGCGCTGACTTGTGCTTCCCGACACAATCCGGTGATAGGTATCACAGGTAACGCCCACACACTCTCAAGCAACGTCAGATATCCTCAGAATTCTTCAAAATACTTTGAAACTTGCAACAATATATTGCCAATTTCTTAGAAAAATTATCTCTAAATTAACATAATAATAATAATAATAAATATAAAATACACTTGAAGAAATAAATGTAGAAATGTCTGTGACATATAAGATTAACAAAAACGCTTACATTTTGCTTGTCCTGTAGGGTTCGTTTCACAAAGTGGGCGCGCGGGAGTGCTAAGAGGCCTCCTGCATGTCGTTCACACGTCAACGAAATCGCACCACTCACGAAATTTGAAGAACCCTTGAGAGCACTACACGATGACCAGGGATGCAAATTCATGTGATTTTACTTATTTTTGTCCGTTGCTTCAGTGCATAGCTAAGTGAAATTTCTTGTCTTTTGATTAGAATATGATGCTACATAGAATTAATATGTTAGTGCATATTTGGGCATATTTGGCCGATTTTTCCTGTTGGTGCATTCTCCCGTAATTAACGGCGCATAGTTTGCATATTTCGTTAAAATAGAGACTTGTCTAAAAAATTTTTCTTTTCATAGAATCTATTTATTTGTGAGCGTTCATTGATTCGAAAAACCTTGTCACAATTTGAGTTTTTACTTTCCCGTATACGTACTTATACACGGAGTGATATACGTAGTATAGGGAAAGTTATGTAATGCTGCGCGAAAAAATGGCCAATTTTCGGCGGAAAAAAATTAATTGCCGGGCCGTGAAAACGAATAAGTGGATAAAACCAGTTGCTAAATTAAGAAAAAAAATCCTCTATCTCGTGGTGTGGTCAAAATCCATGATTTGTTGCTTCTTTATACTTAAAAATCGATTGACGGCATTCCGTCCGTCTGTCCGTCTGTGGTCAACGCTAGCGCCTAAACCGTTCGGTCGATTTTCTTCAAAATTGATATTCCCCAGTCGATCTGATTCTAGTCGAAGCTTTGTGATTTTGAAAAAGATTCTTTAAAATTTGGGGGTACTTTATATGAAGCCCCCCGGGGATTTTCAACATTTTCTCAAAAACGGCTCCAAATTTTTTCTTTAAATTTCTTGTATGAATAGAGGAAAATACACTTTTTAACATGGCATAGGTCCGATTTTCACGTACAGCTCTGAATTTCGAAAATTGTGAAAGTTTGAATTTTTTCGGCGTCTTTCTCCAACTACAAAATTGAAGATAGAGATTTTTTCTTCAAATAAAATTTGTTCTGCATATTGAGTTCTTTAATAAAGGTCATGTAAATGTTTTTCACAATTTTGGTAGTTTTCGTGCAATATTGCGTGCAATATGTGCAATTTTAAAAAATTACAAAAACAAAATTTTCTCAAAACGGCTCCAAATTTTTTCTTTAAACTTTTGGTAGGGATAGTGGTAAATGTACTCTATCAATGACATAAAAGCCATTTTGATCTATAGGTTGGTTTTTTCAAAAATTACAAAAATGTAAATTTTTTCACTTGTCTCTCACGTCGTTAATATTTACATTATCGGCGATTATTTTACATTATTATATTTACGAGTATATATGCTTTAAATAATGTCAAGTAAAGTTTCTCGAAAATACTACCGTTTTCTGTGAAAAGTAGCTCAAATTTCGGCATTTTCAGAAATGCTCAAACGTCATTTTCTCGTATATGGCTGCAATTTTTTTCTTGAAACTTTTGTAACGGATAGTGCTAATTACACTCATTAGTATAGCGTGAAGTTTATTTTGAGTTTTGTTTTGTTTTTTTCAAAAATTATATAAATGTAAATTTTTTGAAAGATCTCTCACATCTTTAATATGCACATAATCCGCAATTTGTAAAGATGATTATATTTGTGAGTGTAAGTGCTTCAAATAACTTCAAATAAAGTATTTTGAAAACTCAAAAATTTTCTGTGAAAATGAGCTTCAAATTTCGCATTTTTAGTAGTGCTAAAACACCATTTTCTCATAAACGGCACATAATTTTTAAAAGAAATTGCCATTTACGGCTAGGTTTTTGTGATCTTTAATATTCTAAAATTAATGTTTCTGTTCTACCAATAGGAAACCGAAAAATTAAGAAAATTACAAAAAAAAATGTACTTTTGGCGATGGTAGATGGTAGCTGGCAAGAAAGAGTATGTGGCAATTCCGAATAGCTAGCGAAGACCCAGGAAAATAGAAAACTAATACGGGAAAGTCTGTGCCATTCTGTTTCTGTTTTTTGACAAATAAATAAATAAAATAAATACGCTCATGCTTAATTTTTTCAAAATACGAGTAGTTTTCCTTTAATTTTGTGACAAACGTAATAGGCCGCTGTAAATTTACTGCGCTTCGGACAGCTGGATGCGTCGTAAATTAGAATGTGCAAGTTTGTATATTATTTCTTTCTTCGTTTCTTACATTCGAACTTTGTTATAGACTTACACATTAATATTTTAGAAATTGTTTATTTTGAAATATTTGAAATAAGTAAAAAGAATTAATAGCTCTCAGAATAGCGACAATGCAGGGTCTGCAACAATGGAATTCACTTTGCACTCGCGAATATCTGTGAATTAGTGTCATTGTTGTGACCTAATGGAGCTGTATGAAAAGGAGTTATAATTGTCTAATTTATGTTGATATTTGCAGGCAAATATTTAGTTTTGCACCAAATGCTGTACCATTTGTAGTGAGTAGAGAATTTGTTGCATGGTTTTAAAATACTCTTCCCTAATCATGGCCCAATGGAAGGCATTTCTATATTTCCAGGGTATCTGGCTTCTTTTTCCAATACAGGGTTACAAAACTTTTGCATTCTATTTTTGTGAAGTTGTAGAATTCACATAGTTCTGACAACACTGCAATGGAAATAGTGAGTTCCAAGCGAAGATGTTAGTAGCGCATAAAGTGCAATATTACAGTACTACTTAGCTGTTTCCTCTAATACGGGGAAGTAAGTGCTGTTGTAGCACCACTAGTTTATAAAGATAAAATACTTGTGCAAATTTAGGATCTTTCTTGATAACTTATTTTGTAAACCAGTCAGAAGAAATACAACAAGACATATATTGTGTTTCACTAAGGTGAATTTACTTCAATTATTCCTCTCGCGAATAACGCCAAATTGTATGTTAGCACAAAAATTGTGTATCTTTTCGTTTCAAACACGCCTCTTCTGATTTTTATCAAGAAAGGTTTATAGAGGAAATGAAATATTGTTAATTTTAATTGGATATTAAAATGCATATTTCAGAATTTTTAGATCATAAATGCATATTTTTATTAATAGTATGCATCGAGATTTTTGTGCATGAAAATCGTCTCCCTAATGATGAGTAAAAATCTTCCTAAGAAATACGTAGCCTCTCAGTGGCTAAATTCAGTCGCAAGACTGCCGGAAAAAGTGTTCAGACTGCAATATAAACACCGTCCGCGTGCGCGATGCATACAAGGTCTGTATGATAAGTAATGAGACCGGTTCTGGAAACAATGTTTTATTGATCTCATCTTTACAGGGACTTAAAAGCTTTCGAAGTACTCTCCTCTTGCGTCGATGCACTTCTGCAATCGATGTTTCCACGATGCAAACGCCCCCTGGAAGTCAGCATCCGGCATGTCCTTTAGAAATTTGGTCACGGCTGCTTGGATGGCTGTGACGTCTTCAAAACGGGTTCCTTTCAAGCGTGACTTCAGCTTCGGGAAGAGGAAGAAGTCGGCCGGGCTCACATCTGGGCTGTAGGGTGGTTGTGGAAGGACTTCCACCCCGATCCGGGTCAAAAAGGAGGTCACTACGAAGGCGGTGTGGGCAGGGGCATTGTCGTGATGAAACTTCCACCGGCTAGCGATCTCTGGTCTCTTCCGCTTGACGCTCCTGTGCAGTCTCTCGAGGACTTTTTTGTAGAAGGCGGCGTTGACTGATTGTCCTGGGGGTACAAACTCCTTGTGGACCACCCCCAGATTGTCAAAAAAAACAATCAACATTGTTTTCACCTTTGACTTCGACATTCTGGCGTTCTTGGGGCGCGGGGACGCAGGAGTGTGCCACTCCGCGCTTTGTCGTTTCGTTTCAGGGTCGTACTGGAACACCCACGACTCGTCACCTGTTATGACGTCATCTTCGAAGTCAGGTTCACTGTTCATGAGGTTCAACATTTCCTGACAACACTCAACACGTCGTTGCTTTTGTTCGTCACTCAACACTCGCGGCACCAGTTTCGCACAAATTTTTCTCATTCCCAATTGTTCCGTCACAATCTTGTGCACTGTTGTGTGGTTCATATCGAGTTCAGCAGCCATCAATCTCAACGATAATCGACGGTCTGAGTTCAGTAGATTCCTCACTTTTGTCACAGTTTCGTCCGAAGTCACTGTTGTCGGGCGTCCAGCCCTCTCCAGATCCTCAACGCTTTCCCCGGCCGTTCCGGAACTCACTGTGCCAACGAAACACCTGGCTTTTGATAGGGCTTCATCTTTGTAGGCCTCCTTGATGAGAGAAAAGCGTCTGAGTAGCCGTTTTCCCCAGGCGAAAGCAAAATTTGATCGCATAACGCTGTTCGATGGAACCCTCCATGTTTGTTGATTTTCCGCCGTGACCAGAATTTTTACAAGGACTTTGCCCAAGGCTTGTCAGCGCTCCGCTAAGGCCCGGAGCCAACTGACGCGCGGTGTGTTGCTTTGCTCCGACCCCCCACTACATCCCCCACCACCTAAAACCCCGCTCCAGCGACACGCGCGTCGCGGCGCGGCGAGTCTCATTACTTATCATACAGACCTTGTAGGTAAATCGCAAGAAAAACTTTCATATTTACGTTCACACGAATGTGCACCAGCAACAGGAAGGCAACATAGGAGAAGATATCTCAAGAAGGGGATCACTTAACAAGGAAGAATTCTAGCATCTCGAATATGAATTAATTTCCATGATAACTTGTCACCCATCACTCAATCGTCGTTTGTGAGAGAACAATATACTCAGAATTGAACTAAAACAACCTCTAAATTCCTCCGTCTACAGTTCAATTCTGTGTAGCAAAATACACGCCACATATGAACGTTATTTGTAAATGTCTGTATATCTTGGAACATTTTTCAAACAATGACCAAACTTTGGCACAATAATTGATCCGATCAATTGTAATACGACACTATTCATTTGGCTCAGTCATAGAAAGCTTTCTTCCGGAACCTTAGGCAGCATAATCGAATCCGATGAAAGACGCATTACTTATCCGTGATTTTTTGTCAAATTAACTTATAGTAGTACTCTATCCTTTGCGTAAATACATTTTTACACATTAATAAGGAAATAAAAATATATCTCCAAGACAAATAGGTGTCTCTCTTCCACTAATGTGATAACTGTCTCTCGTGTGGCATGATGGCCCAGTCGAAAAATTGAATCCGGAGAATAAAGTTTCGTTTGCTTGCCTATGAGTGAAAATATTGATTTTTCTTTGGGGCATCGTTGCATTCTTATCTCATTCTGACCAACAGTTGAACCTGCCAAGGACAGTTGCCTGTTACTTAGAAAGAGAGAAAATCGATAATGTCTCTCAACAAATAAGTTGAGTTTATTCAACTCTCCTGAACTATAAAATTGTAGCAAGCAGAAAGTCACGGTCATATAACAATATTAGAAGCAGTCGTATTTTACATTAGTTTTTGATAGAAATAGTTGTATTAAATCGAAATTATGTAATCGTCAAATATGTAATTTCTTCAGAATTAAAAAAATTCGACTTGTTCGCGAATGCAAATGTTGGCTGCTTTATGCATAACATTGACAAGACAAATGTAGAAAGTTTTAATTTAGAAGATCTTGTGGCAATGTAGAATTGATCAAAATGTTTACGTAGACTCGGAATCGAACGCGCCACTTTTCCAGTTCGGGAACAGCACTTTCTCACTGAGCTGTCCTTTCGCTTCTCGATTACTTTTCTCATAACACATTTTAAAGTTACGCAACTTGAATGCAATATTACGT
Source organism: Acheta domesticus (assembly GCA_031308135.1). Lineage (NCBI taxonomy): Eukaryota > Metazoa > Arthropoda > Insecta > Orthoptera > Gryllidae > Acheta > Acheta domesticus. The sequence goes on from JAHLJT010004567.1 coordinate 61,449,329, forward strand.
ATACAAAAATTAATGTCAATTTAGTTTCATCAAATGAATTTCATCTTCATAGTTCGGTCGAGAGAACGTAGTTTTGAAACCCTTAGATGTCGCTATAGGCAGTGAGGGATGTCCATCGCCATCAAGCTCGCGAGCCAAGCCATTTTCGACGCGAAATTTTATGTTTCCACGGGAGTACATATTAGCCTATCAAATAGCCTAATATGTACGACGCAGGGTAAAAATGGACAAAACATGCACAATCAAATTTTATTTTACTAAATGCTATGCTTTATTTACTTAACGTTGCTACTAGTAGAAATGAAATTAAAAGAAAAACATGAAATATTACATGAGTTATAATTTTTCTTACATTAAAAATAATAGAGATAAAATTCTGAAACTCGAGAAAATGTTCGGAAATAATATGCATACTACCATATAAATAATTATTTAAAAACAATACGCCAAGCAGTTTCTACAAATTAATTCCTTGAACCTCAGAAAAATCTCAAAACTGCTAAAAAATATTGATAGTATCCCGAAAATAATTATTTTCACTTTAATAAAAATTAAAATTTTGGTTTTCCTTTCGTATCTATTTCATTGATATTTATTTATCCTTTGCTGAGTTTCAGTATTTCAAATTATATAATTTCTGCGGCTTGGAGGTACTTGACATGAAACTCCAACGAATTTTCAAAATTGTCACAAAAATAGATGAAAGAGACTTTTTTTTCTGCAAAATTTTTGCTAGAAGAGAGCTAAGTATACTCGTGAAGAAGGCGCAAGTGCAGTTAACATCTCTGAATTTTCGAAAATTACAAGTGCTTGAAATATTTTGAACGCTCTTCTGCAACAGTATTACTAAACGTACATTTCGTTCTCAGTAAAGTCTTTTCTTGAAAATTAAATATTTAAATGATGTCATTCACAGTTTTTCTAGATATATGTAATTTTCACGGGTCTCTGTCCGGGCAATTAAAAATACAAAAGATTTGATCGAGAACGGTACCATATTTTACTTTCTCTTATACGTTGGTTAACACGGAGTACAAGAGAAAGAGAATAATCTCTTGGCCAGACAGGTAACTTTTAGAAGAATCTTGATCTCTTCACCGAGAACAATAGTAACGTGATGGAACCAATAGATACCACGGGAGTGTATGTAAAGTATGTACATTGCCGAGATAGACCTACGCGATATTCGGGGAATGCGAAGGAGTTTACGTAATGCCCCCAGAGGGCCGCGAGAGAACCTGGCAGGCGTTTTAGGCGCCGGGAGGTAGCAGCTGGGAAGCGGATGAGGCGAAACCATAGAGCTAACTCCGATTCAAGAGAACAGTAACTATACGACACTAGTTACTATCTAGTATACGTGCGTATTTTCGGAGTAATATACGTCGTATAGAGAAAGTCATGAAATACAGTAATCCCTCGACATTCGCGGATTCGCCATTCGCGAGTTCCGAACATTCGCGATTAGAGAAATGCTACCAGTTTTACCATTCGCGAGTGCGTCTTTGATCGTACTTTTTTAAGTATCTTTTATTTCTTTTATCAGTTTTATCTGGGAAACGAACTCGGGAGACACCGGAGCTCAAAGTATCACGTTCTGCAAACATTCAATTCAGTTGCGTGAAATTGGAGGTGAGGGTTTTGGCCACATGAACAAAAAAGTCATTCAGGATCTGTGCAACTCTCATTATAATGACATCACTAAATAGCAGCTTCCGGAAATCAGCGAAGAAAGTCTCCGGGAACGTAACACAAGGGACACTGCGTCCTGGACCAATTTCAATGTCAAAGCTGTTAATGGCGTTCTAAAACTTCAACAAGCTCTGGTAGAAAGGGCATTCGATTATAATACGAACATGAAAATAACTTCGAAATTTAAAAGAGAAATAGAAGCAGCAACTTTTCTAAACCACACCAAATTCTATATCCAATCACTTTCAACTTTGAAAACTTTCAAATATTGTTTTATTTCTTATCTTTGCGACGTTGATTGTGAATTTATTTATTTATTTGTCAAAAAACAGTAAAAACTGTATATGACGTGTGGGGAAAGAAATTTATCTGCGCACATTTTCTTGAGGGCCAGAATTTTATTTAAAAAAAAAAAAACAAAAAAAAACGAAAAAATGAATTTAGAAAATAATTATTTTAGAAAAATAAAGATATTTGAAAAATGTTTTTTCCCGAGTTATAGTAAATCAATTTCAACTGTAAATGAACTACAAGCAAAAGGAGTGCTCAACAAAACGTGCACACAGTGAAGCTACATTGACGTCCAGAAGCAAAACAAGGGGCCATCTCAGCATTTGCTCAATGGATCAGGGAAACTGGACAAAAACCTGATCGAGATGGGGGTCATTGACCCGGAAGCTGAAGTACATTACTTGTTACAGGCGTATTAAATATTTTTTAAATGTATACAATGCAAACATAAACTAATTCATTATATATCTTTGTTTTGTTACATTAAACATTATTTTCTTTTTCACGATCAGTATAGTCTCTAATTGTATAGAAACAGTTTTGCAGCAGAAAAGATTTTACTTTTAACTTAAATTTGTATACCGACTTTAATTGTTTTATGTCATCTGGCAATGCGTTGTAAAGTAACGTACATGTATTGTATGTTGATTTCTTGTACTGAGCTGTTGATACTGACACTTCATGCACGTGATTTCTACGGCGTGTGTTGTAATTATAAATATCAATATTGCATGAAAATATGTTCCCTCCGTTAAGTAGGTCATTTTTGACAAATATTACAGATTCGTAAATAAATAGACAAGGCAATGGTAGGATTCCCAGCTCAATGAAAAGAGGCTTGCAGGAATCACGTGGAAGGCATTTTTTCATTATTTGAATAATTTTCTTTTGCAATCTGAAGGTCTGAATACTACAGGATGAGCTTCCCCAGAATATTATGCCATATCTATCTATCTACCATTATGCCATATGCCATTATTATCTTTATGCATTTTTTCATTATTCGAATAATTTTCTTTTGCAATCTGAAGGTCTGAATACTACAGGATGAGCTTCCCCAGAATATTATGCCATATCTATCTATCTACCATTATGCAATATCTACCATTATTATCTCTTTGTAGTAGCTCTTACTCAGTTCTACTACAATTGTCACATTTTTTCTTTCTTTTTTAAAGTGCTTTTCGGTATCCAGCAACCTAACCCAACTTTCTTCATTCAAGATAGACTCAACATTCGCGGATTTGACAGTCCTGAGTTTTTTTGGGAACATAACTCTCGCGAATTTTGAGGAATTAATATTCTGCAGAAAATGTTTTTCGCGACTTCAGCGAAAATAAACGTTTGGTGCTCCCCTGATACAGAAAAAGTGTTTTTTCAAATGTTTGTCCGTCTGCCCGCCCGGAAACAACACCTAAACTATTCGTAGAAATTTTTCCGAAATGTATATTCCTGATCAATCTGCAATAACACGAAACCTTGGAATTGGAAAATACTCTTTAAATGTTGGAGGTACTTTTCATGAAGCCACAAGGACATTTTCAAAATGTTCTCACAAATATCTTTTTTTCATGAAATAATGTCAACAATTTGTAAGTAATATAGGACTGCCAGGAGGCCGACTTTCCGGGTCAGTTTCGTCTTGTGGTCGGCTCTTCAGTCACGGACTTGAACCGCGTGACTGACGTCTGAAGAGCCGAACACAAGGCGAAACTGACCCAGAAAGTCGGCCTCCTGGCCTGTACTCACTTGGTCAACGACCAGTGGATATAGAAGAGGGGTGTTACTTTCAACTACTCTCATCTTTTCTCATTCAAGAAAAAGGGTATAGCGGCGTGGTGCCTAATCATATTCCGCACAAGTGTGCGTGCAGAGTGAATCTAGAGCAGAGGCGCAAAGGAAAAGCAGTTAGGGGTAGTAAAAGCGTTTCGTCCTAGTTCAGGACTCATCAGACAGGCTTTTAGTCCGTGACACTGTATGAAGGGATTTCATTTGTTTTCAGTACGCGTTTACGCACGTCAGAATGTACAATATAGATAGATACTTTGGAACAATTTCCTCAATGTTACAGCTCCTTAGTCGTAAATTATTCAAAAATAACTCGAGATCCTCTGCCTAAATCTCTTTTGGTATGGAAATTCTCCGTCCTGAAGTGTTTTTTCCCTTTAAGTTGTACTATTTCCTGTATTCTTAGTGTAGAGTTCACTGAATTCAATTCCCGTTTATTGTTATTTGTAAAATTTTTGAGTTTTCAAAATACTTATTTGAAGTTATTTGAAGCACGTACACTCACAAATATAATAATGTTTACAAATTGCTGGTAATATGCACATTAAAGATGTGAGAGATCTTTCAAAAAAAAATTACATATATGCAATTTTTGAAAAAACAAAAAATAACTCAAAATAAACTTTACGTCATATTAATGAGTGTAATTAGCACTATCCGTTACAAAAGTTTGAAGAAAAAAATGTGCCGCCATATATGAGAAAATGGCGTTTGAGTGTTTCTGAAAATGCGGAATTCGGAGCTACTGTTCATCGAACACGGTTGTTTTCGAGAAACATTACTTGACATTATTTAAAGCTCATGCTCTCCTTAATATAAATCACAAATCCACAAATCAAGGCAAATGTAAATATTAAGACGTGATAGACAAGTCAAAAAAATTACATTTTTCCAAATTTTGAAAAAACAAAAGAATAGAGCAATACGGGGATTTTGTCATTTCATAAAATACTTTAGGCACTATACCTAGCAAAAGTTTAAAGAAAAAATTGGAGCCCTTTTTGAGAAAATCTTGTTTTTGTATTTTTTTAAATTGCACATATTGCACGCAATATTGCGCGGAAACTACTAAAATTTTCAAAATAATGTACATGACCTTAATGAATGCAGCCACTTTGGACAACAAATTTTATTTGAAAAATCTCTATCTTCAATTTTGTAGTTCCAGAATGACGCCGAAAAAATTTTAAACTTTTGCAATTTTCGAAAAGTCAGAGTTATCCTTGAAAATCGAACTGATGCCACCTTAATAAGTGTATTTTACTCTATTCATACAAGAAATTTAAAGAAAAAATTTGGAGCCGTTTTTGAGAAAACTGTGAAAATGTCGGGGGGTGGGGCTTCATGTAAAGTACTCCCAAATTTTACAGAATCTCAAATCTTCGACTAGAACCAGAATATCCGGGGAATATCTATTTTGGAAGAAATCGTACGTATGGTTTAGGCGCTAGCAGTGTTCACAGACGGACGGACGGACGGACGGACGTTTTCCTTTCAATTGGTTTTTCGGTATCAAGGACCCACAAAAGAGGGATTCTGGCTACGCCATGTGTTAGGGGATTTGTTTTTCTTAATTTATCAACTGGATTTATCCACTTTTTTGTTATCAAGGCCCGGCAACGAATTTTTTCTGGCGAAAATATGCCATTTTTCGCGCAGCATTACATAACTTTCCCTATACTACGTATATCATTCCGTGTATACGTACGTATACGGGAAAATAGAAACGCTCCGTTTCCGCTGATGATACATATCATTTCCACGCAAGAAATTGTCCTGACGTTTTCCAGTGTGTGACCGGCGTGGCGTCGCCGGGCCACTTGTGTTGCAGAGGGCGGCGCGGCAGGGCCGGCGTCGGCGTCGGCAGCGGCGGCGCGCCCACCGCACGCGCTGGTCGACGAGGACGCCCCGCTGCACGCGTGCGCCGGCCAGGCCACCCTCCGCCGCCGCGGCGCCGTCAAGCACCACCGAGGTGCCTAGAGCCTTTGTTCGAAAGGCCGTGGATGTTTGTCCCCTTGTCTTTCATGTGTGTTGGGGTCGCAGAGGTTTTACATCTACTGGCTGTCGATCCGACGAACCCACATGCATGATAGTGTCTAGAACACAATACGAAATACTCTCCACTAGAGGGTGATGTAGTAGCCAGGTTTGGCCTGAAAAGGCCCAAGCAAACCAAACTAACAAGCAATTGTTGTAATGCACATAACAATTATTATAACAAATAATTGTTATAATCCATGCAAAAAATTGACGACTTATGAAGTGCACACAGTTAGGTGGGCATCCAGTTTGAGACGAACGTGAGCTTCTGGGTTCATAAGACGTGGAAGGCAAGGAGAAAACACCACGTTGCCTATTATCTCTGTATTTACCCGTTTAGTGTCTTCTCTTCTCTCGGATTGTATAATATCCGACTCTAATTCATTAATGCATCTCTTTTTTTATCTGTAATTAATGGATCAATGTGTGCAGAGGCGCGCGCAGTCTCAAACAAGGGGGAACCAATTACATTTTTGGGCATTTTTTCCCATTGAACTTTTATTTTGTCGCTACCGCTATCTCGGTAGAGAGAAAGTTACATAATGCTTAGCGAAAACCAATTTTTGGCAGAAAAACTCTTATTACAAGGCTCTGGTCACGAAAAAGTGGATAAATCTAGTTTCTAAATTTAGAAAAAATATCCTCTAACTTGTGGTTTAGCCAGAATCCATGTTTTGTGGGTCGTTGATACCGAAAAATTGATTGACGGCAAAACGTCTGTCCGTCTGTCTGTGAACAACGCTAGCGGCTAAACCGTTCAGCCGATTTTCTCTGGAATTGATATTTTCCTATCAATCTGGCTGATGTCGCGACCCGTTGAATTTGAAACCGATTTTTAATTTTCGGAGATCCTTTACATGAAGCCTTGGGACATTTTCAAAATTTAAAAAATAACTCCATCGTTTTTTATTAAATTTTGTTGCTGGATAGTATAAAGGGCGTTTAAGAGAATGGCACAGGTATCATTTTCGTTGAAAACTTTGATTTTTCGAAAAATGAAAAAAATTCAAAATTTTCTCGGCTTCGTCCGCCAACTACAATTGGGAAGATACAATTTTTTTCAATGAAATGTCATCAAAAACATCTTCAAATAAGGTCATGTTGAATTTTTTGAAAATATTGGTATATTTTGTGTATTAGGCGACAAACATAGTAACTCGCTCCCAATTTACTGCACTTCGTGAACGTAAAATGAATGGTGGTGCTACGCTGTCGAAGTTAGAATTTGTATATTATTTCATATTTCATTTTATTATTATTTATTAAATTTATATTATTTCATTTAAATTCCGTCCTTTAATTGTGTTAAATGTGAAAACTAATAGATTATTTCGCTTTGATTATACAGTATTTGAGTAAACTCCTATACCGTGCTTCCTTGACCATTGAATGATATTCTGAGAAACTACTTAACTTGAAATAAACGATTGATATAAATGTTACTACTCATCGAAAGAATTAGTTTCAACATTTTGAATCGTTTTGCAGAGAAAAGTATACTTTGTTTCTTCCAATATGAGGTGCAGACTTGTCCAAAGAATTGTAACCACTAGGTTTGACAAGACTTCAGCGTTGTTTTTTTTTTGTATGTTATGTTCTGATGTAAAGCCAAATGTAAATATTTATTTCAATAATTTTGTATTCCATTGTTTTTATATCAATTTGTATACCATTGTCAACCGCTGTCATAATTGTATTGCTCTTAACAAGGCACGTACTGAATGTGCGCAACGTGAGCTAACAATAAATGTATTTAATGCTAAAGTGTTAATTCCTGGAATCGACATTGATCCTTTTTGGTCAGTACATATTAAATTGTACAATCTACGTATCTATTTTTTAGGATTTTAATTAGCTTAGATTTTTTCTTCAAATATTCAATAACTTTATAATAGTATATTGAAATAAATTTTAAATAATTAGTCTTCAGTATTTACTACTATTTCAAATTATAGGGAATATAACTTAGGTGGATACACAGTCTTCTCATGTATTTTTATACATTTTTTTCAGCATACTAAATTATGACTAGAGACTAGTTGATTTAATGTTTTTGATCCTTCGTTCATTAATGCTAGCATAATCTCTTCGTTAATGCCTCGAACGTTCCTTTTCGTTCGTCAGTCACAAAATAAATCATAAGCTTTTTCATAATTGGTTACAGATTTAGAAGGCATCCATCTATATCTTGCATCGTCTGCTTCCTCCAGAATATCATTGGCACGAAAAAATCTGCCGATACTTCGAAATTCCCGGACTTTTTTTTATCAATCAGCTTGCATTACCAGAAAAAGCACTCAACTGTTTAATCACAAAGTATCCAGTACAACCAACCCTTGATACAGAAATATTGCATGTTACTCGTCCTCTATTAGTCTTTAAGGACTTGTGACATTAATAACTATTATTTGGTATATATTCTGAAAAACTACTTAACTTAAAATAAACGATTGATATGAATGTTACTATTCATCGAAAGAATTAGTTTCAACATTTGAATCGTATTGCAGAGAAAAGTATACTTTTATTTCTTCCAATATGAGGTGCAGACTTGTCCAAAGACAGTTAAAATATTAATTGGGAAGATACTAGATTGGCAACGAAATAAATCGCGCTTTTTTTCGCAATAGTTTGGCCCATTTTAATTCTGAATTGAGTATCCTTATATCTCCGTGTCTGTCGTTTCGGCTGTGAGCGCACACAGTGGCGCGCTCCTGTAAACATCATTCTCAACTTGGTCGAGATATACTATTGGGTAATGGATATTTTTGAAGGTGTTAATTTAAGATGACTAAGACTGTGGTTGATAAGGTCATTTATTACGCTAATATAATTTCTAGTAAAAATATGGCCGAAAGTTCGCAATGCGCTAATTTAAGACTACCTAACTACTTTCACAACTACTAATTTTACAGTTGAATCATTAGTCTTCTCATTCTTCTTTCTTGACCATTGTTTCTAGTAATAATTGTTTAAGTGACGTACATAAATCTTTTTTTGAGAATGTGATATTGTGCCACTGTCCTAGCCGCTGTAGCTGCACTCTTACCTTCACTGCTTTTACTGTTTAAGAAAGCATTCTAAATTGATTTTTGACATATTACTCGCACTTTACTGGATTTTCGGATAATTAAATAATTCGGATAATTAATAAATTCGGATAATTCGATCCGGATTTCCGGGTTTTCACTAAATAGCTAACGGTTCGCCTATCGCTTCTCGTACGTGCGCGCAGCCCGTCCCTACGAGCGTCTTCCATTTCCCTGCGGGGGCAGATAGCGCTGTGACTTTTCTCTTGAGGGTGCCCCCCTGTTGATGGGATTTGTATAATTGTTTTGTTTCTACGGGATAATTTTGTACTATTAACGTGTTCTTCGCAATAAATCTGCAATGTTTTTTCTACTCATTGATAGTGGATTAGTTGAACTTGACAGTGCCTTTACAAGTGAGCTCGTTCAACTGTTCCTGACCACAAAATGTTGTTGCGCGCCTAGGCGTGGCCAGGGATCTTCAATGCCTTTGCCTGTGAGGATGTCGATGTCCAAAGGAGTCATCCATAAATTACGTAACGCTAAAGGGGGAAGGGAGAAGTGGCATGTTGGAGTGTTAGTGAATAAAAATTAATGAAATAGGTGGTCAGAGCAGAAAAGGGAACTGAAAAAGTGGAAGTCCACACTGGAAGAGTCCAATGTCGATGTACAAATGAAGGTAATGTTAACTGAACACCGTAGAGAAAGTTCTGCATCAAAGTAAGTAGACAAGTGTGCACACTGTTAGGTTATGGCGAACCAGCAGTGAACTGTAAGGCAACTGTAAGGCACTCTGGCGACATTAGACATTACTACTAGAAACGAAAAGACGAACTATATACACTTGTAAGGCACTCTAGCGTTATCAGTGACAACCTTTAGAATCAGCAAAGGAAGGTTTGGTATCTCGGACATCTATTGAGTGGAAAACAAATAACAACGGTGTTTGCACCGGGATCTAGTGACTGCAGTGTTGGTGGATATCAGGATCTAGCGAACATCGTTATTGGAATATAGTGAAGATGGAAAACATCGATAGGAAAAGCGAAACACAAAGAACGTAAACTCAAAAAAGGAACAATTATATAATGAAAGCTTAATGAATATACTTATGGAACTTCTGCTTCCGGTAATGAAATAAAGGGAAGACAATAAAAACCGGGGTAAAGAAATCAAGAATGAATTAGCTTTATTGAGAAACGAGATAGACCGAAGAGATAAAGCTTGGGACAAGCAAATAGAGGAAGTTAAAAAACATACAGAAAAAATGTCAATGGGACTTACAGATTTGAAACAAAAACTCGAAATGCTGAAAGATACCAAACAGATGGATTAGAACGAAGTGAAAAAATGCAAGTAGAAATGGGAAATTATTCACAGAGATTTACAATATATTACAAATAAAGAAAAAAGCTGGGCAGAAAATCAACAAAAGATTGACGAGAAAAACTGAATGGTTGGAAAATAAAATGTTGGAAAATTACGAGGATATAAATAAGATGTTACAGACAATTGACAAATAATGAGGAAAAGAGAATTAGAATTTTAAAAAAACAATGTAATAATCAAATGTAGAGAAATAGTGGAAAACAAGGCAAAAAAAACTGTAGTATCCATTTTCGAAAATAAATGAATGTCAATATTGAACACGATAACCTGTGTACATTGGGAAAGACTGGAAAGAAAGAGGGATGGTACGCCTTAGAATAAGGTCAATAGAATACAAAGGAGTCGTAAAGAAGAATAAGCACAAATTACAAGGATACGACTGCTACATTGAAGACGATATGACAGCAAAGGAAGAAAAAATTCAAACAGCGATCAGGCAAAGAGCTAAAACCGAACGTGAAAAAGGAATCTCAGTGAAAATAGGTTTTCAGAAAATCCAGATAAACGGGAAATGGATTGAAGGGCATGAACTAGAAGAAACATTAGAGAGAAATGATAATCCACGTGCAAAAAATTAGATATTTACAATTCCCCACACACAAACATGGCATGAGAACACAAATTACGAAAAAGAAGTCAAATGACGAGAAACAAGCAACAAAATGCAGAAAAATAAAAACCAATGA
>JAHLJT010004567.1:61461240-61522558 GCA_031308135.1 Acheta domesticus
CGATTACTTTTTTCATAACACATTTTAAAGTTACGCAACTTGAATGCAATATTACGTATACAAAAATTCATGTCAATTTAGTTTCATTGGCAGGAATCACGGAAGTCTTTTATTTCTGTACTACTTTTTAGCTCTCAAAGGACGTTAAAATATTTCATACGCTCCAATCAAATGAATTTCATCTTCATGGTTCGGTCGAGAGAACGTAGTTTTGAAACCCACCGTTAGATGTCGCTATCGGCAGTGAGGGATGTCCATCGCCATCAAGCTCGCGAACCAAGCCATTTTCGACGCGAAATTTTATGTTTCCACGGGAGTACATATTAGCCTATCAAATAGCCTAATATGTACGACGCAGGGTAAAAATGGACAAAACATGCACAATCAAATTTTATTTTACTAAATGCTATGCTTTATTTTACTTAACGTTGCTACTAGTAGAAATGAAATTAAAAGAAAAACATGAAATATTACACGAGTTATAATTTTTCTTACAACATTAAAAATAATAGAGATAAAATTCTGAAACTCGAGAAAATGTTCGGAAATAATATGCATACTACCATATAAATAATTATTTAAAAACAATACGCCAAGCAGTTTCTACAAATTAATTCCTTGAACCTCAGAAAAATCTCAAAACTGCTAAAAAATATTGATAGTATGCCGAAAATAATTATTTTCACTTCAATAAAATTAAAATTTTGGTTTTCCTTTCGTATCTATTTCATTGATATTTATTTATCCTTTGCTGAGTTTCAGTAGTTCAAATTATATAATTTCTGCGGCTTGGAGGTACTTGACATGAAACTCCAACGAATTTTCAAAATTGTCACAAAAATAGATCAAAGAGACTTTTTTTCTGCAAAATTTTTGCTAGAAGAGAGCTAAGTATACTCGTGAAGAAGGCGCAAGTGCAGTTAACATCTCTGAATTTTCGAAAATTACAAGTGCTTGAAATATTTTGAACGCTCTTCTGCAACAGTATTACTAAACGTACATTTCGTTCTCAGTAAAGTCTTTTCTTGAAAATTAAATATTTAAATGATGTCATTCACAGTTTTTCTAGATATATGTAATTTTCACGGGTCTCTGTCCGGGCAATTAAAAATACAAAAGATTTGATCGAGAACGGTACCATATTTTACTTTCTCTTATACGTTGGTTAACACGGAGTACAAGAGAAAGAGAATAATCTCTTGGCCAGACAGGTAACTTTTAGAAGAATCTTGATCTCTTCACCGAGAACAATAGTAACGTGATGGAGCCAATAGATACCACGGGAGTGTATGTAAAGTATGTACATTGCCCAGATAGACCTACGCGATATTCGGGGAATGCGAAGGAGTTTACGTAATGCCCCCAGAGGAGCGATAGGGGCCGCGAGAGAACCTGGCAGGCGTTTTAGGCGCCGGGAGGTAGCAGCTGGGAAGCGGATGAGGCGAAACCATAGGGCTAACTCCGATTCAAGAGAACAGTAACTATACGACACTAGTTACTATCTAGTATACGTGCGTATTTTCGGAGTAATATACGTCGTATAGAGAAAGTCATGAAATACAGTAATCCCTCGACATTCGCGGATTCGCCATTCGCGAGTTCCGAACATTCGCGATTAGAGAAATGCTACCAGTTTTAACATTCGCGAGTGCGTCTTTGGTCGTACTTTTTTAAGTATCTTTTATTTCTTTTATCAGTTTTATCTGGGAAACGAACTCGGCAGACACCGGAGCTCAAAGTATCACGTTCTGCAAAAATTCAATTCAGTTGCATGAAATTGGAGGTGAGGGTTTTGGCCACATGAACAAAAAAGTCATTCAGGATCTGTGCAACTCTCATTATAATGACATCACTAAATAGCAGCTTCGGGAAATCAGCGAAGAAAGTCTCCGGGAACGTAACACAAGGGACACTGCGTCCTGGACCAATTTCAATGTCAAAGCTGTTAATGGCGTTCTAAAACTTCAACAAGCTCTGGTAGAAAGGGCATTCGAATATAATACGAACATGAAAATAACTTCGAAATTTAAGAGAGAAATAGAAGCAGCAACCTTTTCTAAACCACACCAAATTCTATATCCAATCACTTTCAACTTTGAAAACTTTCAAATATTGTTTTATTTCTTATCTTTGGGACGTTGATTGTGAATTCTCTTTGTAGTAGCTCTTACTCAGTTCTACTACAATTGTCACATTTTTTCTTTCTTTTTTAAAGTGCTTTTCGGTATCCAGCAACCTAACCCAACTTTCTTCATTCAAGATAGACTCAACATTCGCGGATTTGACATTCCTGAGTTTTTTTGGGAACCTAACTCTCGCGAATTTTGAGGAATTAATATTCTGCAGAAAATGTTTTTCGCGACTTCAGCGAAAATAAACGTTTGGTGCTCCCCTGATACAGAAAAAGTGTTTTTTTCAAATGTTTGTCCGTCTGCCCGCCCGGGAACAACACTAGCACCTAAACTATTCGTAGAAATTTTTCCGAAATGTATATTCCTGATCAATCTGCAATAACACGAAACCTTGGAATTGGAAAATACTCTTTAAATGTTGGAGGTACTTTTCATGAAGCCACAAGGACATTTTCAAAATGTTCTCAAAAATATCTTTTTTTCATGAAATAATGTCAACAATTTGTAAGTAATATAGGACTGCCAGGAGGCCGACTTTCCGGGTCAGTTTCGTCTTGTGGTCAGCTCTTCAGTCACGGACTTGAACCGCGTGACTGACGTCTGAAGAGCCGAACACAAGGCGAAACTGACCCAGAAAGTCGGCCTCCTGGCCTGTACTCACTTGGTCAACGACCAGTGGATATAGAAGAGGGGTGTTACTTTCAACTACTCTCATCTTTTCTCATTCAAGAAAAAGGGTATAGCGGCGTGGTGCCTAATCATATACCGCACAAGTGTGCGTGCAGAGTGAATCTAGAGCAGAGGCGCAAAGGATAAGCAGTTAGGGTAGTAAAAGCGTTTCGTCCTAGTTCAGGACTCATCAGACAGGCTTTTAGTCCGTGACACTGTATGAAGGGATTTCATTTGTTTTCAGTACGCGTTTACGCACGTCAGAATGTACAATATAGATAGATACTTTGGAACAATTTCCTCAGTGTTACAGCTCCTTAGTCGTAAATTATTCAAAAATAACTCGAGATCCTCTGCCTAAATCTCTTTTGGTATGGAAATTCTCCGTCCTAAAGTGTTTTATCCCTTTAAGTTGTACTATTTCCTGTATTCTTAGTGTAGAGTTCACTGAATTCAATTCCCGTTTATTGTTATTTGTAAAATTTTTGAGTTTTCAAAATACTTTATTTGAAGTTATTTGAAGCACGTACACTCACAAATATAATAATGTTTACAAATTGCTGGTAATATGCACATTAAAGATGTGAGAGATCTTTCAAAAAAAAATTACATATATGCAATTTTTGAAAAAACAAAAAATAACTCAAAATAAACTTTACGTCATATTAATGAGTGTAATTAGCACTATCCGTTACAAAAGTTTGAAGAAAAAATGTGCCGCCATATATGAGAAAATGGCGTTTGAGCGTTTCTGAAAATGCGGAATTTGGAGCTACTGTTCATCGAAACGGTTGTTTTCGAGAAACATTACTTGACATTATTTAAAGCTCATGCTCTCCTTAATATAAATCACAAATCCACAAATCAAGGCAAATGTAAATATTAAGACGTGATAGACAAGTCAAAAAAATTACATTTTTCCAAATTTTGAAAAAAACAAAAGAATAGAGCAATAAGGCGATTTTGTCATTTCATAAAATACTTTAGGCACTATACCTAGCAAAAGTTTAAAGAAAAAATTGGAGCCCTTTTTGAGAAAATCTTGTTTTTGTATTTTTTTTAAATTGCACATATTGCACGGAAACTACTAAAATTTTCAAAATAATGTACATGACCTTAATGAATGCAGCCACTTTGGACAACAAATTTTATTTGAAAAATCTCTATCTTCAATTTTGTAGTTCCAGAATGACGCCGAAAAAATTTTAAACTTTTGCAATTTTCGAAAAGTCAGAGTTATCCTTGAAAATCGAACTTATGCCACCTTAATAAGTGTATTTTACTCTATTCTTACAAGAAATTTAAAGAAAAAATTTGGAGCCGTTTTTGAGAAAACTTTGAAAATGTCGGGGGGTGGGGCTTCATGTAAAGTACTCCCAAATTTTACAGAATCTCAAATCTTCGACTAGAACCAGATCTACCGGGGAATATCTATTTTGGAAGAAATCGTACGTATGGTTTAGGCGCTAGCAGTGTTCACAGACGGACGGACGGACGTTTTCCTTTCAATTGGTTTTTCGGTATCAAGGACCCACAAAAGAGGGATTCTGGCTACGCCATGTGTTAGGGGATTTGTTTTTCTTAATTTAGCAACTGGATTTATCCACTTTTTTGTTATCAAGGCCCGGCAACGATTTTTTATCTGGCGAAAATATGCCATTTTTCGCGCAGCATTACATAACTTTCCCTATACTACGTATATCATTCCGTGTATACGTACGTATACGGGAAAATAGAAACGCTCCGTTTCCGCTGATGATACATATCATTTCCACGCAAGAAATTGTCCTGACGTTTTCCAGTGTGTGACCGGCGTGGCGTCGCCGGGCCACTTGTGTTGCAGAGGGCGGCGCGGCAGGGCCGGCGTCGGCGTCGGCAGCGGCGGCGCGCCCACCGCACGTGCTCGTCGACGAGGACGCCCCGCTGCACGCGTGCGCCGGCCAGGCCACCCTCCGCCGCCGCGGCGCCGTCAAGCACCACCGAGGTGCCTAGAGCCTTTGTTCGAAAGGCCGTGGATGTTTGTCCCCTTGTCTTTCATGTTTGTTGGGGTCGCAGAGGTTTTACATCTACTGGCTGTCGATCCGACGAACCCACAAGCATGATAGTGTCTAGAACACAATACGAAATACTCTCCACTAGAGGGTGATGTAGTAGCCAGGTTTGGCCTGAAAAGGCCCAAGCAAACCAAACTAACAAGCAATTGTTGTAATGCACATAACAATTATTATAACAAATAATTGTTATAATCCATGCAAAAAATTGACGACTTATGAAGTGCACACAGTTAGGTGGGCATCCGGTTTGAGACGAACGTGAGCTTCTGGGTTCATAAGACGTGGAAGGCAAGGAGAAAACACCACGTTGCCTCTTATCTCTGTATTTACCCGTTTACTGTCTTCTCTTCTCTCGGATTGTATAATATCCGACTCTAATTCATTAATGCATCTCTTTTTTTATATGTAATTAATGGATCAATGTGTGCAGAGGCGCGCGCAGTCTCAAACAAGGGGGAACCAATTACATTTTTGGGCATTTTTTTCCATTGAACTTTTATTTTGTCGCTACCGCTATCTCGGTAGAGAGAAAGTTACATAATGCTTAGCGAAAACCAATTTTTGGCAGAAAAACTCTTATTACAAGGCTCTGGTCACGAAAAAGTGGATAAATCTGGTTTCTAAATTTAGAAAAAATATCCTCTAACTTGTGGTTTAGCCAGAATCCATGTTTTGTGGGTCGTTGATACCGAAAAATTGATTGACGGCAAAACGTCTGTCCGTCTGTCTGTGAACAACGCTAGCGGCTAAACCGTTCAGCCGATTTTCTCTGGAATTGATATTCTCCTATCAGTCTGGCTGATGTCGCGACCCGTTGAATTTGAAACCGATTTTTAATTTTCGGAGATCCTTTACATGAAGCCCTTGGGACATTTTCAAAATTTAAAAAATAACTCCATCGTTTTTTATTAAATTTTGTTGCTGGATAGTATAAAGGGCGTTTAAGAGAATGGCACAGGTCTCATTTTCGTTGAAAACTTTGATTTTTCGAAAAATGAAAAAAATTCAAAATTTTCTCGGCTTCGTCCGCCAACTACAATTGGGAAGATACAATTTTTTTTCAATGAAATGTCATCAAAAACATCCTCAAATAAGGTCATGTTAAATTTTTTGAAAATATTGGTATATTTTGTGTATTAGGCGACAAACATAGTAACTCGCTCCCAATTTACTGCACTTCGTGAACGTAAAATGAATGGTGGTGCTACGCTGTCGAAGTTAGAATTTGTATATTATTTCATATTTCATTTTATTATTATTTATTTAACGACGGAAATTTATATTATTTCATTTAAATTCCGTCCTTTAATTGTGTTAAATGTGAAAACTAATAGATTATTTCGCTTTGATTATACAGTATTTGAGTAAACTCCTATACCGTGCTTCCTTGACCATTGAATGATATTCTGAGAAACTACTTAACTTGAAATAAACGATTGATATAAATGTTACTACTCATCGAAAGAATTAGTTTCAACATTTTGAATCGTTTTGCAGAGAAAAGTATACTTTTTTTCTTCCAATATGAGGTGCAGACTTGTCCAAAGAATTGTAACCACTAGGTTTGACAAGACTTCAGCGTTGTTTTTTTTTTGTATGTTATGTTCTGATGTAAAGCCAAATGTAAATATTTATTTCAATAATTTTGTATTCCATTGTTTTTATATCAATTTGTATACCATTGTCAACCGCTGTCATAATTGTATTGCTCTTAACAAGGCACGTACTGAATGTGCGCAATGTTGAGCTAACAATAAATGTATTTAATGCTAAAGTGTTAATTCCTGGAATCGACATTGATCCTTTATGGTCAGTACATATTAAATTGTACAATCTACGTATCTATTTTTTTAGGATTGTAATTAGCTTAGATTTTTTCTTCAAATATTCAATAACTTTATAATAGTATATTGAAATAAATTTTAAATAATTAGTCTTCAGTATTTACTACTATTTCAAATTATAGGGAATATAACTTACGTGGATACACAGTCTTCTCATGTATTTTTATACATTTTTTTCAGCATACTAAATTATGACTAGAGACTAGTTGATTTTAATGTTTTTGATCCTTCGTTCATTAATGCTAGCATAATCTCTTCGTTAATGCCTCGAACGTACCTTTTCGTTCGTCAGTCACAAAATAAATCATAAGCTTTTTCATAATTGGTTACAGATTTAGAAGGCATCTATCTATATCTTGCATCGTCTGCTTCCTCCAGAATATCATTGGCACGAAAAAATCTGCCGATACTTCGAAATTCCCGGACTTTTTTTTATCAATCAGCTTGCATTACCAGAAAAAACATTCAACTGTTTAATCACAAAGTATCCAGTACAACCAACCCTTGATACAGAAATATTGCATGTTACTCGTCCTCTATTAGTCTTTAAGGACTTGTGACATTAATAACTATTATTTGGTATATATTCTGAAAAACTACTTAACTTAAAATAAACGATTGATATGAATGTTACTATTCATCGAAAGAATTAGTTTCAACATTTTGAATCGTATTGCAGAGAAAAGTATACTTTTATTTCTTCCAATATGAGGTGCAGACTTGTCCAAAGACAGTTAAAATATTAATTGGGAAGATACTAGATTGGCAACGAAATAAATCGCGCTTTTTTTCGCAATAGTTTGGCCCATTTTAATTCTGAATTGAGTATCCTTATATCTCCGTGTCTGTCGTTTCGGCTGTGAGCGCACACAGTGGCACGCTCCTGTAAACATCATTCTCAACTTGGTCGAGATATACTATTGGGTAATGGATATTTTTGAAGGTGTTAATTTAAGATGACTAAGACTGTGGTTGATAAGAAGGTCATTTATTACGCTAATATAATTTCTAGTAAAAATATGGCCGAAAGTTCACAATGCGCTAATTTAAGACTACCTAACTACTTTCACAACTACTAATTTTACAGTTGAATCATTATTCTTCTCATTCTTCTTTCTTGACCATTGTTTCTAGTAATAATTGTTTAAGTGACGTACATAAATCTATTTGAGAATGTGATATTGTGCCACTGTTCTAGCCGCTGTAGCTGCACTCTTACCATCACTGCTTTTACTGTTTAAGAAAGCATTCTAAATTGATTTTTGACATATTACTCGCACTTTACTGGATTTTCGGATAATTAAATAATTCGGATAATTAATAAATTCGGATAATTCGATCCGGATTTCCGGGTTTTCACTAAATAGCTAACGGTTCGCCTATCGCTTCTCGTACGTGCGCGCAGCCCGTCCCTACGAGCGTCTTCCATTTCCCTGCGGGGGCAGATAGCGCTGTGACTTTTCTCTTGAGGGTGCCCCCCTGTTGATGGGATTTGTATAATTGTTTTGTTTCTACGGGATAATTTTGTACTATTAACGTGTTCTTCGCAATAAATCTGCAATGTTTTTCTACTCATTGATAGTGGATTAGTTGAACTTGACAGTGCCTTTACAAGTGAGCTCGTTCAACTGTTCCTGACCACAAAATGTTGTTGCGCGCCTAGGCGTGGCCAGGGATCTTCAATGCCTTTGCCTGTGAGGATGTCGATGTCCAAAGGGGTCATCCATAAATTACGTAACGCTAAAGGGGGAAGGGAGAAGTGGCATGTTGGAGTGTTAGTGAATAAAAATTAGTGAAATAGGTGGTCAGAGCAGAAAAGGGAACTGAAAAAGTGGAAGTCCACACTGGAAGAGTCCAATGTCGATGTACAAATGAAGGTAATGTTAACTGAACACCGTAGAGAAAGTTCTGCATCAAAGTAAGTAGACAAGTGTGCACACTGTTAGGTTATGGCGAACCAGCAGTAAGGCAACTGTAAGGCACTCTGGCGACATTAGACATTACTACTAGAAACGAAAAGACAAACTATATACACTTGTAAGGCACTCTAGCGTTATCAGTGACAACCTTTAGAATCAGCAAAGGAAGGTTTTGGTATCTCGGACATCTATTGAGTGGAAAACAAATAACAACGGTGTTTGCACCGGGATCTAGTGACTGCAGTGTTGGTGGATATCAGGATCTAGCGAACATCGTTATTGGAATATAGTGAAGATGGAAAACATCGATAGGAAAAAGCGAAACACAAAGAACGTAAACTTAAAAAAGGAACAATTATATAATGAAAGCTTAATGAATATACTTATGGAACTTTCTGCTTCCGGTAATGAAATAAAGGAAGACAATAAAAACCGGGGTAAAGAAATCAAGAATGAATTAGCTTTATTGAGAAACGAGACAGACCGAAGAGATAAAGCTTGGGACAAGCAAATAGAGGAAGTTAAAAAACATACAGAAAAAATGTCAATGGGGCTTACGGATTTGAAACAAAAACTCGAAAATGCTGAAAGATACCAAACAGATGGATTAGAACGAAGTGAAAAATGCAAGTAGAAATTGGGAAATTATTCACTGAGATTTACAATATATTACAAAATAAAGAAAAAAGCTGGGCAGAAAATCAACAAAAGATTGACGAGAAAACTGAATGGTTGGAAAATAAAATGTTGGAAAATTTCGAGGATATAAATAAGATGTTACAGACAATTGAAAATAATGAGGAAAAGAGAATTAGAATTTTAAAAAAAACAATGTAATAATCAAATGTAGAGAAATAGTGGAAAACAAGGCAAAAACTGTAGTATCCATTTTCGAAAATAAATGAATGTCAATATTGAACACGATAAACCTGTGTACATTGGGAAAGACTGGAAAGAAAGAGGGATGGTACGCCTTAGAATAAGGTCAATAGAATACAAAGGAGTCGTAAAGAAGAATAAGCACAAATTACAAGGATACGACTGCTACATTGAAGACGATATGACAGCAAAGGAAAGAAAAATTCAAACAGCGATCAGGCAAAGAGCTAAAACCGAACGTGAAAAAGGAATCTCAGTGAAAATAGGTTTTCAGAAAATCCAGATAAACGGGAAATGGATTGAAGGGCATGAACTAGAAGAAACATTAGAGAGAAATGATAATCCACGTGCAAAAAATTAGATATTTACAATTCCCCACATACAAACCATGGCATGAGAACACAAATTACGAAAAAGAAGTCAAATGACGAGAAACAAGCAACAAAATGCAGAAAAATAAAAACCAATGAAATAGAGAAAATGATCAAGATACAAGACAACATTGAAAAAATCCCATGGGATAACAGTAACGAACTTATGGAAAATAAAGGAAAACTAAAAATTGCTACACTAAATTTGAGGACTTTGAGAACAGAAGAAAGATTTGTCGAACTACAAGAAGCTCTAAAATACGTTCATGTAGACATTTTAGGACTCTCAGAAGTAAGAAGAGAAGGAAATTCCATAATTGGAACTACCCGGAGGAGATTAGTCTGTCAACTCAGTTATGTTGGAAAAACAAAAGGACATAGAGGTGTGGGTTTTTATATCAATAGGCAAATCAAACCCTACGTGGAAGAAATTAAGGGAATCAATGAAAGAATAATAGTGGCAAAATTAAGAACGAAAAGGACATTGTAGCAATTTTTCAAGCTTATGCACCAACCGAAAATAGCAGTAATTGAAGACTTTTATGAACAACTTGATGATACCATAAATGAACATCGAGCAAACCTTAATATTGTATTAGGTGACTTCAACAATAAAATAGGAAGAAGGGAAGGGCCTCATTACTTTGCAATGGGTCAATATGGTTACGGTGACAGGAACCCCAGAGGATCAAGAGTTATTCAATTTGCAAATGGACAGAGATTAAAAATGTGTAATAACTTCTACAAGAAGAACTTTCAACTAAATGGACCTGGTGTAGCCCCGATGGAAGAACATGTAAAGAAATAGACTTCATTCTAACGGACAAAATGTCAAGCATAAGGAACTTAGAAGTAGTGAGCAACATGAAGTTTGAAACAGATCATAGGCTAGTAAGGGCAACAGTGATTTTAGACAAAAGAACGAGAAGGTACAAAAATGTTCATATACTGAAAGAATCTATAGATAAAAATGCATTTGTATCAACTAAACCAATCTCTTATCAACTGTGACAACTTGGGAACCGAGATACAAGAAATTTACACAAAAATCGAAATTGCAATAAAAAATGCCATCTTAAAATCAACAACAAAAGACAAGGAAAAGAAAAGAGAAAGCAAATTAAGCCCTAAAACATTGCTATTAATATAACGAAGAGAAAGATTGAAACAACAATACCAAAATCCAATTTTGAGAATTGAATGTACAGTGCTCAACAAGGTAGTGACGCGTGAAATAAGGAATGATTTAAGAGACCACAAAACAGAATCATACATGAAATAATGAATACTTCCAGATCTATGAAGACAATAAAACGAGAGTTGCGTGAAGGAAAGCACTGGATGAAAGGAATGTACACACAAGGAGGTCAGTTAGTAACCAACAGAAATAAAATTATATCACAGGCTACAGCTTTCTATGAGAATATCTACTGCAGTTCATTGGATAGCTACAATTCAACAATGGAAGAAATAAATGGAATGTTAAATGATCCTACATTTGGAAACAATGATTTGACACCCTCCATTATGTTGTGTGAGTTCGAAGCAGCTCTGAAAGAACTCAAAATGGGGAAGGCCCCAGGAGAAGACGGTATATATGAACTTCTGAAAATGGGATCAGAAGTGATATTGAAACCTCTCACAGCTCTGTTTAACCTCATTCTTGAAAAAGAAGAAATGCCAAAAGAATGGCTCTTAAGTACTATCATCCTGATTCACAAAAAGGGAAACAGAAACGATATAAACAACTATAGACCAATCAGTTTATTGCCATGTGTTTACCAACTATTCTCCAAAATAATCAACAGAAGAATCAGCAACTTCAAAATGAACAACCACCTATGGAACAGGGAGGATTTCGCCCACACTTTCCTACGACCGACCACCATCAAGTAGTCAACCAATTACTGGAAAAAGCTCAAGAATAAAACCTCAAGGTATATCTGGCATTTATAAACTTTAATTAAGCTTTCGCCAGAGTTGAACACCCGGCAGCTTTACTACACAAAGTGTGAATAAAAAGTTGGACTTTTCAGTAAAATGTATGCAAATAGTTGGGCAAAATTAAAGACAGATAGAAGGACCAATAATCAAACTGCAAAGGGGTGTTCGCGAAGGAGATCCGTTATCACCGAATATCTTCATAAGTGTACTAGAATCAGTGTTTAGAAAAATCAAAAACGAATGCGGCCTAAACATAAATGGAAGGAAATTAAAGAATTTAAGATTTGCAGATGATGTAATAATCTTCGCAAAATCCCCAAAACAACGGGAAAATACTCATAATGAGATAGCTGGCCTGTGCAGCAATGTAGGTTTACAAATGAACACTACCAAAACTAAAATTATGACAAACTGGATTGCTATACCCATCACAATAAATAACAGTTCAATAGACTAAGTTGAAGAATATGTGTATTTGGGTCAATTAGTATCTTTCCAAAATAGACAAGAAAAATAAATTAATATTCGAATTTCTAACGCGTGGTGGAAATTCTACAGTTTATCATTTCTATTGAACAACAAAAAAGAAGACATAGCGATTAAAAGGCAAATATTTGACAGCTGTGTTACCTGTCCTCATTTATGGAGCACAAACATGGTCTCTTAATGTAAAAGAGCGAAATATGATAGAGATTTGCCAAAGGAAAATGGAGAAGAAAATGCTAAACATTACTCTAAGAGATAGGATCAAGAATGTTGACATTAGAAGAAAGACAAAATTAAAAAATGCAGCACAAGAGGCAAAAAGATCAAAATGGAAATGGGGAGGACATATCAGCCGACTTGACCCGGAAAGATGGACACACGCAGTCACCCAATGGGACTCAAGAGTAGGATGGAGACGTGTAGGAAGGCAAAAAAGAGGTGGCAAGACGAATTTGTTATCGAATCAGAACCGCGCGTTGCCGGGGTATTTATCATATTTTTGTATTAAACAGAAAGAGGAATTCCATCTATTCCCGCTCTGTGGCAGAGCCTACTTGTATCTATTCTGCTGTATATTCTCTCTGCCCTATCCCGCCTCTCATTGCTTTGCTCCAATATGGAAATACCTAGTCTTCCGTAAACACTAAAACACTTCTCACTAAACAATATTTAAATTTTAGTCCTTTTGGGGTTCCCACGCCCAAACTACTTTCTCTTTATAACTGAAAATAATAAACAAATCGAAACTAAAAATTAAAATGCATGTACTTACCTATATTCTGTTTGTGGGATTTTGTGTATTATACCAATACTTTCAATCAATTGCCACGTTATAAATCTTACCCATTTTCATATTTTTTCTTCTCGCGTATTTATAAAGGAAAGATTGAAATTGATCTTGCCGCATCATCGACGTTTAGAAGCAATTAAAGTAATTTTAATTGAATTCTAGTACCTGTTTTAGGATCCTTGGTAAGTTGTGGCTGACCGAAAGGAGCCACTGAGCACTTATGCGATTATAATATCTCCAAAAATCCGAGATCACAGTGGCTCCCGTCTTGACCAAACTTTTTCTATTATTTAAAATAACAATCTTCAAAACCAGCCTTGTCACTCGTTAAATTCCTCCAAATACCCATTTACCAATACTGTTTTACTTTAATTGTACTGCGGTTTTACTAAAAATTCTATTATTGCGGAACTATTATCAATTTAATCATTCCTTCAACACCCAAAGGTACTCTCTACTATATTAAAACACTTATCTAAAACATGCATCCCTCCGTCAGTTTCAGAATAACACGTAAATCGCACTGTCGCTCACCCAACCTGCAAATAGATAATACTTAGGCTTAAGCAACTAAGCACGTGTGCATTCAAACTTTCTACGGCAATGTTAACCACATCCAATAGAAAATGATATCTTCCAAACATTTAGTCTCTTGTACACTTAATGCACTCACGCCTCCACGCAATTAAAATCAATATTCAAGTTACTTTTATAAATAAAACGGAAAAAATTCAGAATTATTTCGGGTTAGACAAATGATTGTGAAAAATAAACAAACAGTTCTCTAAATATAGGTCTCTCCACGTAAGAAAAGACCCTCAATTCAACATGGCGGAGTTTCGGCACTGCCAACCTCATCGAAATGAAACGCAAAAGATACCGACGCGGCGTGTTTAAATGTACGTAGTGTCCTTCAGAAAGGCAGATTTACTGAAATCATTTTATTTTTGTTTTTTGACTTATAAATCGCAACAAGTATATGCTAAGAATTTAATTTATAATTTTTCATGTGGAAATAAAATCTTCACAATTTTCATAATCTTGTTTAAACTGAAGAATATATGAAATAGTAGAATTTCATTTATAATAAAAACTAATATAAATGCCATAATCAGAGGATTTATGGAATAAAGATGAAATTAAATGCAAGGCTCAAAATAGCTTTCATTATGAAGCAATATGCAGTGTAATGAAATAAAAGTATACTTCACTAACTCGAAATATCTATATCATAATGATTTTATACACATAACATTAACACCTGACTGTGATGAGAACTTATCAAAAGAATGAACGTATTCATTGTACAGTAATGACAAATGTTTGAAATTTAGTGAACCGGATATCTGAATTCATTTAACTTAAAGGTTTAGTAAAAGAATAACTTATGCACGACAGGTGGGTTAGATTTTAATAATAAATTGCAAGGGCAGTCATTAAACCATGGTCCACAGCAATTATCTTCACTTTTATCATTGAATTTTTACAAGAATTTTAGTTCCTAATTGCCCCTGGACTTACAAACATACATTTCATTCTTGCATTTATCTTACGCGATTGGAGAACACCAGGGAAAACAAAGAAATAAGTATGCTACCATTATAACATTACCACATATAAAACAAATTAAATAAAATATTTAGTTAATCCTAAATTGGGTTTTCTAAAAAATTTCATTACAAATAAGCATCCAGCAATTTGGTTGACTCTATAAATTGCTTGAAACACATCCTCCTAATCAGTATAACGGCTGAGGGCCAATTTCTAGCATGCATACAGAAACATATGACAAAATAATGGAGGTATTGAATTTCGCAATAGTGATAATATAGTAATAATTCCAATTTTATAAAACTTTAAACATTGCAATCCTGGAACAAAGAAAAAATGCCTTTTTACTGAATTGTTAATGAACTGAACATTAGATTCTGCATCTAATGTTTACTGCAGTATCTAATGTTCAGTTCACGATAAATTCAGTAAAAAGGCATTTTTTTACTATAACAACAATATTTGAGAAAATAGTAACATTCTACCAATAATGTTCTTCAAAGGAAAAAAACATAAGAAAGTTTGGAAAAATGTACATTAATAAATAAAAATTTGCATTCTCCTTCTCACAAACCTTTCAACATATCAATTCTATTTAAAATCTCTTTTCAAATACAAATATACTACGACATCTCCAACATACAATGACACATAATCTATATTATGTTACTCCGATACATTAAAACAAAACTCTTCTACTTCAAATTATACATATTTAATTTCCAACATGGTTCAAGAAATTATTTCTACAATTATCCCACAAATTCTGACTTTATTACAAAACATCCTTCCTCCACTTTTTAATGTATATTAATACAACTACTATTACACTAATAAAATTGGATTCTAATGCTCTAAAATGACAAAGAAATATTTTTCATTCCCGTTCTTTCTTAATATTGGTATGGGATGTAATTCTAAAACACATCTAATCCCTGAAGAAAAACTGCTCTTAAAATATTATAACATTTATAGAAATGATAAAATTTCTGACCATGCTTCTGGGGTGCAGCAATAATAATAATAATAATAATGAATTCTATATTGCATCAACAAATATTTTTGTCTATATCTAAATTTTATAATTATAGCTTTAGAAATTAAATTAAGTAACACTACTTACTCTCTATATTCAATTTGTAAACCCCTAAACACACCCATTCCTTCTCAAATTTATAATCCAATTTTTCAATCTTCTAATCCATACACTTAGGAGATTTCAAAAGCAAAAAACACTTCTTGGAGATGCACTGATCAAATCCTCAAGGTATTCATTTGCAAGAAATATATCATTCAAAATAATGTAGTCATTTGTACTCCCTTCAAAATTATTCACAAAGCTTCAGGAAATGATTCTATTTCAAACAAAATTATCAAAGGACTTAATTTAGAAATTACTAAATTATTTCTTTGCAATTCTTTCTTTTAACACATTTAAAAAAAAATAATTATGTACTTAATGAATTTCCAATTTTATTCCACATATTTTTTCAAATCTAAATGATAATTATCATAATTGAATTCTGGTATCTCCAGAAAAATGTATATTCAAAGCATTCAACATCCTGGAAAATTATGTACAATTGAACAAGAAGTAAACACAGATAAAAAAATTAATTGCCACCAAATAACATGATCATAAATAATATGATAACATCGATCATAAACATTAAATATTAGTGACTCCCATGTCAAAGTTCAAAAGGACATAATTGCATATCTGAAACAAGTAGTAATGTAATATATGTTTCACTCACATGCTAACTCATTAAAAGCATATTCACTTAATTCACAAAGCAACTGTATTTCATCTGAACAGAAAAACTGAAGCACTGACAGGAACGTCTGACAATAATATGAGTAATAAATTAATTTTAAATTAAATTAACTTATACTCTTAATTAGATTTTCCCTTGTTGCTTTGAGGCAAGACTTTTTTTATTTTTGGGCACATCTGCAATATTGAAGTCTATGCTTAGAGAGCTTAATGATATGTTTAATAGTGATATGAAAATGATATGACAATGAGAACTTAATGCACATAGAACTTAATATGCTACAAGTTGTCATGTGTTTAAGGTTAAGTTTCTGCAATATCAACAATTATGCTAAACCTTTTTCTATTGAATTTTTCCACATTTCTGACGTGACATGGTACCAGATATTTGGAATTCCTTTTCTTTTCATATGTTACGAAAAAATAGCCACCGTTTTATGATGTCTCTGTAACATAGTAAGAAAAAATAACTATGACAACAGACATGTTATCATGGTCTACTTCTTATTACATGCAATAAGAATTCAATAATATTGTGACATTAATAGCTTATCTCTCACAATTTTCGATACTTTCGATAAGACGCTGCTGTCAGGAAGTTTTCTTTTCCAGAATTTTTTTCCTTTCAGAAGAATTGTATCCACTCGTTAAGACCCACATTTTCTGCGTAACTGGAGAGTTGTTTCTCGTATTACAAGACACTGATGATAATGCCTCGCAAAATATACAATATAAGTTCCCCGCGGAAACAAATCGCGCATTAGAAACGCAATGTAATAGCTTTTAAATAAGAAATACGGGGTCGAGCTCGCTGGCGTAGGCTCTCAACGCAATTTGTTTTGCCGGTAGACGAGGAGTTGGCACAAACTTAAATTGTACACATGTATGCCAGTCACCAGCCAAGGAAAAGTCCCTGACTGCAATGCTTCCATTACGTGGGGTATTTAAGTTAGGGTTGGCTCCCACTTCCTCCAACTTTTATTCTAATCAAAAGTCCCTAAGCTAATGTAGTAAGTATGGCGGGTGATTTCCGGGAAGTTGGTATTTTTTTGTTTCGTATCTTACGTGAAATAAACATTACGCAATTCTGTACATTGATGAAATCAGTAATAGATTTTAGATGTCTTCTGGTGGCGCGCAGCAAAACTATTGACTTTGATGCACTCTGGAATCTATAATGTAAAGCTAGGCTAAAATTGTCCAGAAAAGTATTTATTTTGTAAATATATCAAGGTTTGTGGTTATAAATCATAGCCTCTATATATATATATATATATATATATATATATATATATATATATATAAAACAGAATGGAAAACAATTCTACTTCGCCAGGTTTTAGCTCACCTGGTAAGTTCTTATTTGTGAGCTATCCCTCCTGAGAGTGGGAGGCTTTTGCTCTATATAGGGATGTTATAGCTTAAATAATAATAGTAATAATAATAATAATAATGAAGGGGGAGGGAGGGGGCCTGAGGCAGCGTTACGCTGCGTTACATAAAGATAGGGAAGTGCGTTAGAAGGGGGAGTTGGGGGCTTGGAAATACTCGAAATATGTGTAACGTAATATATGGACGGCCCCAAAGACCGCAGCTATCGGAGCGGCGGCGCGGCGTGTGCAGGGCGTGAGCTGCTTGTATGCGATCTGCGACGCACGGGTGCTTTGCGTGTTGCAGCGGGCGGCGCGGCCGGGCCGGCGACGGCGGGGCCGCCGCACGCGCTGCACGAGGAGGACGTGCCCCCGCGGGCGCGCGCGGGCCAGGCCATCACCCGCCGCCGCGGCGCCATCAAGCACCAGAAGGTGCACGAGGTGAAGGGGCACAAGTTCGTCGCCAAGTTCTTCCGCCAGCCTACCTTCTGTGCCTTCTGCAAGGACTTCCTTTGGTAAGCATTAAAGGTGACGTCATAAACGCTATCGCAGTGAATGCACTCGCGTATCTTGACGGGCAACCACACCAGTAGTGGACACTTCCGGCACAACGCTTGAAAAATAAGAATTGAAGACTTCCCAATGACTTTAAACTTGCAGAAAATGAGAGCTTGTGCCTTCTAGTGATAAGGATTTCAACAATGATACTTTATTTATTTTATTTTATATTTAAATAATAAGCTGAATACACATTAACCCTGGAGATATGGGGATTACCGGACTTGTGTTAGAGGTGGCGCGGGGTCCTTTCTGACCCCTTTACGTTATTTCTTAATATAATTATATTTAGCAGCAAATGAATGTGAAATTAGTTATTTTAATAATGATCAATCATTTATAAGGTAGTATTATTATAATGCACTATTATAAACAAACATGTAAATAAGGGATTGAAAAAAATAAAAGGACAAAAATATCATTTATCTTTAATTTTGGAGGCCTTGACTCAAAAGTATCAATTGTAATAGCCTCTTATGTGTAGGAAATAGGAATATTTCCTACACAAACGAAGAAATTAAGGCTGAATTATCTAAAACATACACTATTACATGTGTATATAGATTATTTAATAAAAATCGACAACCCTTAGAAATCTGTGCTCTTGAACTCACAGACAACGACCTTAATAGGGATATCATATAACTGAATAAACTATTTAACAGTATTGTGAAAATTAATTTCGTTCCAAATCAAATTTTCCTATACAGTGTAAAAATTGCCAAAACTTCAAGCATACACAAGCCAACTGCACATTAGAACCTCGATGTGTGAGATGTACTGAGAAACATAATTATTCAAAGTGCAAGAAACCAAGAAATTCTACCCCGCAATGTTGTAATTGTCATGAGAATCACACTGCTAACTATAGAGGATGTATTTTCTTTAAGAAACAATCCTTAATTTCAACTACAAATATAGTTTCAAATTCTAATCGAAAGTTATCTTCATCTGCACCTTTGCAAAGCCAAAAT
This sequence comes from Acheta domesticus, assembly GCA_031308135.1. Lineage (NCBI taxonomy): Eukaryota > Metazoa > Arthropoda > Insecta > Orthoptera > Gryllidae > Acheta > Acheta domesticus. The sequence goes on from JAHLJT010004567.1 coordinate 61,480,559, forward strand.
TATTCAAAAAATAAACCTCATTCCACTATCAAGTCCTCTCTGATTTCCTTATATGAATATGAATATTTTTCCTTATCTTTATTCAATATCTACAAACTCTCAACGCTATCTTAACAACACTTTTAATTCCACTCCCATTAATAGTTCAGACATTAATACGTACATTCCCATTATAACTAATCAAATAGTAAACTCTTTACTTCCACAAATACATCTATTAATTCAAGACGTTATTCCACAAATACTTAAAAATGGATCACACTAAAGTAAAATTTGTAAATTGGAATGCTAATGCTCTTCTACGACAACTAGCTGAATTTAAACATTTCTTATACAGTCATAACATTGATATTGCTTGTGTTACAGAAACACATTTAACTCATTCCAAAAAATGTAACATTCCAAATTATAAAACATACAGAGAAGATAATATATATTAGAGAATATATATTCTCAACTCCACTGATCTAGAATTAGTAGTTCTCACTGTTTTCTTTTCTGTAGGCCCTATAAATATAATAGCAGCGTACAAACCTAACAAAAAATTATCTGAAATAACTCTAGAATTACTGCTAAACAACAATACAAGAACACTTATACTCGGTGATTTAAACGCCAAACATCAAGCTTGGGGATGTAATACTACTCCACAAGGTCAATTCTTATATAATCTAACTACTTAAAATAATTGGTCAATTTATGCTCCTTCTCAGCCAACTTATTATTCATATAATACTAAGATTCTTCCGGATATTTTTGATATTGTTCTTTCCCAAAATAAAAATTTTCCAATTTTGCAATATTGTATTCCAGCTTTAAACTCAGACCACAATCTAGTTTTAATTACTTTTTCATGAAATCTTAGATTTACATCAATTTAATAACTCTCTCGTAAAAGGAAGAATTAATTGGACTATATTTAATTCTTATAAGCAATAGTTCTCAAAATATCTTTCCTCTTTACTTACGTCTTCTGACGTAGATGATGAAATTTCAATTCTTATAAACAATGTCACAAAATCACTAGAATTATCAACGATACATTCTTGCCCTTCCATGAAACAGTCTTTTAATAATTTATCTAAAGAAATACTAAATTTAATAACTTTTAAACACGTTACACGTCGCTAATGGCAGGGTAATACGTGATTCTACAATAAAGAAAACACTAGATTTAACCCATATCGTTCAGGAAGAGTTACAAGAACTTCGATATACTAACTTTAATAACTATTTATCTCAAACCTAGCCAAATTCTTCATTACTCTGGTCTGCAATTCAAACTATAACAAAAGAGAAACACCAAATACCCATTTTAAGAGACTCAAAACTGCCGTTTCAGATTCTGAAAAAGCGGAACTTTTTGCTCAGTAATTTTATAGGACATTTACTAATAATCCGATTAACAATTATTCATTTCATCTAAGTGGATTAAAAATCTTCAAAATCCATACTACGTTCCTGGACGTATCAAATTTTCCTCTCCGGCAGAAATTAAATTTATTATAACAAAACTAAAAAAAATAAATCTCCAAGGTTTGATAAACTTCCTAATATAGTATTTAAACACTTCCCAAATTCCTCCATTAGCTCATTGACAGCAATATATAACTCTTGTTTTAGACTAAATTACTATCCATCAATTTGGAATATAGCAATAATAATACCCATCCCTAAACCTCAAAAAGATCATACTAGACCAGACAATTTTCGGCTAGTTAGCTTATTATCTACATTTGCAAAAATTTTTGATAAAATAATTCTAACGAGTGTCACTAAATTTATTAATCAAACTAATGTACTTCCAAAATCCCAGTTTGGATTTAGATCGAATCATTCTACAACTCACCAATTATTAAGAATCACAGATTTTATAGCGTCCAATTTTCAAAAGAAACAATTTACATTTGCACTATTTTTAGATGTTGAAAAAAGCATTTGACAAAGTATGGCATTATGGTGTACTTTACAAGCTCAGAATATTCGGTTTTTGTAAATATTTACAAAAAATATTATCAAGTTTTCTTCTACAGCGTAAATTTCAAGTTCAGGTTAACAATGTTTTTTCTACTGAATACATTATCCACTCTGAAGTACCTCAGGGTTCTCCACTCTCACTAATCCTTTTTAATATTTACGTCCTAAGTCAAACAACACAACTTACAAAAAGTACGAAATTTAAGATGTATGTATTGGTGTCACAAATATTCATAAATGAATTATTGCATCTAAAATTTGGAAAGGAACAATTTGCTTGTCAACAATTTAATACTCTTTTCACTGAGCTACATTGTTTACACAAAACATCGCGATGATCTTTACAAACTTGTTTTTTTGCATTTAGCACAAAAAGTTTATTTTTCCTCAAATTATTCATAGTGTCAAATAAATAAACAATACGCATTGACACGTTCTATCAATGTACCGGCAGGACTGAAGTACTGCTGCAAGACCTTTGCACTGCCGACGGAAGTGGTGGCTCGGGGTCAGACAGATCATTTTGCACAATGGGTCGACTATTACCACTCTTCAAGGTACACGTCGCGCAGTCGCGAAGTGCTTGTCTTTCAATCAAAAGCAAAAGAATGTGAAAGGTATGTGGAATGTAAAGCTTCTGACTCGCAAAATTAGGCAACTGCGGCTAGCAAAAATACGTGGGGTCACAAGGGACCCGGCGCCACCTCTCTCGGGTTAATATCGACAATTGCAATCACACAATTGTGTCGTGAAGGACATTGTTTTTCGTTTTTGGTCTGAAATACCTTCAGGAGATAGAACAGACTGGCCATTACTTAGTACAGTATCTGGCCACAATCAGAATTTTACAAATTTAATAGAATCTTTTTAAAAATCTCAAAGCTTCGATTCAAGCCAGATCGACAGGAGATTCTTCTGTTTGAAAAACATCCTACGTATGGTTTAGGCCATAATGGTGTTCACAGACAAACGGAAGGACGTACAGACAGACGGACGAACGTTTCCCTTTCATTTGGTTTGTCGGTATCAAGGACCCACAAAACAGATTCTGGCTACACCTCGTTTTGGGTCTTTTTTTTACTTTCCCGTATACGTACGTATACACGGAGTGATATACCTAGCATAGGGAAAGTTATGTAATGCTGCGGGAAAAAATGGCCAATTTTCATCGGAAAAATATTAATTGCTGGGCCGTGAAAACGAAAAAGTGGATAAAACCAGTTGCTAAATTCAAGAAAAAAATCCCCTAACACGTGGTGTTGCCAGAAACCGTGTTTTCTAGGTCCTTGATACCGAAAAACCAATTGAAAGGAAAACGTCCGTCTGTCCGTCCGTCCGTCCGTCTGTCCGTCTGTCCGTGTGTGAACACTGCTAGCGCCTAAACCATACGTACGATTTCTCCCAAAATGGATATTTCCCGGTCGATCTGATTCTAGTCGAAGCTTGAGATTTTGAAAAACATTCTTCAAAATTTGGGGGTACTTTACATGAAGCCCCCCCGACATTTTCAACATTTTCTCAAAAACGGCTCCAAATTTTTTCTTTAAATTTCTTGTAAGAATAGAGTAAAATACACTTATTAAGATGGCAGAGGTCCTATTTTCACGGATAACTCTAAATTTTCGAAAATTGTGAAAGTTTCAATTTTCTTCGGCGTCTTTCTCCAACTACAAAATTGAAGATAGGGATTTTTCCTTCAAATAAAATTTGTTCTGCATATTGAATTCTTTCATAAAGGTCAGGTAAATGCTTTTCAAAATTTTAGTAGTTTTCGTCCAACATTGCGTGCAATATGTGCAATTTTAAAAATTTACAAAAACAAGATTTTCTCAAAAACGGCTCCAAATTTTTTCTTTAATCTTTTGGTAGGGATAGTGGTAAATGTACTCTATCAGATGACATAAAAGCCATATTGCTCTATAGATTGTTTTTTTTCAAAAATTACAAAAATTTTTCCTGAAACTTTTGTAACGGATAGTGCTAATTACACTCTTTAGTATAGTGTAAAGTTTATTTTGAGTCTTTTTTGTTTTTTCAAAAATTACATAATTGTAATTTTTTTGATAGATCTCTCACATCTTTAATATGCACATGACCAGCAATTTGTAAACATTATTATATTTGTGAGTGTAAGTGGTTCAAATAATTTTAAATAAAGTATTTTGAAAACTAAAACATTTTCTGTGAAAATGAGCTTCAAATTTCGCATTTTTAATAGCGCTAAAACGCAATTTTCTCTTAAAGGGCGCATACTTTTTAAATGAAAATTGCCATTGAGGACTAGGTTTTTGAGTTCTTTACTCTTCTAAAATGAATATTTCCGTTTTACCGATAGGAAACCGAAAAATTAAGAAAATGACAAAAAATGTACTTTTGGCGGTGATAGATGACAGCTGGCCAGAAAGAGTTTGTGGCAATTCCGAATAGCTAGCGAAGACCCAAAGAAATAGAAAACTAATACGAGAAAGTCTGTGCCATTCTTTAGCACCACTAGTTCGATTTGTAGAACATGTCACTCAGATCAATTTTTTCTTTCTGTCCATCTGTATGAACCGATTTAATTTGAGTAATGAATCTATCGGCATGAAATTTAAATACAATATATACACTACCCGTGGGACTGTCTTAGATATCCTTACGCCTGACCGGTAGAGGTGGCATAGGGCATCCACTAATGTCATTATAAGGTTCGTGACCGGGAAGTCCTAGGTCATTGTTCTGACGATGGCAGTATTTTCGACACTTGCCAGATAGGTCGAGTTCTGTGTGGAGGAGAAGCTTAGAATTGATTGGTAGCTTTCCGTGGTTTCTCTATTGATTACCAGCTGAATGCCGGGGCAGTACCCTACGGCGACGGACCGCGCGCGATCTTTTTTTCCCATTTCTTGTCCTATTCTACCATTTACTTATACACACACGCATCGTACTACTACACTTCCCGGGGCACCGGTCGGAAGCTGGTGGGCGTGTTCCGGCTATGGCAACGCCCCTTTGGTGGGAGGTACTTGATTGGCGAAAAACCTAGCTAGTTAACGGCGCTAACTAGCTTGTTAAAGGCGGCGCCGGGATTAGCCATCATTGCTATCTCCTGAATAAAACATGTACTACGTTTACGGGACGAATGACCTTAGCCGTTGACGCGCTCGGAATCACTATCAAGTTATCAACCTAACTGCTCTCAGTCCGTCTGTGGGCAACTGTTGCGCCTAAACCAGTCGACCGTTTGTGTCCAAAATTGATATTCCCTGATCGGTCTGGAGGCTTTGGGAGTTTGTAACGGATATTTTGATTGTTGAGGGTTTTATTAATCAATGGGTCGTTTACCTTTTTACGCCACTGCCCGAGTTCGTTCTATATGGCTTTTGTGTGGCGTAGTGATATGAGTGCCGGCGAGTTAACTCTGAGGATCTGAGTTTGTGTCTCGAAGCAGAAAGAAAGTTGCTGTTTGAAAACACGTTTGCTGGTTTATGTGATAGTATAATATTGGTAAGTATTTAAAACAGTGCAAGTAGGTGTGTGCTTTGGTAGCACCACTAAAATTTTTGATAGATATAATAATATTCAAGATTAATTTAAATTTCACCAAAAAGCAGAAAGAAACGCATAGCTGATCCTGAATTCTTTAAATTGTATAATATCTGGCGTCTCATTTTCCCACACTATCCACTGTGCCTCAACATAGGTTTCAACGAGAAATCCTCCCCGAGACATGAATTGGTTCAGTTGACCTAGTTCTAGTAGCATGTCTGTCTCTAAGACTTAAATCATTTCAATTTTCTTATGATCGTATTAAGCCAGTTTTCAATGAACCGCATCTTCACTTTGTAGCTACGAAACATGGCTTAGAACCCTTGGAGAGGCTCGGATGTTGCCATGGGTGCATCAGTCCTTTGTGACATTATTGAGAGGCATATGATAAATATTCACTATCTCTTGAGTAAGGATAAGTAAAGTTATTGACACAATCCCGGGGATATGTTCGCATTCCCCAACGAATTTGCCCAGACACTCACGTAAGTGGCATGTGAGAGAGAGCTTCCTAATTGAAGTTGTGAGATATATGTTCAAGAATGCGTTCTTAAAGAGACAGAGAATGCGTTCATAAGAAAGTAAATACCAAACTTTCTTATGAAATTGAAATTCATATGCACTTGAAAAACTCCTGAAACAATCACGTATTTATAGTAGTAGTAGTATCGAATTTTTCATTAGGTAAAAATAACTTAGATATTGAGATACAAATTAGAGCTGAGATTTCGTTTGATAGTTGCTTTTGAATGCAGCGAATTATTCGTCACTATATTTGAAAGGTGCCTTCGAGAGTTCTAACAAAAACATTATTCAGATCACTTCAGTCAGGGAAGAATGCGGAATAGAGTCGTAGAACATTTTAGGGTTTTCACCAGATTGAAACGTGAAAAATAATCGGTCACCATTTTTGATTGATCTTAGTGAGATAAGCAAGACTGTGTTTGCGGAGATGAAAAGCAACAAAAAGCTTGTGTTATTGCGAATAGTAAATATTTGAGCTATCGGAACAATAGTTTTATCTTGTTGAGAATGTTTTAGATCTGTGTTTCGCTTTTAAGCAAGGAAAACAGTTTTTGCAACATTCGTACCCCCATACCCTCTGACCTTAATGGACACTGTGGACCACATTCTACCGCTGGGCCGAAGAGTGACATCTGGCTTTACTGAGAACGAGAGGAGGCCTGCTGCTGAAGCAACGCAACGTAACACCATCTGGTGGGTCTCGCCAAATTTTCTCTCGTTTAGAAAGTTTTTGCTTGTTTGTATCTCTTCAGAAAACTATTAAGAAGTTTATATTTTGTAGTACGGATTGGAAAAAAACAACAACTGAATTTTCAAAAATTGGCAGAACATTTTTTGCAATACATTAAATAGGTGAAGATGTTTTGATAACTGTAATTCACGAAAAGTAAAAAGAATGATGGGACATGGAAGGCAGAACAATCTTTCTAGATCATCTCCAAATTGAATTGGTTTCAAGACAAGAGTTGCAACGAAACCAATTTGGTGTTGTCGATGGATTTGCGTGGAGGAGGCAAATACAGAAGGTTCAAGGCCCAACGGCGCGCGCCAAGGCTTTGGCAAAGCGTGGCAAATATGCGAAGCGCTCCCATTAGGCGGCGGAGCGCATTAACCGCCCGCGAGGCACCTCCGCGCGCGGACGTGGGCAGGGGGGGGGGGCGTTTCGCTCGCGTCCAGTCCTCGAGCTGCTCATTTTTAGCGCGCATGATGGAGTGCGGATGCTTTGTAGCAGCTCTGTATTCAGCCGAGCGCCAACTTTTCTTGCGGCGCGGCCAGAGTCTAAGCGGGGCGGGGCGGGGCGGTTAAGACGTGGGCGTGGTAGCACGTGGTGGGGGGATTGGCGACCGGTGGGAAGGGCAGACGGGAGGTGCTCGCGCGCGCCTGCCCGCGCGCCGTGCGCGCACCTGCTCTCCGCGCTTTCCCGTCCTTCTTCGCGCCCTCTTTCGTTTATCTCGGCCCCTGAGCAAGAAGATGTTGTATACGTAGAAATGGTGGGGGCGGGGTGAAGCGAGTTCATTTCTAACTGGATCGGAGCCCCAATGAGTGGAAGGCCGTAATGAAGCGCGAAATAGCACAGCAAGACGTAAAACAAGGGATGCAGCAGGATTGGGGAAGCGTGGAAAGGGGCAGATTGAATGGACCGAGCGAGCGACCGGTACCATCCGTGGTGGCGCTGAGAGGAGGGTTGTGACGCAAGGTGTTGCATGAGAAGCGGTGCGGGTGTCGCGAATGATTTGTCGTTTGCCGGGAGGAGGGAGGCGAGGGAGGGCGAGTGGGAATGCGCTTGGAGGGGGACGCCGCTGGTCGCGTGGCTCCTCGTCACCCCCAGGCGCGAGCGCTGCGTCGTTCGCTGCTGACGCAGTGCGCCAGGGAACTGACTTTCAAGGAAAAACCAAAGGTTTTTAACCCAGCGATGGATAGGTGAAAAAATTTAATATTAACGGATGGGATGTGTCTGACAGATCCAGGTTAAAAAACAAGAATTACATTTTTAATATTAAATTAATTAATATTGCAAATGTTTTGTTTATATCATTGTTACAGGACTTCATTATGCTTATTTGATATAAAAGAAATAATTTTTTGTTAATATTTTATGCATTTTTACTTTCCTGTATACGTACGTATACACGGAGTGATATACGTAGTATAGGGAAAGTTATGTAATGCTGCCCGAAAAAAAGGACAAATTTTCGGCGGAAAAAAATTCGTTACCGGGCCGTGATAACGAAAAGGTGGAGAAAACCAGTTGCTAAATTAAGAAAAAAAATCCCCTAACACGTGGTGTACCCAGAAATCCTGTTTTGGGGGTCCTTGATACCCAAAAACCAATTGAAAGGAAAACGTCCGTCCGTCCGTCCGTCCGTCTGTCCGTCTGTGAACACTGCTAGCGCCTAAATCATACGCACGATTTCTTCCAATATGGATATTCCCTGGTCGATCTGGTTCTAATCGAAGCTTTGAGATTTTGAAAAAGATTCTGTAAAATTTGGGGGTACTTTTCATGAAGGCCAGCGGACTTTTTCAAAATTTTCTCAAAAACGGCTCCAAAGTTTTTCTTTAAATTTCTTGTAAGAATAGAGTAAAATACGCTTACTAAGGTGGCGTACGTCCCATTTTCAGGGATAACTCTAAATTTTCGAAAATTGCCAAAGTTTGAATTTTTTTCGGCGTCTTCTTAGAACCACAAAATTGAAGATAGAGATTTTTGTTTCAAATAAAGTTTGTTGGCCAAAGTGAGTTCTTTCATTAAAGTCATGTACATTATTTTGAAAATTTTACTAGTTTTTGCGCAATATTGCACGATAAATTTGAAATTTTAAAAAAATTACAAAAAGAAGATTTTCTCAAAAACGGCTCCAAATTTTTCTTTAAACTTTTGGTAAAGATAGTTCTAAATGCGCTCTATGAGATGACATAAACGCCATATTCCTCTATTCTTTTGTTGTTGTTGTTGTTGTTGTTGTTTTAATTTCAAAAATGTGTTTTTTTTACTTCTCTGACGTTGTTAATATTTACATTAGCGGCGATTTGTTCACATTATTATATTAATGAGTACATGTGCTTTAAATAATGTCAAATAAAGTTCCTCGAAAATTGAATTGTTTTGTGAAAACTAGCTCAAAATTGGGCGTTTTCAGAAACGTTCAAACGCCATTTTCTCAAAAATGGTTTCAAATATTTTGTTCAAACTTTTCGAACGGATAGTGCTAATTGCACTTAATATGGCTTTATGTTAATTTGGGGGTATTTTTTGTTTTTTCAAAAATTACAAAAATGTAATTTTTTTGAAAGTTTTCTCACAGGGTTAAAACTCACATTTCCAGCAATTTGTAAACACTATTGAATTTGTGAGTGAAAGTGCTTCAAATGACTTCAATTTGAAGTTTTTCGAAAACTCAAAACTTTTCTAATCAGAAAACTAACACGGGGAAGTTTGTGCCATTCTGTGGCACCACTAGTTTATTTTTATAAAAGATATTAAGTAAATCTCAGAAGTAACATAATGAGGCCTTCCTAATACCATCCTAGTCATTCCACTAGAAGTTTGGACTCATTTCTCACATTACAGTTGAATTTGTCTTTAGTTATACGTAATACGAGCTACATAAAAATAACGTAATTATCTAAGTCAGTAATAAATATTTCTAAAATTGCAAATACATACTCACTCTTATACAGTTACACGAACGGATGGGTTGGGTCTGAGTGACCCAAGCAAGGAAAAAAGTTACATATATAATTACGTATACGACTTATAAGGCAATAACTATTACATTGCACGTTTCATTTGCCAATAAAAGAAAGGTAGCGAGATGAACGAGCTTCTGGTATTTTCTGTATGTGATTATCTGAAGTTTTTGTTACTTCGTAGGCCTCACAGACCTAAGTCTATTGTCGGATTAAGAAAGAAAAGTAAATAAATTATTAATTTCTGAAAGATCATTTCCTTGAATTTCCTGAGAAAATAAATAGTTGTACTGTGAACGAATGAGCTAAGGAGTTGTGTCAAATTCATTCCCTCTAAAAGATTTATCTTTTAAGATACTAGCCGAATTTTCAGTAACAAATTGGCGATCTAGATTTTTACATTTTTAAATAAATATAATTTAAATCTTCTTATACTCTTAAAAATGATTTTAATGTCAATTATTACTTAAAAGTTTCGTGAGATTCCTGTATTTAGTTGTATACCAAGTTAAAAAGTACTATTGCAATCATTTTTACAGGTCAACCATTAGCATTTGCTCGCACAAATAATATTTTGGTGATATGAAGACACATTTGGCTTTCTTTAATAATGATTGCTATTTTAGTGTTTGCCCCTGTCAACATTCTAATACGAAATTTTGCTCGCCTACTGTAGAAATAGATATTTTGTTCAGCACTCTGCACTTAGTGCTGTTCGATGTTACTTCTCTATCTGCTGTCAAATTCTGTGCCTTAAAAAATGTTTGCCGTTTGGCAGAATTGTGTATGTTGATGCCCTGTTTGCTGATTTCGAGCGAAATGACCTGTTGCCTGCTGTTAGCAGCGAAGCGTGGGGCTGCGAGCGGCGCGTGAGCGGCCCACTGCGGCTTCGCGCCTCCTCCGCTAAGTTTAGCGGGCGGGCGCGCGACTGCGGCGCGGCGCGGCAGCGGGCGCGTGAGCGACCTTGCCGCGTCTCCCACGAGCCCCGCCCCGCCCCGTCACGCTCCTAATGTTCTGCGGCACTCTCTCTTGTCTGTTGCAGGGGCTTCGGCAAGCAAGGTTACCAGTGCCAATGTAAGTATAAGCGCCACCCTTCCCTTCCCATAGCCTCTCTCCCAGCTCCGTCCCGCTCCCGTAAGCGCCACGCTATGTTTAGGGCCTCCGCGGGTCCTCAAATACGTCCCGGTGTTATATTTGCGAGGGAGAACTGACTGGTAAATTACTAGCGATGACGGGGGCGGAGCCATTAGGGGTGTCTGGGACCAGTTTCACATTGATGGCAAGGGCAAATGTAAGAATGGATATAGAATGCAGGCTCTGTACAGAATGGGGTAGCAAAATTGTTGCAAAATGCAACTATCTTGGTATTAGAAGTAAATTTGTCATTATTTTTTAAATGTAGATTTCATGTTTCTACACCTTTTGTATTGTGTTAGTAAAATGATATTTGGAATCCTTATTTGTTTTAGTACCTACTTTACTAATTGAAGTAATATCTTATCCTTTCTTCAGATTACAAATATTAAATTAAAAGTACATTCCTAACAGTAGCGATTGTATAAGCGTAATATCTTTATCATGCCATAGATTGCCTTTCTTAATACCGGAAAAATGATTATTCAATAGTATTCCTATGCGTGCATTTTGGGTGATGTTTCAATGTAAAAATTGCCTAGTAAGATGACGCAGAGCGTAATACTCTGCGAAGATATATTACGTTTTTGTGAGGGTGCAGAAAAGTAGAGTCCCGAAATAAATTCTGGCAAAACCATCAGAGAAGTATGAAATAATGACACAAGAACATTCAGTAAGACCCACATCAATTTCGCAGTGAAGAGTAAATTAGCTTCAGCTAGTCTTAGCCAAGTAAATTTTTCAAGTCGCGAGCCCCTTTTTATCCTGCTGTTTTCTTAGTAGCAGCGTTTCCGGTTAATTAAATTGCTTGGTTTTCCTCTCTGGCCTGGCATCCAGGCGTATTCTAGCTGCCTCATAACATCCGCGCTGCTGGTGCAAGTCGGTGTAAATTTAAGCCATCACTTCTCTCGCAACTTCATTTACTTCTGGTGTCCCTTTTTATCATGAGGCACGTATAGGCCTAAGGGTACCTGCACTACCATCGAGGTTCGTATCTGACAGTTCTATCATTTTTTTCGTTTTACCAGTTTTTTATTTGATTCTCAGAACAATTGATATAGATATTCAACTTTTTTCTTCCGGGGGCTTTTTCCAGCGTTCAGGGGATGCCAATTTCGGCTTCCCCGCTGGGTACCCAATGCCCCTTAAGGGGACACATTAATCTAGACACACTTGCGGGATCCTCGGTCTGTGGTCAGTACTCTCACAAGGCCTTCTGCAATAACACATATACATGAAAGACAAGGGACAAACAACCACGCCGGGACTCGAACCCCCGACCCTTCCGATCGAGACACTTGAGTCGGCATATGCTTTAGCCAACTCGGACATCCAAGATGGTGAATATGAATATATAACTACAACATTGATATAACTCAAAGTATTTGGTAAAAATGTTTCAGAAAAGGTCTCTGAACTATATCGTGTTTTTTCTTAGAGAACAAGGCAAAAACTAAAATTGTAAAATATATAATACTTGCCAAATTATTATTTTTTAAATTATGCATCTAAGAACTTTGCTAACAACTGTTAACTGTCTTAATGTCATTTATATCAGCTTTTAAATTCCAAGAGAAGTGAGATTTAACTATTTTTGTTTCTTAAATTGAATTTATTTGTTATGGAAATCTTGAAACCACATTAGCAACTTTGGGTGAGATGGAACTGAAACCTACACTCTTTTTTCACGATGATATACCACATTCGCCTCTCAATCCACAATTGACCATAAACTATCTTATATATTGATGTTATATCGTTGGGTTTAGGTTCTTAATATTGAACATGCATCGTGGCAACAACAGAGGAGGTATGTAAACCAAACGGTAGAGCAAAAATTCGTCATTAAAACAGAAATAGGCTAATGGGATGATATGTTAAGCGAAATTCCACAACAAAGAAACAATATTGGCAGATCAGGGTTCAAGTATTTGCAAAAGTTTTAAAAGGAAAAGGTAATAAATGATTCGAGTTAAAGAGTTGATTTCTGTTGTTAAGACATCGAGAAATACCTTTTCTAAGTACAGTTTGGTGGGGGAGGATATTACGTTGTTCTCTAATCATATTGCCATATTTTCTTAAAAGTGAGTCTCTATAATATTGATATGCTAAATTACTGTTGAATTTTACTTTCTTCAATGGCTTTGACACCATCCTTCTCTAAAATGTCTTCCGCCTAAACATAGATTTGTAAAACATTTAATATTCCTTTTTTACGTGGTAAATAATACACTACGGCATGACGAAGCAAGTTGAGCGAGTGCAATAATGCATACAGTCTTCTTTTCCCATTTCCCTGTTGACGGGTCGGCGCTAATGGGAGTGGGCTCATTTTTATTAATTTTCGCACACTCCAATTTTACTCGAATTTGGTGAATATTTTAAAGTCGGATGCCCTTCCTGACGCCAACCACAAGGGACACACATGCACATTACATATAGACAACACACACACACACACACACTCACGAAACACACACAACCAAGCCCGAAACGGGATTCGAACTCACGATCCTTTGGTGTAAGATCGCCATGGTAGTACTGCTTTAGCGATCTCGGCCACCGGATCGGCAGTGGAGAACACTTAGATGAAGCAAATATTGTAAACGTGCTATTCGTTTTCTTCGCCTCCCCATTTGCTTTTATTTTCATTGTTTACCCTTTCAATTTCCCGCTGCCCGTCCCTGCCGCGCGGCGCCCGTCCGGCTGGCCCTGGGCCTCTCCAGCGGCGCGCCCTGCCTGTTGCAGCCTGCCAGACGGCCGTGCACAAGAAATGCCACGACAAATTCCTCGGGAAGTGCCCGGGCTCCGGCCTGGACTCGGAGAGCACTATCGTAAGTATATTAATTTGCTTATTACATTTCTCTTTAAAAAACGCCTTCAGGCGGAGGAAAGGTTGAACAAATTTTGTAATTCCTTCTGTATGAAATGGAAACATCTTTGTTTAAACATTAAATTCAGACGTGAAAATTGATTTAAAATTACAACTGATTGATATTCGAATTCAATATTACCATGAGAGTCTGTTCAGTTACTGTCTGAGAATTCTCCAATTGGACACGTCAGATAGATGTAACGATAGTAAGTGCAGAGGAAACTGGGTAAAAACGCATAAAATACAGAAAAAACACTTTCCAATTGTTTAGCGATGACTGTAATGGGCACAAATAATTTGTTAAACACATTAGAAAATACATTACATTCAACATAAGGGCCACATAAATTGAGGCGCTTTACTGTTATACAAAGTTTAAAATTCCTTGAGAAAAATAATCTCCTGTCAGTAAATGTAGTGGCCCTAACAACGTGAAAAACATCTTTTTCATCGCCTACTCTAAGTGGTGAAATGAAAGCTAGTGTCACCTGTCAGAAGCTGTGGTAATCGCGGTTTGGCGCCTAATATGGGCTTATTGAGAGAATCATTGAAACGTCCCGACACAATTGCTCCTGAAATTCTTGGTTGCGCCTACCGGCGTGCGGACGGGTATTATCGTTTATAAAACGAGCATCTTTGTAAGATTTGCGTGGCTTGTCTCAATGTTCAAATATTCCCAAAAGGCTCCCGAAAGTTCTTCCCTACCCCAAACCCGTTTAACTGCGCGCTCTTGGTGGCGGCGATCATTTTTACTTTCCCGTATACATACGTATATACGGAGTAATATACGTAGTATAGGGAAATTATCAGAACAGTTAAAAAACGGCGAATTTCCGGCAGAAAAAAATTCATTGGCAGGTCTTAATAACGCACTAGTGGTGATACATAATGACACAGATTTTTCGTATTAGTTTTCAATTTCTCTGGGTCTGGGTAGTTATTTGGAATTGCCACATACTCGTACCAGTTGCCATCTATCGCCGCCCAATTTTTTTTGACATTTTCTTAATTTTTCGGTTTCCTAATGGTAGAACGGAAATATTAATTTTAGAATATTAAATAAACAAAAACCTCATCCTAAAATGCAATTTTCTTTTAAAAATTTGTTGCTGTTTTTAGGGAAAGGGTTTAAGCGCCACTAAAATTGCGAAATTTGAAGCTCTTTTTCACAGAAATTTTTGAGTTTTCAAAAACTTTATTTGAAGTCATTTGAAGCACTTACGTTCACAAATACAATAATGTTCACAAATGGCTTGAAATGTGCCTATTAACGGTCTGAGAAATCTTTCAAAACAATTAAATTTGAGTAATTTTTCCAAAAACAAAAAAAATGAACTTTACGGCATATTAAAGAAAGTGCTTCAAATAACTTCAAATGAAGTTTTACGAAAACTCAAAAATTTTGTATTGAAAAGAGCTTCAAATTTCGAATTTTTGAAGAGCTTAAACGCCATTTTCTTAAAAACGGCTCTACATTTTTCAAAGAAAATTTAGGACGAGGTTTTACGGTTCTTAAATATTCTAAAATTAATATTTCCGTTCTACTGTTAGGAAATCGAAAAATTAAGAAAAAAAAACCTTTGGGCGGCGATAGATGGCAGTTGGCAAGGGTTTGTGGCAAGTCCGAATATCTAGCCGAGTCCGACTAAACCGTTCAGCTGATTTTCTCCAAAATTGATGTTCCCCGATCGATTTGAATACTCTCGCGGCCCCTTGAATTTGAAACCGAAATTTTAATTTTGGAGGGATTCTTTACACGAAGCGCCTGGGACATTTTCAAATAAATGGCGCCAATAAGTTCGACTAAATTTTGTTGTTGGATAGTCTGAAGGTCATTTAACAGAATGGCGTATGTGTTATGTTAGTTAAAAACTCTGATTTTTCGAAAATTAAAAAGATTCAAAATAATACAGGAAAGTAAGTGCTGTTGTAGCACCACTAGTTCTTTAAAGCTGTATGCAAGAAGAATAACTTATGACTTTTTATTATGTGTAATATGAAAGAAAATGAGTACAAAAGTAGTTTGAAGATCATAATTTATTTTGATTTACATTTATTATATGAACTATCATTCATTTGTAGATGGACTATTAATGAACGATAGTCTTCTTTTAAGATGGAAAGGGTCAAAAAATAAAAATTGAAGATTGAAAGGCATTGGCTCTTCTTTGTTTTCTGAGGTATCACTGTTTACTTGATGGCTTTAAACTGGCTCACCTCCAGTGTAAACGACTGAGCAACCTTCAAGGGCGAAGAACACACGCAGGCGGTATCCCTTTTCTGTGGAGGAGTTACCGATGTGTGTCAAGGGTAGTTGACGCGTCATTCTTTCCGTAAATACTTTTACTTTTCTTTCGTTAACTCTGGTCAGTTGTCAGACGAAAGCGTTCTCATTTTGCTGAAAGATAACCTCTTTCATAATAGTGGAATGGATTGCACGAGAGCATGGAACATAGAGAGAAATTAATTTTTTTTCCATTCTCTGTATAGGGCTGTCCAAGTTTTTATTTAGTAGGTTTTCTGTGCACAAGGAAAGTGCTATTTTGGGTTGTATTACTAGAATACTAATTCTCAAATTTTCTCGAATTCCAATTTGCAACGTGTCATAACATGTGTATAGAGCAATGCCTTTAAATATCAGTGATGTAAAAAGTTGAATTAAAAGAAATTCATTAATTTCAAATCTGAAACGTGGATTAAATGTTTTGGGATGACATAACATTCTATTTTGCTCTCTTCGTGACTGAGATTGCTTAAATTGCGTGACTGAGATTCCAATGCATTTCTAAAGTTAAAAAGCGCACATATTTTTGCGATGAGGCGCCGGGGGTGGTCGAGCGCGGAGGGACTCACCTGCCCGAGCGACGGGGCGCGGCCCCGTTGCAAGTGGGGCGCCGCCGCCGCAGGTAAAGATAGCCGCAGCGCAGCGCAGCGCAGGGCGCTTGGGCGGGTGCCCCGGCGCGGCACGGCGCGGTGCCCCGGCCGGCCCTGCCCTGCCCTGCCACTCGCGAGAAAAATTCCATTTCTGGTATATTGTTTAAAGAGAAACAAAATGCCTTTTATTGTAAGTTTTGAGCGACAGAAAAGCGACAAATTCCCATGTAATAATGTTTTTTTTATTTCTCTATGTTGTTTTTCTTGTCATTGCGATGCTAACTTGATCATGTTAGGCGAATTTGTTATAGTAGTGTCAAATGAAGAGTGACTTTTCTGCATAGCAAATTAGCGACATAAAAGCGACAAATTTTGAGATTAATTAACTTAAAAAAAAACAAAACTTTGGGATGATAACTTTACGGAGCTCTTCGCGCCCCAATCCCTGTTCCTTTCTCTTCCGGCTTTTGGCTTACTCGCCAACGCTTCCTTTGCCTTCTTGCTCGCTCCCGTCCTCTGTTTCACCCCCTCCCGCACTCTCCTACCCCCCTTCCACCCCGAAATGGCTCTCCTCTCGCCAACTTCCATATTGGGAGATTTTATTCTCTACACCTTCTGACGGAGAAATCTATATGATTGTAGCTCGTTGGATTATTAGTTTGTCATTCTAAATGAAATAAGAGGAAGCACTTGTTAAACATGACTGACATAATGAAACGTAACTGTCGGAGGATTTCTTAAAGTCCACTTTTGAAAACAAACAATGAATCTCGTACATCATTAGTTTGTGCTTCACGTAACATTTAATCTGGCTTTTTCTTTTACAATTACTCTGTTTTAGACAGTTAATTCTTATTTCCAGGCATCTCTTAAACCACATTTTGGTAATATTACTTTTCTCAGATTGGCTGGTGTGTTTCCGCATAATAAATTCTATCGAACGAAATTGATAGAAATTAGGAGTATGTTGCCACGGAAGATTTGGAAACTTCTTCCCCATATTATTTCTTAAAGTCTGATTTTTTTCATACATTAATCTAGTGAGGTAAACATTATGTGCTTGTTGCCTTAAAACCCTTCTATTTCCGTCATTACAGGGTACAGAACGGATATTATTTTATTTTTAAACAAGAAATAAACAAGAAAACAAGTTTTGTTGCAAAAGTTTTGTACATGTCGAAGTTGAGCAAAAATAAAAAAAATTTTCAGGTCATCCTGAAACAGAATTAGAGTAAACGTTGGCGAAAGAGGAACACGACCTGTATGACTCAGCAATTAGCACAGTTTACATTACTTTAGAGCTGTCGTAGTCCTTGTTCTATGCCCTTGTGGCTTTGAGAAATGGGATGTGGCAAATACAGATAAAATACTATATTAGTCGAATTTGTGAACATTAATCGCAATAGCGATTAAAATCAAAACTAGAATATCTGAATTGTCATACTTAAAGAATTGACTTCCCCCATCACTTCAGTAAATTTCTTAGGTTTACATATTTACAAAAGGCTTCCTTGATAAGATCACACAAAATAACAGCCAACAAAAGATTCATAAAATGCTAAAACTGTACCCTTATTAATAAAAACTCAAAACTCAATATCGACACGTCAGTATCTATTTTCAAATACGTAATAAAACCTTCACTTAACTACGCATGTCAAATTTCGCGAAGTACTGCAAACAGCAGTTTGAATAAACTACAAATAATACAAAATAATTCCACTTTTGATTATGATAATTTGCCGCTACCATCAAGAAAATTCCACGCTTCATATGCAATAGCACTATTAAAAGAAAAATAGTTCCTTGTATTTGAATACGTCTGTATGAGTAAAAATAAATTCAAGGGCTGTATTTGTTCTGGCGTGACATCGCCTGCTTAATTACTCCCAATCTTCCGTGGCTTTTCGCCAAACGGGAAAATCCTCACTCTCTTTTTTGACGTCTCAGCAAACGTAAGTGGAAATGAAAAATTGTACCTTAATCTTACTGTGAATTACTTTCCTTGTTATGTGAATAATAAGCACTGCGAAAGCATTCCTTTTTCTGAAGTAAATATCTGCCAATGCATGAAAATGAATCGTCTAAATGATTGAGTAATACCTGTTTGAAGTAGTGTTTTGTAGAAAAATTGGACTCGTGTACAATGTCTCATACTGAGAGTAATGAGGGCTACGGGGAAGATTGACAACCTACAAGACATTGGTTCCTTGGAATTTTAGGCACCTAAAATAGGTTACAAAATTATGAAATTAGGCACTACTAGGCATGAAAAGTGATGTTTTAGACTCTTAAAATACATTGCAAAAAAATTAAATTAGGCATTTACAGTCATTAGACACGAAAAGTTATGCTTCTGGCATCTAAAACTGATCGCAAAACGATTAATTTAGGCACTTTTATTATTTGGGAAAGTCAAGTATTTTTGCATTTATGAGAGTAACTACAAGCATATTATTTTATTCTCGAACTCCAACTGGAAGGAACTTTTTACTTCCTTAGGTTTCAAGGCTTAGGTTTATTTTGTAAGATTCGCTTTTCCGACAGAAGAGTTTTGCCTGATCTATGGCTTTCCTGGCCTGGTTTGCATAGACGACTCGCCGCGGCGATAAGTCTCAACCTGTCAAACTGCGCAGCTGCATAGGGAATGGGTGCAATTGCCTAAAAAGTGAGAGTAGCGATATGATTGACATAATTGAGTATGAGTAATTATAATATAATAATTCTTCAAAATTACGTTTTTAGGCAGTTTTAGGCAATAAAATATCAAAATAGATATCAAGCGCCTTTTTAGAACATTTTACGATGTATTAGATGCTTTCAGTAGATCTATATTTCCTTTCCCGTATACGTACGTATATACGGAGTAATATACGTAGTGTAGGGAAACATATATATAATGCTGCGGAAAATCAATTTCGAGATTTTAACGGGAATACACGTTTTAGGGTCCCCTGATAACGAAGTGTTTTTGTTTTCAAAACATCCGTCCGTCCGTCTGTGAACAACACTAGCGTCTAAACCATACGTGCGATTTCTTCCAAAATGAATATTCCATCTGCGTCCACTCGAGGCGCCGCGATTTTGAAAAGTATTCTTCAAACTTTTCTAAAAAACAGCTCCAAATGTTTTCCTTGAATTTCTTGTAAGGATAGAATAAATGAAATATGTTCATCAAAAACAGATCTTAAATAAGGTAATGTTGAATTTTTTGGAAATATGAGTAGTTTTTCTATAATTTCCTGACAAACGTAATTGCCCGCACGGAATTCACTGCGCTTCGTTTTCAACGTCTTCTTGCAAAATGTGAAAATAGAATTTTTTTCTAAATGAAATGTATTTATCAAAACTACATCTTCAAATAAGGTCATGCTTAATGTTTTGAAAATACGAATTGTTTTTCTATGATTTCGTGACAAACATAATAGTCTGCTGTAAATTTACTGCGCTTCAGAAAGCTGGATGTGTCGTAAATTAGAATTTGCTATTTTGTATATTATTTCTTTGATCGTTTCTTTTTTGAAATATTTGAAATAAAAATTACTAGCTCTCAGAGAATATCGACAAACACGAAATGCAACAATGGAATTCCGTTTCGCCTATTTCTGTATTCTCTTGAAGATGAATACTTAAGTGTTAAGACTGTAGAGAAGGCAGCTAAAACCAAGGGAGATGTAATGTGGTCGCTTTGATTTCATGTGGCTCAGTACCTGAGGGAGCGGTTCAAGCTGGATGTCCCGCACCGCTTCAAGGTGCACAACTTCATGTCGCCCACCTTCTGCGACCACTGCGGAGCGCTCCTGTACGGGCTCTTCCGCCAAGGGCTCAAGTGCGAGGGTGAGTGGCAACGTTCTCCGCTGCATTTGTAACGCGCAAACACATGAACTTCTGTCACAGGACAGTGCAGTCTCCAATTAGCCTCTGCTCTCGTTATGGTTATATTCTAATTTTAACTAGTGAATTCCGATTAATGTACACATTTCGCGCAGTGAAGTGATGGTTACAGGACGTCGTTGCAGAAATAAATGAAAAAAAAAAAGATTCTGTGCAATACTTTGAATAGCCATTTACTTTCATATTTTTTTAAATAAAATCAAATTAAACTGAAATAAAATGTGTTAAAACTCATTAATATTTTTTTCTTTTGTGCGAGATATGTTTCGATTTGTTCTTTAAAGTACCGGGAATTTCATTGATCCTCTGATAGAAGTTCATCCGATTTTTTTCTTACTTTTTACATGCAATTATGGTTTGGCACTCCTGAGCTGATTTACCAACACTTCCTCTCGTTTTGTGCTCTCCGCAAATAGAGCTTTTTCGAATTACTCTTTCTACGTTATTTCGCAAAATTTCGAACTATTTTATTATAAACCGTCACTTATTTCAAATTCTACGTATTTGTCAGAAGGTGTCGGCTGGAAGCCAACTTCTTACGTGTTGAATTTCACAGAGATGCAGTCCAATTTATTCTCAGAACATATCTGATATTTGCCAAGAATTCACGGTAATAAGTACTGTGAGATACATACAAAGCTGAATAGTTGGGTAGCTAGGCTTGAGAGTATAATTGTGAATGGCCTCTACTATTGGAAATGGTTTTTCGCACATAATATGAAATGTCTCTCTTGAGATTCATTCATAAATCAAAATCAGGGATGAAATAACACCAGCACTTCATAAGATTTTGGCTTACATGATAAATGATGATTGTCTTTTTTCTGTATGCGCCCTCTCCAATTGCACCAAAACGAGATAGATACCCTGGGGTTCGTCGATATCAAACGCTCCATATTCTGAAAATTATAATGATTATAATAATAAGTTATGGAGGCTATTACTAGAACCACACTAGTCGAAGTACTTAAGAAAATAAAATTAATGAGTTCAAAGATCGTTCGTGCCTTAAAAGTTAGGTAAGAGTAGGTAAATGTACATCAAGACTATTCCCCTCACAGCTTTAGTAACGAAATAACGCAAAAGCAAGCCGTTCACAACCTACTTAATAAGCCCCAGCGCTTCCTCAAAAACACACCTACATGTGTAGACTTTACCTCGCCTAATTCTTACCTGAAAATTGAAAATAAACCTGACTACTGTTACAGTAAACTTCTGGAGACTAACATTTCGTATATCAGTGGTTCACAATATCCCAGTGGGGACTTGTGAACAAGTGTTCAGGGTAGGCAAAATATATTATTGAACAGCGACGGATCCCGGGAAGGGGGTATGGGGGCAATGCCCCACCTCAATCCATTTTCTGAATCTTATGGGGTCAAGTATTATTAAAATTTTGCCCCCTGAAATATTGAAATATTAAATGTCTCTATGTAATCGAAATATATATACGAGGGTGAGTGTTTCTCTCTGTGCAGCCCTGATTTTTTTAATAAAAACGCGGGAATATTTTTACTGAGTGACTAAAATTATTCTTTGGGAAGGGTTTCAGATTTTGAGATGGATTCTGGATGGGTGCTGCTAGCTTTAGTCTATAGCTAAGCTAGCAGCTACTGCTATAGCTAGCAGTGTCCACGATTTTGGAAAATCCGAAGGAGCCTAAAGTTCGGAAATAGAGCATTAAATTAGCCTAAGATCTTGGATATTGTTTGGCTGAGATTGGTGTTTGTGCGCTGCTAGCTTTAGATGGCTCCGTCGGCCGCCTGCGACGCGCCTTCGTTTCCCTCCCGCGGCCTTCGCGCCTTCGTTTCCCGTTGGACTGTATTGCGAGAACGGAAAGAAGAGCGATGTGTTTAGCCGTGCTTCTTGTACGTTTGTTCATTCGTACCTGTGGTCCGATTAAAATTATTTGGTGATTGACAGTTGCTTCTCAAGATGTAGCTTCATTCAATATTATACGATATATTTACTTTTATAAGTAATTATTTTAAGTGTTTGTTTTCGTGTCCCGGGAACACGTGCTCAGTGGTACGCAACCTATAAATGTCGCTTCTTTCCAATCGCAACTGTCAATCACCAACTTATTGTATTCTGACCTTAGTATTTCCAATGCTACAGCGTCAACGAGCTGGCAGAGTCAGAATTACTTCAGTTTATCTTGGGAGTACTAAGATTATCTTATCGTTCTAATTTGAAAAGAAAATTTCGGCAAGTTTATGTACATGTGCAGCGGATTGCCTTCCTTTCAAGTAATTTAGTTTCACCCAAACAAACTACTTTCAATTAACATTTTAAAAACAATTTTTACTAACAATGACAAAATAATTTTAATGGGTGATCTAAATTCATAACACAGAGCATAGGGATGTAGAACTTCCACCCCTCAAAGAAAAGTACTATTTAACATTGCACATTAGAGTGTTGGATAATTCACGCTCCGATTCAATCCACTCATTATCCTTATAATACAAATTTAAATCCTGACATACTCGACATAACACTGTCGCAGAATATAAACATATCAATATTTCAATACCCAATTCCAGCCTTAAATTCGGATCGTGATCCAATTTTGATATTTTTTCATAAAATTTCTCCAGCCTTCTATTCTCGCAACTCCTTTATTTGCGGACCCATCAATTGGGATCATTTTCAGTCAAAAATAAATTTAGACTTGTATCCAGATAAACTATATACACCTGAGTACATTGACCTAGCAGTTACAAATTTTGAAAAGAACATATACACAGCTATTCAACACTCTATCTCTAAACAAAAGTATCACAAAAGATGTTAACAAATTCAATAGCTAAAAGTTTACTGAATTGAATTCCCATCTTATAAACAATGAGAAGAATGTGGCATGTAACACGTAATCCATCAATTAAATCTGCTCTGAACATTCTAACAAGAAAAGTTAAAAATAAATTGGAAATTCACAGACGTACACAATTTAATAATTTTACTTCTCAATTACAACCTAACTCTTCCTCACTATGGTCAGCTGTAAGAGTAATAACTAATGATAAACAACAAATTTTGACATTAAAAACATGAAACACAGTAGCTATTACTGATGAAGAAAAAGCAGTAGTCTTAGCAACACAGTTTAAAATTACCTTCTCATGAAATTCTTCATTTTCTAATAATATTTCAAAAGAATTAAACATACACTTTTATACAGTGCCAGAAAGAATAAAATGTATTTCACCATAGGAAATTAAATTTCTTATTAAGAAACTTAAAAATAAAAAATCCCCAGGAATTAATAAGATCTCTAATATTATATTAAAAAACTCTCCCCAAAAGTAATAAGTTGACTCACTGCAATATAACAATTCTTGAATTAACTACTTCCCTAAATCCTGAAAAATTGCATTAGTAGTACCCATTCCAAAACAAAGATCATACTAAAACTGAAAATTATAGACCTACAATGTCTCCTTTCTACTTTATCAAACATTTTTGAAAAAAGTAATTTTAACCAGATTATATAAATTTATTAATCAAAATAACATATTTCCTTATGCACAGTTTGGTTACCGCAACAATCATTCCACAACACATCAAGTATTAAGAACTAACAGATTACATAGTATCAAATTTTCGAAAGTCAAATCATACTTTCACATTATTTCTTGTTATAGAAAAAGCATTCGACAGTGTCTGGCATACTGGTCTTGTTTATAAAATGGAACAAATTGGCTTCCCTCACTACCTACAACAAATTATTAAAAGTTTCCTCACATCTAGAAGTTTTAGAGTTCACGTAAATAAAGAAATATCTACAAATCATCCAATACATGCTGGAGTCTCTCAGGGGTACACACGTTCACGAATCTTATCTAATATATTTATTTCTGATGTCCCAACTCTTAATAATTCTGAAATAGCCTTCTTTGCGCATGAGACTGCAGTTTTTACTTCACATAAAGACCTACCAATAGACCAATGTCCTGCAACTAAGACATTTTCACTCGGAAAATCAGCCTATACACAACCAAGAATGAAAACCCGTCTTGCTAATGACTTGTTACACCCACCATAATTTGCTGACAATAATTTCAAACTGTATTGATAATTATTCAAATTCCAATTATGTATCAAATTGTTAAATGCATGTAAAATAGATAAATTATTTCATGTATGTTAGAGGTTCCTAAATGGTCTAACCTCCAAAATGTTAATGTGAAATTGTACAATTCAAAACAAGCATGTAATTTCCATATGTACAAATTTGGTAAGGAAAACAATTATGTATTTATAAAAACCCTTGAAAGACTAAATAAGTCGAACAACGATAAATAAATTTTAAAAAAAGATATGTGAAGCTTGTGCACAATCAGAAGGATTTATCGTGTAGGTGCAAGCCGATACTGACATTAGTTGTGTGAGTTCAGTGTCCTTTAGCGCAATTGAAAGGGCACGAAAAGCTGTATTCGTGTAGCACCCATCTGTATGTTAAAAGCCTGATGCCTTTTATCATTTACCTAACGAAACATCATTCAACTACTGTGGCGGCTCCTTGTTGAAGGCAAAGTAGGCACTGCCTGATAAATATGAACTAGTTTAATACTTTTCATAATAATAAAAAATAAATGATTCTTACAATTTTAATATGATGTAATTATTATTCATCTGGAAACGTATAATAATGAACATTTCATTATCGTGGCACGGACCATACTTCCGTTTCACGCATTTTCTCGCACTGGATCACCCAACCCACAGAATGGCTTCCTGATCGCGGGGAAGAGGGCGAGGGCGGGAACGGGAGCTGGTAAGGTGTTACGGGTCGCGTTCACGAGGCGGCGCCGAACTAGCAGCCCCGAAGCACGTTGACCCGCCGCCTTCACGCTGTTCAGACTCAACGCTGCTGCTTCTCCTCTCACGCAAAAAACGTAGTGGATAAATCTTGTTCTAATACGTAGTCAATTACTCCCTATAACATGTTATGTAGTCATATTTCACGAATAGTGAGACCTTCGTACCGAAAAATTGTCTTTTTCAAAACGTTCGTCCGTATGTTAACACCACTAGCACCTAAACCATACGTAGGATTTTTTTCCAAAATCGATAATCACAATCGATCTGGCGCCTATTCAAAGCTTCGCGATTTTGAATATCATTCTTTAAAATTTGGGGATAACCTACTTTACGTAAACCTCCAGGGGCATTTTCAAACTTTTCTTAAAAATGGCTCCAAAATTTTTCTTTACAATTTTTGAATGAATAGAGTAAAATGGCATAGGTTTGTTTTCAACTGAACTCTGAATTTTTGAAAATTGAAAAAGTTTCAAATTTTTTCGGCGTCTTCCTACAAATACAAAACTGAAGAGAAAAATTTTTCTTTAAAAAAAAAGGCTCTAGCCGGATAAGAGGGAGGTTTCCGGCCTTAGTTTGCAATTCGACTCAGATTTTCCCACATGTTTGGAAGCGGAAAATATTATTGTTTTCAAAATATGAGGTTAAAATATCCACATGGTATGTACTTACAGTGGAAAACAGGTTTTTCGTGTTTAAAATAAAATAATCATTTTATGGCATTTATTTGATTTCTTTGCTTCTGATATGAACTTTGTCGTAATAATTGATTAAAAAATTGACTTTTAGATGTCTTTCAGTTCATAAATAGCGTAATAAATTGACTATTTTTTTTTTAATTTTGAAAGTGTTAGAGTTTCGTGTAAAGCATCAATTCGTGTAAAGCCCCAAATCAGAGTATCCCTTTCAAATTCCTAGGGCGTCGAATTCGGCCAAATTAATCACGAAACATCGTTGTTGGGGTCACTAGTGTTGACCACAGACGACGGATAGACAGAGAGACAAACGGACGTTTAACAGTAAACCATTTTTTCGGTATCAAGAACCCACAAAACGTGGATTTTAACTCCACAACATGTTAGAAGAAGTAATTTACTACTTATAGGAACAAGGTTTATCCACTTTTTCATTATCAGAGCCCCACAATCCTATCTTCTCTGACAAAATATCAGCACTTTCCACTGCGGCATTACAATACATTCTCTTTGCTCTGGAAGTACGTAGTCTGCGAAAAAGTAAAAAGTGTTTCTTTTGATCATTTATCTTTTCTTCACAACCTCTCATCCTTTGCCCACCCCACCATACTATAACTCCTACTTCTTTTTTCGGTGATTTACACTCGTCGTAATAAAAAAAACTGCACCCAGAAGGACGAGGCGGCTTGCGATCATTGTTGGCAGGAAGGTAGAAGGTACCCCGCATACGAAATGATTACACTTTCACATTTGTAGGACCAACATTTTGTAATATTCCAAAACTTGGATATACAGTATTTAGGCAAATGCTCGAATATAGTGCATTATAGGGAAAAGATCACCGGTAAACATGGGGTGGATATCGTGTAATTCTGGTGCGATAATAGTTAAATGACCGGATGTGAGAGGGCTTCTGGGAAAAACAATGGAAAGATTGTCTCTAGCGAGGAAGAAGGCATCGTCTCTATCACTCTCTTACGGGATCGCGACGCGAAAGGTTGCGTGTGACGAGCAGTTTGGAACTTTAGAAATTTGAACTCTATCTTTCATAGCGAGGGAATGATAGGACTTTAGTCACAAACTGTAATTAGTCGTGTGATTTTTTTCGATAAAAACCAAGGGAAGACAGAAGTACGGATATATTAGAATCAGCGCCTTATAGATAGTTTAGTGGAGCTCGAAGCGAATAAGTTCGTGGGTAGGTGGACATCTGATGCACGAGATAGAAGTGTTCGCGACAGGGACTTTATTAACCAATATCGACGAAAGGTATTAGACAAGATAGTGGTAGCAAGAAAGAAGAGCGGACAACGCGGTGCCCAGAGGACATCGAGAAGTGAGCTCTTGGTACCGTAAGACCTGATTAGACATTCAGAAAAAGGTCATGACCAAAATAATTTATCGAAGAAAATCAGTTGAATAAATCAATCTGTTACTGTTTTAATGAATATCAGATCACATGATTATTATACAATCCTGCATAATCTGTAGCTAGCAATCTTTGCATAAACAAACTTTCAGAGGTTTCTCGTCTTCCGTATGGCGGGTGGATCGAGTGGCCCATACTGAAACTGGTAAGCAAATGGTAGATAGTGGCAAATTACGAACCCATTGTATAAATTATTAATTTATTGAGCTGGCTAGGACAATCAAATTTTAATAACAGTAATCAATTAATGAGTTTGATAATAGCATGTCATCATTTTAATAGTTGGATAAAGAGTATAAAATTTGGGTGAATTATATATATATATATATATATATATATATATATATATATATATATATATATGCTGAGAGAATTTGTTACAATTTATTGTGCTACACGGCCACAGAAGGTACATTTTAGCATGGCGTCGGGCCGCCATGTTGTCGAACACACGAATCCAGACGTCACAGCATGGAGATGTACAGGTCTCGAATGGAGTCCTATGCTGGTCCATCCCATCAGTTTGCACCTGAGCTCGCATTCTTGCAGATTGGTGGGTAGGGGCGGGGTCCTGATCGCACACCTACCCACCACATCGCACACTTCATAACACCCCAAACATTCTCGATCGAGTAGAGGTCTGGCGATGCGGATAGCCATGGCAGAGTATCCACGGATACAAGGCATACTCGGGAGATGGCTGCCGTATGCGGACGCGCGTTGTCCTGTTGAAATATGGCATGGGCATGGGCGTTCACGAACGGCTGAGCCACTAGTTGAAGGATCTCTTGAACGTACCGTGCGGCTGCCACGGTGCTTCCGTGAAACACTAGTGAACGGGCACCATGGGATATCGCACCCCACACCATCAGTAGGATGGTGGGACATGTGATTGGATACCACTAACCGCTCGTCGTGGCTCTCTGCCACTGCGCCTCCAGACACGCACCCATTGGTCGTTGCCATCAGGGCAGAAGCGGGACTCGTCGCTGAAGATGACTCGCTGCCAGTCTGCATGGCCCTAGGTCCGTGGTTCCCGGCACTAGGCGAGCGACGTTGCTGGGGTGTGGGCGGCAGGCGTCGTAACGGTTGCTCCGTTGTGCAACCTCCTGCCAATGGTACTGGCACTTTCAGGATGTGACAGTGCAGACTGCACAGCCCAGTGAATAGCATCTATCGTTGCCGTTGGATATGTTCGCGCGTGGCCGACAATCTCTCAGTCCTCCCTGCTCGGGGTGTGTGGCGGACGTCCAGATCCTGCATTTCGTACGTGCGTGCCTTCCTCAATCCATTGCTGCCAACAGCGGACGATGGTGGTGTCCGTGCCACCAGTGTGGCGCGCATTACGGCGACAGGACCAACCAGCCTCCCGCACTCCCGCGATGTGGCCCCTCTCGAAAGCGTCTAACTGGACAACTGGCTGTGGAACGTGTCGCCTAGGCATAGTGTACGTGCAGGTGGCGCTCTGGCGACGCTACCTGATGTCGCAATGGCTGGCACGGAAGTTTTAATCCCTCTTATCTAGACCGGAGGGCGTGACGTCATGCACTCACCACCGACACCCCAGTGCGCGGCTGACCTAAAACGAAATCATTGGCATAGCGAATGGTGTGCAACATACTCCACCGAGTTTGCAGCGGATCAGTAGGATCCTTCGGTGTGCAGCTTTTTTTATAACGATGAGTATTTCGCCTCCATTAGCTTCAGGAAGAGGATAGTGATCATATCAATGGCCGAGACGATATTAAGTAGCCTAAAATCAGATAAATAAAAATTGGTATTTTGCTTGTACGTGAAATTATATATTTTTTGCGTGTATCCAGATAAAGTTCAAAAGAACACCTTGCTCACTCCCAATTTCTGCGAAACCTCTTTCCAAGTCGTATTAATTATCATTCCATTCACTCATCCTCACCATCTGAATATTTTTCAGTCTGCATTCAGTATTTCATTTCCTCGCCCTCAATTCCTTGTGGTAGTAGTTATCAAATTACTTTTGCCTCTGCAGCTGAGATCTGCAGGATGTTTCAAATGTGACCCAGTTCAATTTAGTGTTGTGGAGATTAGAATTAAATCACTGAATACTATCCTGAACAATGTTCATTACAAAATCATTTAAAACATCTCTAATACCCCATTCAGTGCTAAACGAATTAGTCGCAGTATGTTGTGGGAACATAACTACTCTTGTTAACTATCCTGAACATAGTACCAGTAAATTATATCGTTCCTTAATTTCACACTTTTAAGAGTGTTCAAGGTGTAGAAGGGTGAGAAAGAGTGTCCAAAGTAAGAAATTTGTGCCTCCAAAGTACATTGCTGTTTTTCGTGGTACTAATGACACAGTTATAAATATACATACGTAAGTTAATAGTTCTTAATTCACCAAGAGCGTTATAAGGGTTCTAGTGATCGAGCGGCGACAAAATACCTGAGGACCTTTGGCCTGGTTAATCTGAAATACCAAACTTTTTTTTCTTTTGATTTTGGGAAATTTTTTTGGGCTCACCAGACTCTTCTAAAAATGTGAAAGAACGTATTGAAAAAATCGTTTTGAATTTCTTAATATTATGTTATTGATTTTGGAGACTTGGACACCTGATGGTCCAGGATTTATTTACGAATTGTGTATGTGTCTATACACCCTTTTAGACTTTCTACAAAATTTTCAAACCCGAATCCAAACCTTTTTGTGCCAAACCGAACGCATGCAAAAAGCATTATGTGCTGTATGTCTGTGCATTTTAATGTTTAATATTTCAGCTCGCAGGTAAGTTAATCAAATGATGTTGATAATGGTTAAAATATATCAATATTATTGTAAGAATACTGTGAAGAAATTTAATAATCAACATTTAATGCCAATATATCATATTAAAGAAAAAATATTGATACTCGTAATGATTTGTGTATTTCTTGAATAGAAATTGAGGTAAAATATGACTTTTACACGTATTAAAATGAGCATGAAAGAATGCTATTAGCTTTTATTTCAGCAGCTTGTCATCGCCGATTATATTTTTAACAAGAATCGTGTTTCAATTTGCAACGCATTTTATAAAACGCAATGTGAACTGTACTGTGGGTTTTGTTGAAATTATATTGTAATTAGTAAAAATCAACGAAAATTATTCATTTATAAGCTTATATGTCTAAAGTAAAGGGTACACCTCGTATTCTTTTTATCTACTACCTTTCAAACTTACTAAAAATTCATATTTCAATAGAAATTTAGGTAATTACATTTGGATGTGTGACTAATTAAACTTGGCAAACTTTCTTTCTTTCCTTCACTGTCAACCCCGATCGTATTTTCATATCAAGAACTATATTTTAATAATCGTAAGTTTAAAATAAAAACTACTCAGTTACACTATGAAAACAGTACGGTTAGTATTGATATGTTGAACGAAAGTGAAATTTGGAACTAATAATTATCACTTGCCTCCTTGGTATATTTTGGTCTGTATATCCGATCTTCTTTCTCTTATTAATTGAATGTTTAAGAAGGAGAGGTTTTAATAAGACTATGATATGTAAAAAAATACTTTGTTTCTAAGTGTCGTACCCTGTGGACGTAAAATAAAACATGAGAAAGGGTAAGAGCAAAACGCAGGTGGGGACCCTTGGCCTTGGATGCTTTTTGGGCTACAAAGAATCCCTCTGTGTCGTCCAAATGCTTTGTATTCGCGTTGGCGTCTCGCCTGCCGCTCAGTCAAGTTCGTATAAAAACGTGTGCATTAGGGTGCGAGGCATGATTAGACTACGATGAGGCGATACCTCAGATATCTCAGTGACAACCACAAACATATATGCGTTTTTGTGTTGTACTCTTGAAGAATTTTTTTTATCGTCTCATGTCTTGTTAATTTTCATTTATTCCTACGCATGTAAGAGCAAAAGTTGATCAGTAATACATGTTCATGCAATATAACAAACGCAGTGGTAAATAATACTTATTCCTGTCCAACATCAGTCAAGACAATATCAACAAGATGGCACGACGTCGAGAGGGATGTGAACAAGAAAACATGTTTTGAAAACGGTAGCTGCTGTTACATCACCACAAGCAACAACGCTGCGTCACGGTCCAGCCAAAGAAGAGACCTTGCGAGAGTCACTCCTGCTGCAACCTTACCCTGCCGTAGCGATCGAGCAACTGATGAGCTTTTCCTCAAGTTTTGTATCACCAAGAAATACACTTTTTCAGGAAAGGAAAGTATTCACGACCTGCCTCACATTTCAAGATGGGATTCAACGGTTTTCATGTATCGTTTAACATAGGAGAAAAGCCATTTTTGAACACAATATTTGGAGGCACGATGAAGCATTGTAATATATTGATAAGTAAAACCATGCAACAGGCTAAAAAGGAGATGCACCACTTTCTAAATAAGCTCATCATGTTCGTTGCCATTTCCAGCATCATTTTTTCTCACTGGATGAAAAACTATGATCCAACATAAAGGAAAATGGTATGATTCTTTTTTAGATTGCCTAGTTTATCCTAAACCAATACGAGAATACTTGTTCTGAAGAAAACACAATAAATTCCATACTTATTTTAATCGATTTTCTTAATTTTGAACAATATCTAGCCACAGTCAATCGAAAATTGCATTTAATCGTTTTTACTTTCCCGTATACGTACGTATACAACGGAGTGATATACGTAGTATAGGGAAAGTTATGTAATGCTGCGCGAAAAAATTTAATTGCCGGGCCAATTTTCGGCGGAAAAAAATTAATTGCCGGGCCGTTGAAAACGAATAAGTGGATAAAACCAGTTGCTAAATTAAGAAAAAAAATCCTCTATCTCGTGGTGTGTTCAAAATCCATGATTTGTTGCTTCTTTATACTTAAAAATCGATTGACGGCATTCCGTCCGTCTGCCCGTCTGTGGTCAACGCTACGCCTAAACCGTTCGGTCGATTTTTTTCAAAATTGATATTCCCCAGCGATCTGATTCTAGTCGAAGCTTTGTGATTTTGAAAAAGATTCTTTTAAAATTTGGGGGTACTTTATATGAAGCCCCCCGGGGATTTTCAACATTTTCTCAAAAACGGCTCCAAATTTTTTCTTTAAATTTCTTGTATGAATAGAGGAAAATACACTTTTTAACATGGCATAGGTCCGATTTTCACGTACAGCTCTGAATTTTCGAAAACTGTGAAAGTTTGAATTTTTTCGGCGTCTTTCTCCAACTACAAAATTGAAGATAGAGATTTTTTCTTCAAATAAAATTTGTTCTGCATATTGAGTTCTTTAATAAAGGTCATGTAAATGTTTTTCACAATTTTGGTAGTTTTCGTGCAATATTGCGTGCAATATGTACAATTTTAAAAAATTACAAAAACAAAATTTTCTCAAAAACGGCTCTAAATTTTTTCTTTAAACTTTTGGTAGGGATAGTGGTAAATGTACTCTATCAATGAAATAAAAGCCATTTTGGTCTATCGGTTGGTTTTTTTCAAAAATTACAAAAATGTAAATGGTTTTACTTGTCTCTCACGTCGTTAATATTTACATTATCGGCGATTTTTTTACATTATTATATTTACGAGTATATATGCTTTAAATAATGTCAAGTAAAGTTTCTCGAAAACACAACCGTTTTCTGTGAAAAGTAGCTCAAATTTCGGCATTTTCAGAAATGCTCAAACGTCATTTTCTCTGTATATGGCTGCAATTTTTTTCTTGAAACTTTTTGTAACGGATAGTGCCAATTACACTCATTAGTATAGCGTGAAGTTTATTTTGAGTTTTTTTTTGTTTTTTTCAAAAATTATATAAATGTAAATTTTTTGAATGATCTCTCACATCTTTAATATGCACATTATCCGCAATTTGTAAAGATGATTATATTTGTGAGTTGTAAGTGCTTCAAATAACTTCAAATAAAGTATTTTGAAAACTCAAAAATTTTCTGTGAAAATGAGCTTCAAATTTCGCATTTTTAGTAGTGCTAAAACGCCATTTTCTCTTAAACGGCACATAATTTTTAAAAGAAAATTGCCATTTACGGCTAGGTTTTTGTGTTCTTTAATATTCTAAAATTAATGTTTCTGTTCTACCAATAGGAAACCGAAAAATTAAGAAAATGACAAAAAAATGTACTTTGGCGATGATAGATGGTAGCTGGCAAGAAAGAGTATGTGGCAATTCCGAATAGCTAGCGAAGAACCAGGAAAATAGAAAACTAATACGGGAAAGTCTGTGCCATTCTGTAGCACCACTAGTTTATATGAAAATTTCGTACTTCCTTGTGAAATAAATCTTGAACATCTCCAAACGTGTTCATAAGTTCAGGATTCGTTCAAAAACTACAAACAAAACTTAATAATAAACAAAAACAATAATTTTCGTCGTAGACACTGAAATGCTCGTTTTTTAAGTCACATACTACTGCCTGCCGGTTTGAAATACTCATTTTTACTTTCCCGTATACGTACGTATACACGGAGTGATAACGTAGTATAGGGAATGTTATGTAATGCTGCGCGAAAAAATGGCGAATTTTCGGCGGAAAAAATTCATTGCCGGGCCATGATAACGAAAAAGTGGATAAAACCAATTGCTCAATTAAGAAAAAAATCCCCTTACACGTGGTGTAGCCAGAAACCATGTTTTGTGGGTCCTTGATACTGAAAAACTAATTGAAAGGAAAACGTCCGTCTGTGAACACTGCTAGCGCGTAAACCATACGTACGATTTCTTACAAAATGCATATTCGCCGGTCGATCTGGTTCTAGGTCGAAGCTTTGAGATTTTAAAAAAGATTCTGTAAAATTTGGGGGTACTTTACATGAACCCCCCGGATATTTTCAAATTTTCTCAAAAACTACTCCAATTTTTTTCTGTAAATTTCTTGTAAGAATAGAGTAAAATACACTTATGAAGGTGGCATAGGTCCGATTTTCACAGAAAACTCTGGATTTTCGAAAATTGCTAAAGTTTAAAATTTTTTCGGCGTTTTCTGGAACCACAAAATTGAAGATAGAGATTTTTCTTTTTAAATAAAATTGGTTGTCCAAAGTGAGTTCTTTCATTAAGGTCATGTAAAATTTTTTTGAAAATTTGAGTACTTTTCTTGCAATATTGCGTGAAAAATGTGCAGTTTAAAAAATACAAAAACAAGATTTTCTCACAAACGGATCCAAATATTTTCTTTAAACTTTTAGTAGGAATAGTGCTAAATGTACCCTATGAGATTATATAAACTCCACATCGCTCCTATTCTATTGTTTTTTGAAAAATTGTAAAAATGTAATTTTTTTGACCCTTCTCACATCGTTAATATTTATGTTAACGGAGATTTCATTACATTATTATATTAATGAATACACACGTGCTTTAAAAAATGTCAAGTAAAGTTTCTCGAGAACAGAACCGTCTTCTGTGAAAAGTAACTCGAAATTTCGCATTTTCAGAAAACGCTCAAATTTTCTCATGAAATTGCAAATTTTTTCTTGAATACACTGCAAATTTGACTGCAAATTTTTTCTTGAAACTTTTGTAACGGATAGTGCTAATTACACTCATTAATATGACATAAATATTATTGTGAGTTTTTTTTTGTTTTTTAAAAAATTACATAAATATAATTTTTTTGAAAGATCTCGCACATCTTTAATATGCACATTGCCAGTTATTTGTAAAGATGATTATACTTGTGAGTGTACGTGCTTCAAATAACTTTAAATTATATTGAGTTCTCATAAACTCAAAAGCTTTCTGTGAAAATGAGCTTCAAATATCGCATTTTTAGTAGCGTTTAAAACGGAATTTTCTTTAAAACGGCACAAAATTTTTAAAAGAAAATTTAGGACTATGTTTTTCGTCTTCTGTAATATTCTAAAATTAATATTTCCGTTCTACCAATAGAAAACTGAAAAATTTAAAAAATGACAAAAATGTACTTTTGGCGGTCATAGATGGCAGCTGGCAAGGAGTGTGTGGCAATTCCGAATAGCTAGCTAAGACCCAAGGAAATAGAAAATAATACGGGAAAGTCTGTGCCATTCTGTAGCACTACAATTTTACACTTTCTACAACTACAATTGTGAAGACACGATTGTTTAATTAATGGAATATGCTAATCAAAAACAGATCTTCAAATAAGGTCATTTTGAATTTTTTGAAAATATGAGTAGTTTTTCTATAATTTCCTGACCAACATAATAGCCCGCTCGGAATTGCCTGCGCTTGGTTTTCGTCGTTTTCTTACAACTACAATTTTAAAAATACAATTTTTTCCCTATTACATTTTATTTATGAAAATAACATCTTCAAATAAAGGTCATGCTTAATTTTTTCAAAATAGGGGTAGTTTTTCTATAATTTTGTGACAAACATAATTACCGCTGTAAATTACTGCGCTTTGGACAGCTGGGTGCGTCGTAAATAGAATGTGCAATTTTGTATATTATTTATTTCTTCGTTTCTTATATTCGAACTTTTGTTATACACTTACTCATTAATATTTTAGAAATGTTTATTTTGAAATATTTGAAATAAGTAAAAAGAATTAATAGCGACAATGCCGGGTCTGCAACAATGGAATTCACTTTGCGTTCGCGAATATCTGTGAATTACGTGTCATTGTTGTGACCTGATGGATCTGTATGAAAATGAGTTATAATTGTCTAATTTATGTTGATATTTGCATGAAAAGTTTTAGTTTTCGCACCAAAGGCTGTACAATTTGTAGTAAGTAGAGAATTCTTTGCATGATTTTAAAATACTCTTTTCTAATCATGGCCGTAAGGAATGCATTTCTATATTGTCCAGGGTATCAGGCTTCTTTTTCCAATACAGGTTTACAAAATATTTGTATTCTGTTTTTGTGCTGTTGTAGAATTCACATTGTTCTGACAACACTGCGATGGAAACAGTGAGTTTTAAGCTAAGATGTTAGTAGCGCAGAAAGTGCAATATTTCAGTACTACGCACTGTGGTCCAATTTCAACATTTACGGGGACATTGCTCTTTTGATCCACTAAATAACACTTGCATTGTTAAATGTATAGTATACTTTTGAGTATTTTAATACTCAAATCTACTGTTGGGTAATTTGTAAAAGACCCTGTATTCGTTTTAACACTTATTATTGCGACCCAAATAAGAATAGACATTTAGTACTCTCTATTGAAATGAGATTAATAAAATGTTTGATGTTTAAAGTTATAGTACATATAATGTAGAAAAGCTATATGACAAAAAGAAAATAAATAATAAGCACTTACATGACTTAGACTTCAAAATCACTCGCTGAAGAATTTTCATTTTGGCTCTGGGATGAGTTTTCTGAATGCTGGTGAACTCGTGGCAATTCTGGGGATGTGTAGGCACTGTCAATAGGTTGATGAGTTGCTGTGGCAATTTATTTATTTCTTTTAGGTAAAGTTCTGATACTAGAAATAAGTGGATCAGAAAATACCAAGAGCGCATGGAGGAGGTGTTCCATATTTCTTTGCCGACTATTTTTGCGAGTTTTGTGTTCGCGAAAGTAGCGACATTCTTTGTGCCTTGCTTCTAATGCTTCCTCGCTCAACTGGCCTGTAGGAAGCAAAAGTGTTTCCATAATGTCAGCTCCATGAATTAATACTTTTTGAACACTTGCTGGCATTTTGAACCATGCATAACGTTCCACAAAATTTCTGCTGTTTCGTGAGCGTACTTTTTAAACTTTTCAGTGTTTAACTCATAACCGCTAGACATGGCTGGTAAAATCAATGAAACGTTAACATCACGGTTTTCAGTAACCCCAGTGATTTCTGCCGCTTTTTTCGGGTCTTTGAAAAATCACCTTGCTGTGTTTCCATCATTAGTAAGCCCGGTACCCTGTTTTACAATATCCATAAGTAAACCAGTTTCCTGTCGAAATTTTGAAATAATTTGATTTTTCCTTTCTTTAAATGCAGCTTTGGTTTCATGCCCACGAACTTGCCAAGTTTTAAAACTTAATCTATACGATATATGCAATGTGCATTCAAAAAGTAGAATGTGTGCATGTAATATGGACAATCCATGTAAAAATGTGCTTGTGTTACAAGGCTTTTGCAAAACATCGCTTATATGGTTCGTCTCGTTTGGTGTCGAATAGCAAATGTAACAACTCTGGGTAGATGGATTTCCTGCTGGTGTGTTGGCTATTTTCCCATCCAGCATGGTCTTCAGCAGTGAATGATGCACATTAATTTCCTTTCCATTATGTACATGCAAGCTTCCGCGGCTCGAGTTCATTACTTCTCGGCTGTCCGGGTGACGCCGCGTCGTTGGCAGAGAGGCCGACGTTTCGCCTAACATGTCGCAGGCTTCCTCAGGGCAGTGACCAACGTCACTAACTGTACTAACTGCACTAACTGTACTAAGAACTTCGTTCTGTACTAACTGTACATCAACGATGTGCGGTATGATCGAGTAGACTCTGTAATTTAACGTTAGTTTTTGTCTCCGAAATAAATATATCTTTGAGGTAGCACTGCCCTGAGGAAGCCTACGACATGTTAGGCGAAACGTCGGCCTCTCTGCCAACGACGCGGCGTCACCCGGACAGCCGAGAAGTAATTCCTTTCCATTAGTTGAAATGCACGTTGGCTTTAGTGCTGATATTTGTCTTTCTATGTATTCATTCTCCTGAGCAATGCCATCATAAATTTCTTTCACAAACTGAAATTTAATTGGCATGCAAAATCTTGTAGACGAACAGCAAGGGTTTTGCCACATTATTTGTTCGACATTCTCAGTTTTTGCTGTCATTTAAAAGGAACAATTGATGTTAACAACTAATCAGAATCAGTAGCATTTGTGCTTTCAAGAAATTTTTGTTTACCAGTTTGAGTGGCAGGAACTTCCATCAAAACCCCGTTAGTATATGATTTCCAAATTGGAATTATTGTGCTCACAAATAACTGTACTAAGAACTTCGTTCTGTACTAACTGTACATCAACGATGTGCGGTATGATCGAGTAGACTCTGTAATTTAACTTTAGTTTTTGTCTCCGAAATAAATATATCTTTGAGGTAGCACTGCTGTTTTACTTTTTTAACACATTTTACGTTTAACACATTGTTGTAGGCCAGGTATATGTCACAATTTCTCTCTTTTGCACTTTTTCTTAATCGAATATATAGTGTTTTGCCCAATTTTTCATCTATTTTCATGAATGCCAGGGTTTCTTCTGGGGTGTAACGCTGAACATGTTTCTTTGGCAAGTTCAAGCGCTTAATTGTTCTCAATGAACGAGGACTTGAAATCATAGCATTTTTTATAACTTGAGCCACATTTCGTTTGCCTTGTCTTGTAAAAACCGTTTGTGTAGCAAACGATAGTTCTTCGGGGCTATGGCTCTCGACTAAGTTTTTTGTGCGCCTTCTCTTTGTTCTAGCGCTTAATGAGTCAAATTCTCGTTGTGTGCTATGACTTATGGATTTTAAGTCATTTTTATGTTGTGGAAGGAAAGTCATTTCTTCTCTTAACCAATTGTTATTATGCTTCAAAAAATTTTCCTTACGTCTTCCACTTGCACTCCAACGACGTACAATATTAATGGCAAAGAAACTGATTTTACTGGTAACAACCCCTTCTGGATATATTTTGGTATTCTTGATCAAACGAAATAAGCTTCCTCGCACGTGTTGTATTCGCTGGGGAAACAAGACTTTCGCGATAAAGAACGACATACAATTGAAGTCGCGTCACTCCCAGCGGCGCACCTACTGAGAAAGAAAATAAAATAATGCAGCTTGCGCAGGTTTCTGCACTTTAAAATAGTGTCAATGTATAGGAAGATAAATACTGTATGTTATGTAAAATATCTGTAATATTACAAAGTGTAACAGTTTTGTTCTACTCAAATCAATTCCGTATAAAAGTTATAAATGTTCATTTGTTCTCTAATACTTTAGAAAATAAATTCTGTATTTATAAAACTTTAAATTCACTTTAAAAATAGTGAATAACTTACCTAAGGAACTTGATGCTATGTTGGCACAAAAATGTTCACAACAATATACTATAGACACGTGTAAGTACACTTAGAACACAATCTTCCGATCGACGTCCACTCTCGACTGAACGCGCTCCGCAATATACGCTGAGTTTCAAGAAGTCTTATCGCTCTACGCTTCACGGAATATCGACTATTCATACTTTTTCGAACAATTCAAGCCTCTGTTCACAATCCTGAATGGATACATTGAAGTTTCAGCAACTTTGGTTTCAAGCAAATGTCGCCGTAAATGAGCAAAATAGACTACTGTGCTACGTAGCTGTTTCCTCTAAGACGGGAACGTTAGTGCTGTTGTAGCACCACTAGTTTAGAAATACCGCTCTCCAATACTTATCGTACATTTAACTTTATATTGTGAATGCCCTGGCCACTTTGTCCAAGTTCACGTGGAGGTTAGTCAGTCGTTGCGTCAGAGGGATTGATTGGTTATTTAGCATTTGGGGGCGCATCAAATACAGCCGTGAGTGCCGTGAGTCGTGCTATATCCCGAGATGTGGCGGTGTTTCTTCCCCGTTGGATCGTGAGGGGCCGTCCATAAATGACGTGAGGCGATTTTGGCGATTTTTCGCCTCCCCCTCGAGAGATGTGGCTCGACCCCTCCCCCTCCTAATCTCAAGTGAGATTTTCGAAAGGCGTATTTTTAATCTAAATACGTTAATTTGTGATTGCATTGGGATTCATTTAAAAACAATTTGATTAATTATATTTGTTTAAGACTAGATATGACTCTATTTAGAAGATAGTGACTGAATTACAATTATTATTATTATTATTGTACTTCTAAAAATTTGCAATAATTCATTGTAATTCAGTTTACGGGGACTCAAGAGTAACTAATGGAACCAACATGTCCAAATGATTTTCCGTAAATTCATCTTCCGTAGATTCAACCACTCTACACCGTTCTCATTTGTACACAGAAGCCCAGTATCTCGACGTATTACGATCCGTGAGGATCGCACTTCGCGTGCTGGTGCGCTGTGGACCTCACGTCGGTGCTCTGCAGCTCTTGTGATGGATGAAAAGCGGATAACGCATGCACTGCAGCATCTGTTTTTTAGATCACCACGTACACTTGGGCAATAGAGGTCATAGGGCATGCTGAGGCGTGCAAAGGTTGAATGGGTAGGCTGGGGCGAATAAGGAAGGGAGCAAATGATTTTCGGGATCCTTGTTTCGCCGCATTCCATAATTTTGTCACTTCTTGCAGACATCACTTTTTCTTTCCTGTATACGTACGTATATACGGAGTGATATACGTAGTATTGGGAAAGTTACGTAATGCTGCACGAAAAAACGGAGAATTTTCGGCAGAAAAAAATCATTGCCGGGCCCTGATAACGAAAATGTGGATAAATCCAGTTGCTAAATTAGGAAAAAAATCCCCTAACACGTTGTGTAGCCAGAATCTTTGTTTTGTGGGTCCTTGATATTGAAAAAACAATTGAAGCGAAACGTCCGTCCGTCCGTCTGTCTGTGAACACTACTAGCGCCTAAACCATGCGTGGGATTTTTTCAAATTGAAGAATCCCCTGTCCATCTGGCTCGAGTTGAAACTTTCGGATTTTGAAATATATTCTATAAACTTTGGGGGTACTTTACATGAAGTCACCCCGACATTTTCAAAATTTTCTCAAAAGCGGCTCCAATTTTTTCTTTAAATTTCTTGTAAGAATAGAATAAAATACACTTATATAAGTGGCATAGGTCCCAATTCCACGATCAACTCTGAATTTTCGAATATTGCAGAAGTTTGAATTTCTTTCGGCGTCTTCCTACAACTATAAATTTGAAGACAGAGATTTTTCATTAAAATTAAATCTGTTCTCCGTAGTAAGTTCTTTCGTAAAGATCGTGTACATTTTTTAACATTTTAGTAGTTTTCTGGCAATATTACGCGCAATATTTGCAATTTTAAAAAAAATTACAAAACAAAATTTTCTCAAAACAGCGTCAAATTTTTTCTTTAAACTTTTGGTAAGGATAGTGCTAAATGTACTCTATGAGATGGCATAAACGTCATATTGCTCTATCCTTTTATGTTTTCAAAAATTACAAAAATGTAATTTGTTTTACTTGACTCTCACATCGGTAACATTTACATTAGTGGCGATGTTCACATGATTATATTTACGATTACATACGCTTTAAATAATGTCCAGTAAAGTTTCTCGAGAACTCAACCGTTTTCAGTGAAAACTAACTCATACTTCCGCATTTTCAGAAACGCTCAAACGCCATTTTCTCGTAAATGGTTCCAAATGTTTTCTTGAAACTTTTGTAACGGATAGTGCTAATTACACTCTTTAGTATAGCGTAAAGTTTATTTTGAGTATTTTTTTTTTTAAAAATTACATAAATGTAATTTTTTTGAAAGATCTCTCACATCTTTAATATGCACATTACAATTTGTAAAGATTATTATATTTGTGAGTGTAAGTGCTTCAAATAACTTCAAATAAAGTATTTTGAAAACTCAAAACTGTGAAAATGAGCTTCAAATTTCGCATTTTTAGTAGTGCTAAAACGCCATTTTCTCC
>JAHLJT010004567.1:61523558-61561370 GCA_031308135.1 Acheta domesticus
TTGTAAGAATACTGTGAAGAAATTTAATAATCAACATTTAATGCCAATATATCATATTAAAGAAAAAATATTGCTACTCGTAAGATTTGTGTATTTCTTGAATAGAAATTAGAGGTAAAATCTAACTTTTACACGTATTATAAATGAGCATGAAATGCTATTAGCTTTTATTTCAGCAGCTTGTCATCGCCGAGTTATATGTTTAACAAGAATCGTGTTTCAATTTGCAACGCATTTTAAAAACGCAATGAACTGTACTGTGGGTTTTGTTGAAATTATATTGTAATTAGTAAAAATCAACGGAAAATTATTCATTTATAAGCGTCTATGTCTAAAGTAAAGGGTACACATTCGTATTCTTTTTATCTACTACCTTTCAAACTACATAAACTTCCTATTTCATAGAAATTTAGTAATTACAGTTGATTTGTGACTAATTAAACTTGGCAAACGTTCTTTCTTCCTTCAGTGTCAACCCCGATCGTATTTTCATATCAAGAACTATATTTTTTAATAATCGTAAGTTTAAATAAAAACTACTCAGTTACACTATGAAAACAGTACGGTTAGTATTGTATGTTGAACGAAAAATGAAATTTGGAACTAATAATATCACTTGCTCCATTGGTAATTTTTGGTCTGTATATCGATCTTCTTTCTCTTATTAATTGAATGTTAAGAAGGAGAGGTTTTAATACAAGACTATATATGTAAAAAAATACTTTGTTTCTAAGTGTCGTACCCTGTGGACGTAAAATAAAACATGAGAAAGGGTTAAGAGCAAAACGCAGGTGGGGACCCTTGGCCTTGGATGCTTTTGGGCTACAAAGAATCCCTCTGTGTCGTCCAAATGCTTTGTATTCGCGTTGGCGTCTCGCCTGCCGCTCAGTCAAGTTCGTAATAAAACGTGTGCATTAGGGTGCGAGGCATGATTAGACTACGATGAGGCGATACCTCAGATATCTCAGTGACAACCACAAAATATATGCGCTTTTGTGTTGTATCTGAAGAATTTTTTTATCGTCTCATGTCTGTTAATTTTTCCATTTTTACCTTGGATCTGTAAGAAATACTTGAAGGCTGAAGAAGTAGTGTTTTACGGTAATGAGACGAAATTTCATTTACAAAGTATTATTTTAGAAATGTACACCAGTATCCGTCTTGAAATACGGCGAAACAAAATGAATTCACAAATAGGTTCATCATTTAGTAGGGGTAATGTCTATATCGTTTCGATGAGCAAAGCACCGATGAAGATATTGAATGGAATAGGTGGGAAAGAGGAATGAGATTGATGTTGCTTATCCCAATGTTTCTTTTTAAGAGATTAGTTTTACAGCCTCCAGTAGGAAGTGGGGCTGATAAACGACCGTAGAGCAAATAGCGATACGAGAGAGGAAAGCCGAAATCAACTCAAAACTTCCTGTTAAGCAAAATGTGTTTGCCGAAACATAATCGACGGTTTATCCTCTCCACAACACTTAGAAGATCACGAAGTACTTTTTGTTTCCTGATGTTATCGTTTCAATGAGCCTAAAGGAGTTTTCTCTTTAGGCCATGGTAAAATTCGAGTATCGGGATTGTTCTCTCTAACCTGTAGCACGGTAAGAAAAATATTTCATCAAAATATGACTTGTTCATGACAAGAAGTTTCGTTAATTTATTGCAGGAATTTTTAATTTTTAAAAGTTCATATTCGTCTCAGAAATGTTGTGAATATCATATTTGCTGTTGTAACAACGCTTTTTACTTTCCCGTATACGTACGTATACACGGAGTGATATACGTAGTATAGGGAAAGTTATGTAATGCTGCGCGAAAAATATGGCCAATTTCGGCGGAAAAAAATTAATTGCCGGGCCGTGAAAACGAATAAGTGGATAAAACCAGTTGCTAAATTAAGAAAAAAAATCCTCTATCTCGTGGTGTGGTCAAAATCCATGATTTGTTGCTTCTTTATACTTAAAAATCGATTGACGGCATTCCGTCCGTCTGTCCGTCTGTGGTCAACGCTAGCCTAGCGCCTAAACCGTTCGGTCGATTTTCTTCAAAATTGATATCCCCAGTCGATCTGATTCTAGTCGAAGCTTTGTGATTTTGAAAAAGATTCTTTAAAATTTGGGGGTACTTTATATGAAGCCCCCGGGGATTTTCAACATTTTCTCAAAAACGGCTCCAAATTTTTTCTTTAAATTTCTTGTATGAATAGAGGAAAATACACTTTTTAACATGGCATAGGTCCGATTTTCACGTACAGCTCTGAATTTTCGAAAATTGTGAAAGTTTGAATTTTTTTCGGCGTCTTTCTCCAACTACAAAATTGAAGATAGAGATTTTTTCTTCAAATAAAATTTGTTCTGCATATTGAGTTCTTTAATAAAGGTCATGTAAATGTTTTTCACAATTTTGGTAGTTTTCGTGCAATATTGCGTGCAATATGTGCAATTTTAAAAAATTACAAAAACAAGATTTTCTCAAAAACGGCTCCAAATTTTTTCTTTAAACTTTTGGTAGGGATAGTGGTAAATGTACTCTATCAATGACATAAAAGCCATTTTGGTCTATCGGTTGGTTTTTTCAAAAATTACAAAAATGTAAATTTTTTTACTTGTCTCTCACGTCGTTAATATTTACATTATCGGCGATTTTTTTACATTATTATATTTACGAGTATATATGCTTTAAATAATGTCAAGTAAAGTTTCTCGAAAACACTAC
The DNA here is from genome assembly GCA_031308135.1 of Acheta domesticus. Classification (NCBI taxonomy): domain Eukaryota; kingdom Metazoa; phylum Arthropoda; class Insecta; order Orthoptera; family Gryllidae; genus Acheta; species Acheta domesticus. The sequence goes on from JAHLJT010004567.1 coordinate 61,526,277, forward strand.
CGTTTTCTGTGAAAAGTAGCTCAAATTTCGGCATTTTCAGAAATGCTCAAACGTCATTTTCTGTATATGGCTGCAATTTTTTTCTTGAAACTTTTGTAACGGATAGTGCCAATCCATTAGTATAGCGTGAAGTTATTTTGAGTTTTTTTTTGCCAACATGCCAACTCATTAGTATAGCGTGAAGTTTATTTTGAGTTTTTTTTGTTTTTTTTTTTTCAAAAATTATATAAATGTAATTTTTTTGAATGATCTCTCACATCTTTAATATGCACATTATCCGTAATTTGTAAAGATGATTATATTTGTGAGTGTAAGTGCTTCAAATAACTTCAAATAAAGTATTTTGAAAACTCAAAAATTTTCTGTGAAAATGAGCTTCAAATTTCGCATTTTTAGTAGTGCTAAACGCCATTTTCTCTTAAACGGCACATAATTTTTAAAAGAAAATTGCCATTTACGGCTAGGTTTTTGTATTCTTTAATATTCTAAAATTAATGTTTCTGTTCTACCAATAGGAAACCGAAAAATTAAGAAAATGACAAAAAAATGTACTTTTGGCGATGATAGATGGTAGCTGGCAAGAAAGAGTATGTGGCAATTCCGAATAGCTAGCGAAGACCCAGGAAAATAGAAAACTAATACGGGAAAGTCTGTGCCATTCTGTAGCACCACTAGTTTATATCAAAATTTCGTATTTCCTTGTGAAATAAATCTTGAACATCTCCAAACGTGTTCATAAGTTCAGGATTCGTTCAAAAACTACAAACAAAACTTAATAATAAACAAAAACAATAATTTTCGTCGTAGACACTGAAATGTTCGTTTTTTAAGTCACATACTACTGTCTGCCGGTTTGAAATACTCATTTTTACTTTCCCGTTATACGTACGTATACACGGAGTGATATACGTAGTATAGGGAATGGTTATGTAATGCTGCGCGAAAAAAATGGCGAATTTTCGGCGGAAAAAATTCATTGCCGGGCCATGATAACGAAAAAGTGGATAAAACCAATTGCTAAATTAAGAAAAAAATCCCCTTACACGTGGTGTAGCCAGAAAACCATGTTTTGTGGGTCCTTGATACTGAAAAACTAATTGAAAGGAAAACGTCCGTCTGTGAACACTGCTAGCGCCTAAACCATACATACGATTTCTTACAAAATGCATATTCGCCGGTCGATCTGGTTCTAGTCGAAGCTTTGAGATTTTAAAAAAGATTCTGTAAAATTTGGGGGTACTTTACATGAACCCCCCGGATATTTTCAAAATTTTCTCAAAAACTACTCCAATTTTTTTCTGTAAATTTCTTGTAAGAGTAGAGTAAAATACACGTATTAAGGTGGCATAGGTCCGATTTTCACGGAAAAACTCTGGATTTTCGAAAATTGCTAAAGTTTAAAATTTTTTCGGCGTTTTTCTGGAACCACAAAATTGAAGATAGAGATTTTTCTTTTAAATAAAATTGGTTGTCCAAAGTGAGTTCTTTCATTAAGGTCATGTAATTTTTTTTGAAAATTTGAGTACTTTCTTGCAATATTGCGTGAAAAATGTGCAGTTTAAAAAAATACAAAAACAAGATTTTCTCACAAACGGATCCAAATATTTTCTTTAAACTTTTAGTAGGAATAGTGCTAAATGTACCCTATGAGATTATATAAACTCCACATCGCTCTATCGCACGTATAAACTCCACATCGCTCTATTCTATTGTTTTTTTTGAAAAATTGTAAAAATGTAATTTTTTTTGACCTTCTCACATCGTTAATATTTATGTTAACGGAGCTTTCTTTACATTATTTATATTAATGAATACACGTGCTTTAAAAAATGTCGAGTAAAGTTTCTTGAGAACAGAACCGTTTTCTGTGAAAAGTAACTCGAAATTCCGCATTTTCAGAAACGCTAAAATTTTCTCATGAAATTGCAAATTTTTTCTTGAATACACTGCAAATTTGACTGCAAATTTTTTCTTGAAACTTTTGTAACGGATAGTGCTAATTACACTCATTAATATGACATAAATATTATTGTGAGTTTTTTTTGTTTTTTAAAAAAATTACATAAATATAATTTTTTTGAAAGATCTCGCACATCTTTAATATGCACATTGCCAGTTATTTGTAAAGATGATTATACTTGTGAGTGTACGTGCTTCAAATAACTTTAAATTATATTGAGTTCTCATAAACTCAAAAGTTTCTGTGAAAATGAGCTTCAAATATCGCATTTTTAGTAGCGTTAAAACGGAATTTTCTTTAAAACGGCACAAAATTTTTAAAAGAAAATTTAGGACTATGTTTTCGTCTTCTGTAATATTCTAAAATTAATATTTCCGTTCTACCAATAGAAAACTGAAAAATTAAAAAAATGACAAAAAAATGTACTTTTGGCGGTCATAGATGGCAGCTGGCAAGGAGTGTGTGGCAATTCCGAATAGCTAGCTAAGACCCAAGGAAATAGAAAAATAATACGGGAAAGTCTGTGCCATTCTGTAGCACTACAATTTTACACTTTCTACAACTACAATTGTGAAGACACGATTGTTTTAATTAATGGAAAATGCTAATCAAAAACAGATCTTCAAATAAGGTCATTTTGAATTTTTTGAAAATATGAGTAATTTTTCTATAATTTCCTGAGAAACATAATAGCCCGCTCGGAATTGCCTGCGCTTGGTTTTCGTCGTTTTCTTACAACTACAATTTTAAAAATACAATTTTTTCCCTATTACATTTATTTATGAAAATAACATCTTCAAATAAAGGTCATGCTTAATTTTTTCAAAATACGAGTAGTTTTTCTATAATTTTGTGACAAACATAATTACCGCTGTAAATTTACTGCGCTTTGGACAGCTGGGTGCGTCGTAAATTAGAATGTGCAATTTTGTATATTATTTATTTCTTCGTTTCTTATATTCGAACTTTTGTTATACACTTACTCATTAATATTTTAGAAATTGTTTACTTTGAAATATTTGAAATAAGTAAAAAGAATTAATAGCGACAATGCCGGGTCTGCAACAATGGAATTCACTTTGCGTTCGCGAATATCTGTGAGTTACGTGTCATTGTTGTGACCTGATGGATCTGTATGAAAATGAGTTATAATTGTCTAATTTATGTTGATATTTGCATGAAAATATTTAGTTTTCGCACTAAAGGCTGTACAATTTGTAGTAAGTAGAGAATTAGTTGCATGATTTTAAAATACTCTTTTCTAATCATGGCCGTAAGGAATGCATTTCTATATTGTCCAGGGTATCAGGCTTCTTTTTCCAATACAGGTTTACAAAACATTTGTATTCTGTTTTTGTGCTGTTGTAGAATTCACATTGTTCTGACAACACTGCGATGGAAACAGTGAGTTTTAAGCTAAGATGTTAGTAGCGCAGAAAGTGCAATATTTCAGTACTACGCACTGTGGTCCAATTTCAACATTTACGGGGACATTGCTCTTTTGATCCACTAAATAACACTTGCATTGTTAAATGTATAGTATACTTTTGAGTATTTTAATACTCAAATCTACTGTTGGGTAATTTGTAAAAGACCCTGTATTCGTTTTAACACTTATTATTGCGACCAAATAAGAATAGACATTTAGTACTCTCTATTTAAATGAGATTAATAAAATGTTTGATGTTTAAAGTTATAGTACATATAATGTAGAAAAGCTATATGACAAAAAGAAAATAAATAATAAGCACTTACATGACTTAGACTTCAAAATCACTCTCTGAAGAATTTTCATTTTGGCTCTGGGATGAGTTTTCTGAATGCTGGTGAACTCGTGGCAATTCTGAGAGATGTGTAGGCACTGTCAATAGGTTGATGAGTTGCTGTGGCAATTTATTTATTCTTTTAGGTAAAGTTCTGATACTAGAAATAAGTGGATCAGAAATACCAAGAGCGCATGGAGGAGGTGTTCCATATTTCTTTGCCGACTATTTTTGCGAGTTTTGTGTTTCGCGAAAGTAGCGACATTCTTTGTGCCTTGCTTCTAATGCTTCCTCGCTCAACTGGCCTGTAGGAAGCAAAAGTGTTTCCATAATGTCAGCTCCATGAATTAATACTTTTTGAACACTTGCTGGCATTTTGAACCATGCATAACGTTCCACAAAAATTTCTGCTGTTTCGTGAGCGTACTTTTTAAACTTTTCAGTGTTTAACTCATAACCGCTAGACATGGCTGGTAAAATCACTGAAAAACGTGATATTAACGTTTCATTAACCCCAGTGATTTCTGCCGCTTTTTTCGGGTCTTTTGAAAAATCACCTTGCTGTGTTTCCATCATTAGTAAGCCCGGTACCCTGTTTTACAATATCCATAAGTAAACCAGTTTCCTGTCGAAATTTTGAAATAATTTGATTTTTTCCTTTCTTTAAATGCAGCTTTGGTTTCATGCCCACGAACTTGCCAAGTTTTAAAACTTAATCTATACGATATATGCAATGTGCATTCAAAAAGTAGAATGTGTGCATGTAATATGGACAATCCATGTAAAAATATGCTTGTGTTACAAGGCTTTTGCAAAACATCGCTTATATGGTTCGTCTCGTTTGGTGTCGAATAGCAAATGTAACAACCTCTGGGTAGATGGATTTCCTGCTGGTGTGTTGGCTATTTTCCCATCCAGCATGGTCTTCAGCAGTGAATGATGCACATTAATTTCCTTTCCATTATGTACATGCAAGCTTCCGCGGCTCGAGTTCATTACTTCTCGGCTGTCCGGGTGACGCCGCGTCGTTGGCAGAGAGGCCGACGTTTCGCCTAACATGTCGTAGGCTTCCTCAGGGCAGTGACCAACGTCACTAACTGTACTAACTGCACTAACTGTACTAAGAACTTCGTTCTGTACTAACTGTACATCAACGATGTGCGGTATGATCGAGTAGACTCTGTAATTTAACTTTAGTTTTTGTCTCCGAAATAAATATATCTTTGAGGTAGCACTGCCGTTTTCATGTGAAAACTAACTCATACTTCCGCATTTTCAGAAACGCTCAAACGCCATTTTCTCGTAAATGGTTCCAAATGTTTTCTTCAAACTTTTCGAACGGATAGTGATAATTGCACTATTTAATATTACGCAAAGTTCTATTTGGGGATTTTTTTTTGGAAAAATTACACAAATGTACTTTTTTTGAAAGATCTCTGTTGGAGAACAAACTCAGTTTATCTACTTACGTATTACTGTAGCTTTGACCCAATAAATACAAGATGATATATTCCGTTTTATTCCAGACAGAAAATCATTACAACTTAGTTAGGATCAACAACACTCCTTTGTTTCTCCATTGCATAACACATGAACGTGCCACACGAAACCTATGATATATGTTTACCAACAATCTCTCACACCGTTAATATGCACATTATCGTCAATTTGTAATAACTATTGTATTTGTAAATTAAAGTGCTTCAAATGAAGTGTTTCGAAAACCCAAAAATTGTGGAAAAGTGCTTCAAATTTCGCATTTTTAGTAGTGCTTAAACATTATTTTCTGGAAAATGGCTGCAAATTTTTCAACGAAAATTGCCATTTAGGGCGAGGTTTTACCGTTCTTTAATATCTAAAATTAATATTTCCGTTCTGCAATTAGGGAACCGAAAAATTAATAAAATGTCCAAAAAAATGTACTTTGGGCGGCGATAGATGGCAGCTGGCACGAGTATGTGGCAATTTAGAACAGCTAGCCAAGTCCAAAGGAAGTAGAAAACTAATACGGGAAAAATCTGTGCCGTTCTCTAGCACCACTAGTTTGTCTTGTAGACATGTCTTTTCACGTATGTCATAATAATCATGGTAACTCATTTTGACAGCGCTGATGGGTCCGTCGATTAACGAAACAATCACGGGCGAAGTAAATCCAGCAGATCGCGACTGGTCCGTGCCCTATCCACTGCCGACCAAGTCGTACGCGGCAGCGTTTGTCGAGACGCGCTTATGGATGGGCGGTGGCGGCTAAACAATCGAGTTTTTACTCTGAGAGAAACAATGTAATAAATATTATCGACCTTTTAGCAATCGTAAAATAAATCTCACTATCTGTATTTTTACCAAACTTAAGGTAAATTTTAACAAAAGTTCGGTTCTTGTTGCGAAACGCACGGTAATTTTTCTGTAAAAAGACAGGTAATGAGATTTATCTCATTAATGATAAAAAGTTCGGTAATTTTTGTTAGATTATTTTTTCAGTGTACTATGCTACTTATTGTAGCATTCACATAACCGCGATCAAAATTATTATGCAAGATTTAGCCATACTTTAGTATATAAATGTGTTTTACTTAACTAGTCTAGTTTTCTCGCAATTTAACACTGTTTTTTATCGAAAAAACGCGATATTTGGCTAGACCCCCCTCTCCCTCTCGTAAGATTAGGTGAGATTTGGTAGACCCTCCCCCTCCCCCAAAGGTCTCACGTAATTTATGGATAGCCCATAATATATGACGCCGACCTACAAGTAGGATTGCGAGGTTTTCCTCCGCCAGGTATCTCCAGCGAGACAACGTTCCATCTGAGACAATTTGTAGGTTCTGTTAGGTGTTGGGAGACAGTCAGGTCTCTCTACAAGTAAAGAGAATGTGTGTTTGTGTGTAATGTAAAGGAGGAGGAGGAACAATGTTGAGAAAGCAAAGAGCGCCTCGTACATGGCCCGATTGTTAAGGTATTGCTCCGGCATTCGCCTGGTTTTGATCGCAGAAACCACTCCGAGCAGCTGACCGCTGAAATTCTCAGCCAGGCTGTGGCTGAATTCGATATGTGCAGCTAATGTTGAAAATCCATAGGAACTCGAACCCTCTGTGGTGGTGTAGAGTCGCGCCTGCCCGAGCTCGTCCAGCCCCAACCTTGCCTACGATCGTCCGGTGCGTTCATGTGTCTAACCCGAATTCCGAGGGAATGAGCATCGCCAGGTTGCTGGGCTGCAGCGATCGGAGCGAGGGCGAAACTGCCGTCGAGCGGCGGGACGGCGCAGGGCGCGAAGTGCAACACGGCGCCCAGGGCTGCCAAGTCGGGCAGTGGGGCATGCGGCGCCCCGCGCCGCACCTGCGGAACGAAATGCGCACCCCGCAGCCTTGCGCAGGCGGACACCGAGGGCACTGCCAACCTTTGTGCTTGCGGAGGAGGCCGACAATGACTGCGGCGCGGCGCGGCGCGGCGCGGCGGAGCGGAGCGATCTTGGTTTTTCAGGGCGCAGTGACCTTCTGGCCAGGAGAATGGAGCAGGCGCTGAAAGGCATTCTTGCTTTTGTCTTCGGCGAGCTCTCCCCTCTCCCCTCGCGAAATTTCTTCCATGTAAATGCGCGGTTTGTTGGTGCTGTTGATTCACCCTTTCTTTTTTGTGAATGAAAATCCAGAGCGATGAACGCGCTCCGTAGCAGGTTGGAGGAAATAACCTGTTCGCGAGTAAGGGTACTGTTGTGTGAGAAAGAAACGTTTGTAACATGGCGAGGAGGCTGTGACAACTCGGGATGATGCTTTTTTGGGCAGAAAAAGCGCTGTGTTACTAATCCTTCCGACACAAGGAGATACAATTTATTTTATTCACAAATGTATAGTGAGTTTATTGGCAACGTATGTATTACCTACATTTAATACTACCTATGTATGTATTAAAAATTTAAGGAGACAATGTTTTGTGGTATTGCTGTACTTTATACTATAGATTATCATCCAGTAGTGAGATATTTGAAAATGAATACCTATGCGAGTTAACTAAAAACAAATTGTAATAATGGTTTCAAGTATTGTGTATATTGATATTAATGGATAATGGGTAAAGTTGTGTGTATTAATATAATATTAATAGCAAAAAATATATTTTTGTACTATAAACTTTACTCACTCCAATTGCTTGAATTCTCAACTCTGTTATCTGTATTCTCTATTCTATTAAATTGTATTATCTGTAAGTTTTGAACCTTTCAATTTGTGAATCTGACAAGTTTTGAGTTCTCTTTATTAAACCTGAAATATGGGTCATGTTAAACATCGACATCACCCAGCATCCATGATCGTCAAATGACTTGGCCGCTTTGCATCACTTGGAGTCATTGTGAAATTGCTTAGAAGATTGCATCAGCTTCTGGTCAGGCCGTGAAAGAACTTTTGTATGCTCAGACATAGAGGTTATATTAGTCGTCAAACGGTATCTGACTCAGGAAAAAATTCCGGAAGTTTCTTTCACAACGCTTCTATATGCTATTGAGGGTGCTGAATTCGAATTTAATGTTTGCCACCTCAAGCAAGGTCGGCTTGAGGAGGAAATTGCAAAAACCCTTAAAAATTCGCCCTCTTTTTTTGTTTTTCGCTTATATCTCCAAAAATATACGTTCTATTGAAACAATTGTTATTTTCGAAATTAAAGTAGACAATTTCCTACAAAATGAAGATATTAACTTTAAATTTATGAAAAATTGTTTAGGCGCTAGAGCGCGCTGAAAAACGGTTACTTTTTGGGCCTCTGGCCAAAGCAGGAGAATAGCTCCAGCCAATCTATCTCGCGGCGGTGCTCTAGTTTCCTAGGTATCGCATACTACATTCTAGCAAAGTGAAACATAAATAAAAAAAAAACTTTCGTCTACACAATATTGCGAAGAAAAACGTTTTCCACTACATTATGTAGTGCTTTAAATTTTTGAATGTCATTCCTGTAATGTGTATACATGAACTATGATTGTTTTCCCTTATCCACTTAAATGATTTTTTTCTAAATGGAGGGTATTGTGTCTGTTTACTTATGCCACAGAAAGCATCTTTTTTTTCTCGTTTAATTATTACTTTCAGGGTTTCTACTTATATGGGTATTGAAGTAAAAAGCCACTGAATAAAAAATTAGGACTAACTACTCAACGTTGGAAATTATACTCGCTGTAAGAAGAAAGCATGAACTTGGAATTGGTTACTATAACTTATTAAATTAAGTAAATAAATAAATAAAAACTAATTAAATTATTGGTTCATGAACATCAACTTGCCTTGGACAGACTTGCCTTTTTATTGCGATTTTTTAACTTCTGCCTCTCAAGCCCCTGTGGGCCACGATGGCATAGCACACGGCATTTCGTGTGTATATCTCGGTTGTGCACGCTAGAAGTCACATGATCGAAGGCACTTACTTAGATATGGTCGCGATCAGGCGAATATCTGGCGGCACGACGTGAGGAAAGATGCGAAATACCGTGACATGTTCTATCGTAAAGACAGGCCTTTAGATGCAAAATTAGAAAAATCGCACTATATTCTTGGGTTTTTATTTTTTGGCGCGTGGGGGCGTGTGTTCACGATGGAATATGTCACGGTGTTTCGCGTAATTCTCAGTCGTGCCACTTGGAGTCGCATGGTCGCCACTGTATCAAGCAGTGCTGGCGATCATGTGACTCCTAGCGGCACGACCGAGAACGACGCGAAATACCGTGAGGTATTACATCCTGAAAACAAGCCCCCTCGCGCCAAGAAATAAAAACCCAAGTATAGTTTGTGCTGACTTCCAGAGCGCTCGTTCGTGACGGCAGAGGCATCGTCGGAAGGCGCGAGCCCTCGCGGAAGCGCGAGAAGGCGCGAGCGCCGCGCCCGCGCCCTAGTGCGTGCGCGAGCCGCTGAGCGGCGTGGCGGGCGCGGCGGGCAAGGAGGCGGCTGGAGGGGCGCCAGCTGGCGCGGGGGCTTGCGATGGTACTGCGCGGGGGCGTGCGAACGACAACGGCGCAATGACGAGGCACCATGCCCCGCAAGCGCCCCCTCCGCAGCCGCTCCGCGTTCACTCGCGACGAGTCATCGCGGCTGGCGCTGGGGCAACTCTCCTGAGCGACGATCGACAGACCTGGCAGCCAGCGCTGTCAACGCGACGTGCATGATGCATCCACGACCGAACGCGTACTGGTGGCTCGTGTGGATGCGACCTACCTGGATCTCAGACTTCAAAAGTCTACGATTTTGTTTAAGGTGTTAGTTTTTATGTAAAGAGATAATTCCTGACGTACATGACAGGATGTCCGTAGCAGCTCCCTCGGAGTGTAGTCGCGAGTAGAAAACGTCTCGTCGCCTCTAGCGTCACTCTAGATCAAGGTGTCCAACTTAGCAAGGCCTCTCGGGCCACAACTAAATAATTTAATAAGGTTGCGGGCCATATTTTCATTACTCGGGCGATCCACACGTGACCCCGTCTTGTTGATCTTGGCAGTTTGCCTCGCTGCTCTGAAACGGGGGGGGGGGGCTGGAACTATGCTTGATATCAGACCGTACCTTGTACAACACAGTGAAACACTTTGGAATGATATTGAATTTCTAAATTTTCTAAAAAAAATCCTTAATTCTAAACTTAACTTATTTTTACATTAAGGGAATGTTGACCCCAGCAGGGAACGTGCGCTAGGCGCATAAGTATCTCGTCCGACATGGATGCACTTTCAAGTTTCACTGATAACCTTTCGCGGACCACAATAAATGGCACCGCAGGCTGCATGCTGCCCGCGGGCCGCCAGTTGACAACGCTGTACTAGATTGTATTTTTTTAAATTTTTAAATTTTTTTTAGAATTTAACAGTTTTTTGAAACTTTGTTTCTGTAAAAAAGAACTCTTCTAGATATTACAAATTTCCTTTTTTGAAAAATTGAACATGACATTATTTTTAGATCTGTTTTTCATTAACACATTTCATGACGAAAAAAATGTGTATCTTTACAAGGGATCGGCCATAAATTACGTAACGCTGAAGAGGGAGGGAGGAAGTTTGAGGCAGCGTTACGTTGCGTTGTGTAGGGGTAGGAGGGTATTCGTTTATTGTTACGGAAACATCATTTTTTTATATTTTTCAACATTTGCTATAATTATACCTTTTTTAGCCTTGTACTAAAACATTAAAGTATTAAGTAATTAATTTAAAGACAAAAATAAAGTTATAAGATGTAAATTGTCACAGAGATATTTTTTCATCACGTTTTTATTGAATCTGTATGATTACGAAGAACATATTCAAAATTCATAAATAGTTTATTCTAAAATCCATTTCAATTGGCGCAGTAGATTGTCGACCATGACAGCGAGTGCACTTCTTGTGATAAAAACTGTTCTTGCCTACGCGCCCTTCCTTCATTTACAACTTGCCCCCAATTCTTGCATTTAAAGTGGGGGTATTGTCGCATGCGTTACGTAATTATGTAGGAGGGTTCAAGCGCGCGTTACGGGTGCGTTACAGGGCGGAGAGGGGGTATTCAAAATACTCTAAATTTGCGTTGCGTAATTTATGGACGGCCCCAAATTGTACTTGTGGGAAGACGCAGAGAAAATTGTGAATTTTTTCAAGTTTCGAAAAATAAGGGTTTTCAACGAACATGAGATCTGCGCCATTCTCTTAAACCTCCTTCACACTATACGATATCAAAGTTTAATCAAAGACGTTGGAGCTATTTTTTTGAAAGTGTCCCAGGGGATTTATGTAAAGAACCTCCCCACCCAAATTAAAATATCGATTTCAAATTCAAGGGGCCGCGACGTCTGTCAGATCGATTGGGGAATATCAGTTGTGAAGAAAATCGTATGAACGGTTTAGCCCAGGGGTGTCAGGGTCTTCTACTGGTGGCAGTGGCACGCGTTGTGGCACCGTAGCATGCCACGAGCTTCTCTGCGCAACTAGCGTCGGGAAAGGGAACTATTAGTAATCCCGCGGTTTTACAATAGGGATGGCGTTATTTCTGGTGGCGGGGTAATGAACTGTGTGGAGGGGCGATTTCGTCGTGGCACTCGTGCAATGGACTCCCGCTCGTGGCATCGACCTTGACGACACTGGTTTTGCCACTTGTTCACAGACGGATATTTTGCCGTCAATCGATTTTTCGGTATCAAGGACCCACAAAACATGGATTCTGGCTAATTCATGTGTTAGAGGATTTGTTTTCTTAATTTAGCACATGTACTTATTCACTTTTCCGTTGCCAGAGCCCTGTAATAAGTTTTTGTACTGAAAATTCGCCGTTTTTCCGCACAGCTTTACATAAATTTCTCTCAACCGCGTAAGCGCTAGCGAGAACGTGAAAATTAAGTCTCGAAAAATAAATCTCTGCCTTCCAAACTAATGATGTGGTCATTGCATTGTGAATTAATTCAATTTGAGATAATAATATACTTTCACTAATGTAGAATGAATGAACATTTTTATTGGACGATGTCAGAGAATTTCTAAGGTAACTAGTGGTGCTTCCAACGCACATACTTTCTCGCATTGCTTCTATATGGTCCTAAATGCTATTCCACTACTTTATAAACCAGCAAAAGTGTATTCTATCAGCAAACGTTTTCCGTGCTGATACCCGAAATCCGATACTCAAAGTTGACGAACCGGCACTTATATCACTACGCCACACCAGCACCGCATGGGTAGAACAGAGCCATCAAAAGAATCGAACTGAGCTATAAAATGGTAAATGCATGATAAAGAAACAATTGATACGATGGTACGCTTTACAAATCCTACGCATACATACGCTTATACATACATCCTAAAACATACGCTTTACAAACCCAAGGAGAGACGTGAAAAATTGTTAAAAGTTAAAAATTTGAAAAAATATGTATACAGACACTTCCAGTACATTTACCGTAATTATCAATATTTGTGATTCAAGTGGCTTAACATGGTTTTCAATAAAGTTTATTGAATTCTCAATTATTTCCTGTGACAACAGAGAATTTTGACCAATAATATTCCCCGACCAGGACTGTAAGAAATGTAAGAATGTAAGAAACAAACAAAGAAATAATATACAGAATTGCTAATTCTAATTTACGACACATCCAGGCGCCTGACGCGCAGTAAATTTTTAGAAGACTATTATGTTTGTCACGAAATTATAGAAAACCTACACATATTTTCAAAAAATTAAACATGACCTGTTTTCAAGTGACCTTATTTAGCCGTGTTGGGAGGTATAGAATCAACATATATCCACTGAAGAAAAGATCACTAATCTATGCATATGTTAGCATTTCATCAGTACACCATGAGATTGGTTATATGTAAATTACTTTGTAATTAAATGTTACGAAATTACATCTTACATTTAGATAGCTCATATAAAAGATTATGCACAGAAATAATTAGAATTTATATTGACTAGTTAAATGTTGGATTCATTTTATGAAAATATTTTAAATGAAACCAGTTGAATTGCTAATAAATGTATCTAGACGTCTTGTAAACAATACACTAGTTTAAGCTGGCACAAGTTTTCGTTGAAAAAACTAACTTTTTTCACGAAGATTACTAATAGTATGGTAATGTTTAAAGTTCCTTATATTAAAACGTCAAAAACAATTAAAAGTTTTGTGAATTAAAGTGCTTCAAATTACTTCTAATTTAGTTTTTCGAAAAGTGAAAAGTTTTTCTGTGAAAAAGAACTTATAATTTCGAAATTAGAATAGCGCTTATAACGCCATTTTGTTTAAAACGACTCCAATTTTTTCAAAGAAAATTGGCATTTAGGGACAAGGTTTTTCTTTGCTTTAATCTTCTTAAAATAATATTTCCATTCTACTATTAGGATAGCGAAAAACTAAGAAAAGGTAAAAAAAAATACTTAGGGCTTCGATAGATAGCAGCTGGCAAGAATATGCGGCAAGTCCGAATAGCTAGCCAGTGCCAAAGAAATAGAAAGCTAATACGGGGAAGTGTGTGCTATTCTGTAACACCACTAGTTTCAGATAGGGATGATGATGTACCCAGTAGTAGAGATGATGAAGGGGGCATATCGATGGAGTTTATTCAGGATACTGCCGGTTGTTCCATAAGGTGTGGTCCGATATATTTGACGTTTGTGTTTGGATGTGGAACTTTTGAGCGTTGGAGATAGCTAAGAGACTTCTCACATTTTTGGTGAGTAGGTTCATTTATGATTTTACAAACGGTGATCAAATAATGTAAAATGCCTATCATATTTTTTCTTTCTCGCGCCCAAGAAGTAACTTCTTAAAAGTAAGTTTGTAATTCGCGGCAAGTTTTCGGCAGAAAATCTCTTATTGCAGGGCCCTTGTATCGAAAAAAGTGGATAAAGTTGCTCCAGTTTACAAAAAAATCCTCTAGCTTCAGCAAGAATCCATATTTGATGGCTCATTGATACCGAGAAATCGATTGACGGCAAAACGTCTGTCAGTCCGTCCGTCCGTCCATTTGCCTGTGAACAACGCTAGCGGCTAAACCGTTCAGCCGATCTTCTCCAAAATTGATATTCTCCGATCAATCTGGCTGATATCCCGAGCCCTTGAATTTGAAACCGATATTTTAATTTTGGGGGGATATTTTACATGAATCCCCTGTGACATTATCAAAAGTTTTACAAAATGACGGCAACACGTTTGTTGAAAATTTGTTGTTGGTTAGTCTAAAGGGCGTGTAAGAAAATGGTACAGGTCTCATGTTGATTGAAAACCCGGATTTTTACGAAAATTCATAAAATTCAGTTTTTTTCATTGTCTTCCTCCAACTACAATTATGAAGATACAATTTTTACTTTCCCGTATATACGGAGTAATATACGTAGTATAGGGGAAGTTATATAATGCTGCGGAAAATCGATTTCGAGATTTCAACGGAAATACACGTTTTAGGGTCCCCCGATCCCGAAAAAGTGGGTCTTTTCAAAACGTCCGTCTGTCTGTCTGACCGTCTGAGAACAACACTAGCGCGTAAACCATACACGCGATTTCTTTCAAAATAGATATTTCCTGGTCGATCTGCGTCCACTCCTGGCGCCACGATTTTGAAAAACCTTCTTCAAAATTAGAGGGTTCTTTACATGAAGCCCCCGGACATTTTCAAAATTTTTTTCAAGAACTGCTCCAAACGTTTTAAAAAAAATTCTTGTAAGAATAGAGTAAAATACACTTATTAAGGTGGCGTAGATCCCATTTTGCACGGTTAACTCTGAATTTTCGAAAATTGCCAAAGTTTGAAATGTTTTGGCGTCTTCCTAGAACTACAAAATTGAGAAGATAGGTTTTTCCTTCAAATAAAATTGTTGTCCAAAGTGATTTCTTTCATTAAAGTCATGTACATTTTTTGAAAATTTTACTAGTTTTTGCGCAATATTGCACTGCTATATTAGAAATTTTAAAAAATTATAAAAAACATATTTTCTCAAAAACGGCTCCAAATTTTTTCTTTAAAATTTTGGAAAAGATAGTGATAAATGTGCTGTATGAGATGACATTAAGGTCGTATTCCTCTACCCTTTTGTTTTTTCAAAAATTGTAAAAATGTAGTTTTTTTGACTTGTCTCTCACGTTGTTAATATTAGCGGCGATTTGTTCACAAATTTTATATTAATGAGTACATATGCTTTAAATAATGTCAAATAAAATTTCTCGAAAATTGAATAGTTTTCTGTGAAAACTAGCTCAAAATTGGGCATTTTCAGAAACGCTCAAACGCCATTTTCTCAAAAATGGTTTCAAATTTTTGTTCAAACGTTTGGAACGGATAGGGCTAATTGCACTCTTTAATATGGCGTAAAGTTAATTTGGGGTATTTTTTATTCTTTTCAAAAATTACAAAAATATAATTGTTTTGAAAGTTCTCTCGTACGTTAAAATGCACATTTCTAGCAATTTGTAAACACTATTGAATTTTTGCGCGTAAGCGCTTTAAATGACTTCAAATGAAGTTTTTCGAAAACTCAAAACTTTTCTGTTAAAATGAGCTTCAAATTTCGCATTTACAGTAGTGCTTAATCGCCATTTTCTTGAAACGGCTCCAAATTTTTCAACGAAAATTGCCACTTAGGGCAAGGTTTAATTGTTTTTTTTTATATTCTTAAAATAATAGTTTTGTTTTGAATTGAATTGCCGTATTTTACGTGGCGAGACTCAGGCCATGAGGCCTGCTCTTCCGTCTGACCACGCAAATTTCGTTTCGCTCCTTTCACCAACTAGAAAGAAGGTATTCCATGGCGACGAAGCAGGCGCTTTTGAATTTAGCTCAGAGGTGTCATTTAGGCTTGAGGATCTTTTACATGCAGTAAATCTACTAACATGGTACAGCCGGCTTTACTTCCCCTCCGAAAGAAGGCGTACGAAGGATTTTTTCTCCCCTACAAATCCCTGGCTTCGATCGGGTTTGAAACCGCGAATTTGGGTATAACAGTCCGATGCGCTAACCGTTACACCATCGCCGCCACGATTTGTTCTACTATTGGAAAACCGTAAACTTAAGAAAATATCGAAAAAATGTAGTCGAAAAAATATTGGGCGGCGATAGATTGCAGCTGTCAAGAGTATTGGCAAGCCCGAAAAGCTAGCCGAGACCAAACGAAACATAAAACTAATACGGGAAAGTCTGTGCCATTCTGTAGCACATCTAGTTCTTAATGAAATGTATTCATAAAAAAAGATCTTAACTACGGTCATGTTCAATGTTTTGAAAACCTAAGTATTTTTTGCGAAATTGTGTGTCAAATATTGGCAATTTTTGTTGTCTTTAAACCATTTTTTCTTTAAAAAAAACGCCCACTTTTTATTAAATTGGGACCTTACAAAGCATAAAGACCGCTTAAAAGAATGATGTTCGTCGAAATGCCTGATATTGCGGAAATATAACAAATTTTCGGTCTCTTCCTACTACTACAATCACAATTCTAAAGATACAATTATTTTTAAAGAAATGTGTTCATAAAATAAATCTTCAAATAAGGCCATGTTGAATTTTTTGAAAATATGAGTAGTTTTTCTATAATTTCGTGATAAACATAATAGCCCGTTCCGAATTCACTGCGTTTCGTTTTCGGAGTCTTCTTACAACTACAATTGTGAAAAGACATTTTTTTAATGAAATATATGTATCAAAAATAGATCTTCAAATAAAGTCACGTTTATTTTTTTGAAAATTCGAGTAGCTTTTGTGTAATTTGGCGACAAAAAATACCCGGAGCAAATTTACTGCGCTTTAGACAGCTTCGTAAGTTAGAATTTCTATATTATTTCTGTATTCGTTTCTTACATTCGACTTTTCTTTATACATTTACACATTAATCTTTTAGAAATTATTTAAAACCTATTTGAGTATGTGAAATAAAGATTGCTCTCAGGGAATATCTCAAAATGCAGGGAATGCACCAATGGAATTCCGCTTAGCGCTTGCGAATTTCTCTGAGTTACGTGCCGTTGTTCTGACGTGATATTGCTGTATAAAGAGGAGTTTTAATTGTCAAATTTTTGTTGATATTTGCTTGAAAATGTTTAGTATTCGCAACAAATGCTTTCCCATTTGTAATGAGTAGACCCCGGGACTTCATGCACTAAAATGTTAAAAAATGCACGCAACCATGCGCTTAAAATTTGCAATATGTGCACTATTGGCTATTTTAATAGCCTATATACGCGCTTAAAACTCAGAATATGCCTTAAACAAAATGTAGTGAGCAACAGATAACATTCATTTATATAAATCTTAATTTTACGCTGTAGTACAAAATACGTATTATAATAGTTATTTATATATCAAGGTCGTTAAGTAGATGTTTTTGCCCCGAGGGCGACTTCGAAACCCGAGGGCGTCTGGCCCGAGAGTTTGGAAGTAGCCTGAGGGGCAAAAACATCTAGTAACGCCCGTGGTGCATACAAAACTTTATGGTTTAATAGTTCGTTGCTAAATAAAACGAGAATTCGAAACATTTTATATTTCTTGTGTCTAAAATGAAAAGACGCATTGTAATAGTCATTTGTCAGTATGACGTCAGATAAACAAAACAGTGTATTTCTAATTAGTATTGCATAATCGTTATTGGACTGATTTGTTCGTAGAAAATGAAAGAATATTATGACGTTCCTGTGAAAATTCTCGCAAAAACTAACAAAACTACGGACAGTGGTTTCCATTAAAATCTCAAGAAATATCTGAAACTCTTTATGGTGTATTTGAGATTTACCAGTATGAATAACAGTGTAAATTTCGCTGATGAAACGGTACTTTTATGTTATAGCGTATATTATCAAACGTTATTTAGAATAGGTCATGACACCAAAAATAACATTTCGAGAATGTTAGCCCCTGTGCCTTATTTAGAATAGGTCATGACACCAAAAATAACATTTCGAGAATGTTAGCCCCTGTGCCTTATTTAGAATAGGTCATGACACCAAAAATAACATTTCGAGAATGTTAGCCCCTGTGCTTAGTACTACTAGTACTGCTAAGTCAAGAAGATTATAATTATGTCTCTAAAAAAGATGATACGTGACAGTGAAATACGGGTGACTGATGGCAATTATAAATTCACGGGAACATTCGAAAATTGCAATTTTCATATCAATTAAGCAAAATAAGGTTTATAACTAGTTATTTTACTTATTTGAACATTATGCCATTTATTTATTGTATTTGCTTTCATCTTATCTTTAAACTAAAGGTGCTACAGAATGGCACAGACTTTCCCGTATTAATTTTCTATTTTCTTGGGTCTTCGCTAGCTATTCGGAATTGCCACATACTCTTTCATGCCAGCTACCATCTATCACCGCCAAAAGTACACTTTTTTGTCATTTTCTTAATTTTTCAGTTTTCTATTGGTAGAACCAAAATATTAATTTTAGAATATTAAAGAACACAAAAACCTAGCCGTGAATGGCAATTTTCTTTTATAAATTATGTGCCGTTTAAGAGAAAATGGCGTTTTAGCACTACTAAAAGTGCGAAATTTGAAGCTCATTTTTACAGAAAATTTTTGAGTTTTCAAAATACTTTATTTCAAGTTATTTGAAGCACTTACACTCACAAATATAATCATCTTTACAAATTGCGGATAATGTGCATATTAAAGATGTGAGAGATCTTTCAAAAAATTTACATTTATATAATTTTTGAAAAAAACAAAACAAAACTCAAAATAAACTTCACGCTATACTAATGAGTGTAATTAGCACTATCCGTTACAAAAGTTTCAAGAAAAAAATTGCAGCCATATACGAGAAAATGACGTTTGAGCATTTCTGAAAATGCCGAAATTTGAGCTACTTTTCACAGAAAACGGTAGTGTTTTCGAGAAACTTTACTTGACATTATTTAAAGCATATATACTCGTAAATATAATAATGTAAAAAAAATCGCCGATAATGTAAATATTAACGACGTGAGAGACAAGTAAAAAAATTTACATTTTGGTAATTTTTGAAAAAACCAACCTATAGACCAAAATGGCTTTTATGTCATTGATAGAGTACATTTACCACTATCCCTACCAAAAGTTTAAAGAAAAAATTTGGAGCCGTTTTTGAGAAAATTTTGTTTTTGTAATTTATCAAAATTGCACATATTGCACGCAATATTGCACGAAAACTACCAAAATTGTGAAAAACATTTACATGATCTTTATTAAAGAACTCAATATGCAGAACAAATTTTATTTGAAGAAAAAATCTCTATCTTCAATTTTGTAGTTGGAGAAAGACGCCGAAAAAAATTAAAACTTTCAGACTTTTCGAAAATTCAGAGTTATCTGTGAAAATCGGACCTATGCCATGTTAAAAAGTGTATTTTACTCTTTTCGTACAAGAAATTTAAAGAAACTAGTGGAGCTACAGAATGGCACAGACTTTCCCGTATTAGTTTTCTATTTTCCTGGGTCTTCGCTAGCTATTCGGAATTGCCACATACTCTTTCTTGCCAGCTACCATCTATCATCGCCAAAAGTACATTTTTATGTCATTTGCTTAATTTTTCGGTTTCCTATTGGTAGAACAGAAACATTAATTTTAGAATATTAAAGAACAAAAACCTAGCCGTAAATGGCAATTTTCTTTTAAAAATTATGTGCCGTTTAAGAGAAAATGGCGTTTTAGCACTACTAAAAATGCGAAATTTGAAGCTCATTTTCACAGAAAATGTTTGAGTTTTCAAAATACTTTATTTGAAGTTATTGAAGCACTTACACTCACAAATATAATCATCTTTACAATTTGCGGATAATGTGTATATTAAAGATGTGAGATATCTTTCAAAAAATTTACATTTATATAATTTTTGAAAAAAAACAAAAAAACTCAAAATAAACTTCACGCTATACTAATGAGTGTAATTAGCACTATCCGTTACAAAAGTTTCAAGAAAAAAATTGCAGCCATATACGAGAAAATGCCGAAATTTGAGCTACTTTTCACAGAAAACGGTAGTGTTTTCGAGAAACTTTACTTGACATTATTTACAGCATATATACTCGTAAATATAATAATGTAAAAAAATCGCCGATAATGTAAATATTAACGACGTGAGAGACAAGTAAAAACATTTACATTTTGGTAATTTTTGAAAAAACCAACCGATAGACCAAAATGGCTTTTATGTCATTGATAGAGTACATTTACCACTATCCCTACCAAAAGTTTAAAGAAAAAATTTGGAGCCGTTTTTGAGAAAATTTTGTTTTGTAATTTTTCACAATTGCACATATTGCACGCAATATTGCACGAAAACTACCAAAATTGTGAAAAACATTTACATGACCTTTATTAAAGCACTCAATATGCAGAACAAATTTTATTTGAAGGAAAAAATCTCTATCTTCAACTTTGTAGTTGGAGAAAGACGCCGAAAAAATTCAAACTTTCACAATTTTCGAAAATTCAGAGCTGTACGTGAAAATCGGACCTACGCCATGTTAAAAAGTGTATTTTCCTCTATTCATACAAGAAATTTAAAGAAAAAATTTGGAGCCGTTTTTGAGAAAATGTTGAAAATCCCCGGGGGGCTTCATATAAAGTACCCCCAAATTTTAAAGACTCTTTTTCAAAATCACAAAGCTTCGACTAGAATCAGATCGACTGGGGAATATCAATTTTGAAGAAAATCGACCGAACGGTTTAGGCGCTAGCGTTGACCACAGACGGACAGACGGGCGGAATGCCGTCAATCGATTTTTAAGTATAAAGAAGCAACAAATCATGGATTTTGACCACACCACGAGATAGAGGATTTTTTTCTTAATTTAGCAACTGGTTTTATCCACTTATTCGTTTTCACGGCCCGGCAATTAATTTTTTTCCGCCGAAAATTGGCCATTTTTTCGCGCAGCATTACATAACTTTCCCTATACTACGTATATCACTCCGTGTATACGTACGTATACGGGAAAGTAAAAATTTGGCTGCCGTTTTTGAGAAAATTTTGAAAATCCCCGGAGGGCTTCATATAAAGTACCCCCAAATTTTAAACAATCTTTTTCAAAATCTCAAAACTTTGACTAGAATCAGATCGACTTGGGAATATCCATTTTGGAAGAAATCGTACGTATGGTTTAGGCGCTAGCATTGTTCACAGACGGACAGAGAGACGGATGGACTGACCGACAGACGGACGTTTTCCTTTGAATAGGGTTTTCGGTATCAAGGACCTAGAAAACAGGGTTTTTGGCTATACCACGTGTTAGGGGATTTTTTTCTTATTTAGCAACTGGTTTTATCCACTTACTTGTTTTCACGGCCCGGCAAGTAATTTTTTTCCGTCGAAAATTGGCCATTTTTTCGCGCAGCATTACATAACTTTCCCTATATTACGTATAGGGAAAATTATGTAATTACATAACTTTCCCTATACGTAGAATATACGGAGTATAGGGAAAGGTATTACATAACTTTCCCTATACTCCGTGTATACGTAAGTATACGGGAAAGTAAAAATAGAATTCATAAAAATTATTGTGTTGTGTTGGCATTAGAGCGGGTCATAATGTATTCAAAAGGGCCTAGGGCATACAAAATCAGAAAGGCCCGCAAGGGTATTAAGTATACCATTACGTGTTTGTTTCAGGTCCGTAAACACACAGAAATGAACTAGTAAACCATAAAAATATTTTTCAGACATTAGAATAAACAAAATAGTACATAATGAAACGAAAGTGTATTTATACCCATTACATCGAGTTTCATACGGTACATTTTCTACAACTTATGGTAACATTTATAAGTTAAACTTTCACATTGAATCGTTTCGTGACAATTGACATGCAGGATTCAACCACGGCCACCTAGCGGAGAGCTCCTTAGGGAGCAGGAGCAGGTGGTTTTCGTTTAGCAGATCGCCTGCAAGGGAGTACAGAAGTTGCGGCAATAATTCCGACGTCACCATTTTCGCTTTCTCTATTTCTGGAGGTGAGAAGTCCACCTTTGATTCATTAGATATTTTAAAGCAGACGTTTTTTAAAGGAAAACCACACGGCAACAATATATAATCCAAAATGACTTGCGTTCAGATCTTAACCTTAGTCAAATGTTTTCTCCATTAAGTACTACTGCGCTAGTCAAATGGGATCAAAGTGAAATTAGATTCATTCATTTTAATTAATATTTCACGTTAAAAATCACTAATAATAAAAGAAATTAAAACTGAGAAGCATAATATAATATGAAATGCAATTTTAATGTACACAATCGAACGAAACATTTACTATAAAGATTCTCGATGGCTAAGTGCCAATACTTTGTTTGTAAGCTTCTGTGATTGGTCATGAATCTGTATCATAATGGAAACTGTATCAAAATGGGTATCATTATGCAACTGGTTGTAGCCATCTAATGAGAGAATTATACAATGGGAGTATAAAAAAGTTATTAAGCAACGAAAATATCTCACTTCGACTCACTGCTACGCAGAAACCTGGAATATATGAGGTCAATAGTACAAAATATGCCCTTAAATATACCGAATAAATAAAAATATGCAACTAATGAAAAAAATCCCAGAAATATGCAATTATGCAAAATAAAAATGGGATATTTTTGGTGACAGGTAAAGTTATACACATTTCCTTTCGATGTGCGCAGTCAGTAAAAATATGCAATTGCATGGTGGTTCCGCAAATGAGTAAGTGGTGCTACAATTACACTACATGTGAAAGTATGAGCGAGTACTTCTGTTTGCGATGAATTTCCCAGCTGTTGTTTTTTGTATAAATTACTCCTCAGAATGCCCGGTGAGGTACGTTATATACCATTTAATATCATTTGATCCCTAAAACAATTACTACGTATTCAAAAAAAGAAATGTTACATTAATCGTATAAATTCTTCAATAACTTAAAGAAACTATGCCCGCGAAAGTTTTTCCATAAGAACTTGCACTAATTTACACTTCTTTTACTAAAAAATTAGGTTGTAAGGGCCAAATTGTTCTTCCTGCGGTTTGAGGCAGTGTCAATAGTATATAAAAAGGTGGTACTTATAAATTAACTTAATATTACAAATCGTAGAATATTAGTCATTTAATTAGTTTATTAGTATTCGAGTTATTTATCAATTGTGAATGATGTACGCACGTTTTCTTGAGCTCTCGCTTTGCTAGTTGCGACAGAATTGAGGAGTTTGGTTATTTTGACAAAAAGAATATCGTCTCAAATTTGTAGTTCGTTTTTCGATGCGAATTAGTTTCTGTTATACGGGAGCGAACATTTCTGGTTATCAGATTTTGTCTACAACTCTCATTGCTGTAATTTATTCTTAATTCAACTAATGACAAAGGAATTGGGGTAGGTATTCTGGGGCTCAAGACAACGTGCGCATATAATACTATGAGTAACCGATGAACAGGAAGAAACCTGAATACAAATGGAAGTAAGCAAAGAATTGATAAGAAATGCAAATGGAAGATTGCAAAGAATTGATATTATTCGGCAAGCGAATGCACATAGTTTTGACAACGCTGCACTGGCAAGAGCGCCTCTGTAAAATTTGCTGCGTATACTGTACGAGTCAAATGTATTCCTGTTTGTTTCATTTGTCAAAGTAAGAAGTGACTGCTGCTCCTGACTATCGAAATGAATGCAGATATGCATCACAGGCGCTTTGTTTGAATTGGACGTTTTCAAATAATAGCTGTGGTGTTAGTAGTGCAGAATATGCAATACTTCAATATTACGTAGCTAGTTCCAACAACGCGAGAAAGTATGCGCTGTTGTAGCACCACTTGTTCTAAATTATAATGTGAACATGAGTGCATATTATTTTATTTTCTCTATAAAGTTAATTAAAATGTATCGTTATCATTTAAAAATGTGTTTTCGTCACGGGAAATGAAGGGTATTGGTCGTTATGTCGCAAATTCACGTGAAACTGAACCCACGAGTTATATTAAATTTAGAGGCTGGCTTTGACGCGAGTGCTATCGTCGTCACTGCGTTTCTCAGGTTCGCAGGAAAACCTTTTCGTGACGTAACGAAATTGATGTACGTCCAAGTTGTCGGACGTGTCATTTTGGACTGTGCCGTGCAAATCCTTCGGCTCTAGATGTGCAACACCTGTTGGTACCAAAGAAAGATCATTATTTTTAGCGGTGGACATTTACAAGCTAAGGAGGTTTCGTCGTGCAGACCGCATGGTCATTGCTCATCATCACATCCTCACCCACGTCAGCATGTATGATGGAATATTGTGATTGTCAGGGTCAGTGTCTGCATGGAATGTATGTAGCGTTTTGCGGTAAATATAACGATTTTTAAAGATCCTGATGGAATGTTGCTCGAGTATTGCGACGTCATTTTTTTTTTTGCCATGAAGGTCAATTTTGTTCAAAATATACGCTACGTATTACCATACTGGTATGCCACCAACTATGAACCATCCCCATAACTTCTAAACGGTTCATGATACCGAAGTGCAGTTTTCACCCAGCAATGCGGAATCATGGCGCAAGGAATATACTGTATAGATATTGTTTGCAACATTTTCATTTTCGAGAAATTGAATCATCTTTTGATTTTTTTAAATGTAACTGCATATTTTTTTCATTAGCAATGAATAGATCATAACAAGAGAAATACAATGATGTATCATGTTAGTATTTTGATAATAATTTTAGTATAAAATTAAAGTTTCTGACCTGTCATTTTAAACTGACAATATTTCCTGTAGGAGCCCTCGCGTCGTTGCCTTTGGGTAGGTGACCAAGCAGCACATCGCAGCACCGAGACTTACAGGAGTGACTAAGAGAGGCAGTAGCGCAAGTAATCTTAAGTAGAAAGATATCAATATTAACGATCAGTATGAAAGATTTTGAATTGATTTTTCAGAATTAATCATTTCTTTCATTTATTGAAATTCGAAAGCATCGATTATTGGAATTAACCATATAAAGAAATTGGTAGTGTACGGAAGATTCTAACAAAGATCTTTTTCAAACTTAAAAAGACCTTGACAAGAATCGAGCTTGATGCCTAATGGCTGTACGGACAAGCCAGCATTTTAAAACACTCCAAATACAAGCGAAGGAAATGAAAAGTTGAAGATTTTTACTATAATATCTCCAGAACATCAGATTATGAAAAGGTAGAAATCGTCTCCTATCTATTTCAGTAGGCTCTCACCCGCAACCAATCTTTACAAATGAGGCCTCTAAAGAAAGAGAATTCCACGGAGATGTGATGAATTGCATTTTGACTGAAAAGATATGAAGGATTTGTTTAAAAAAACGCATCTAAATATTCACTTCTCATGCAACTTGCAACATAGGACAGCATTGTCAAAATCTATATAGCTAAATAACTCCTTAAAAAAGCGTCTTAGGGCTTTAAAACTTAAAATTTTTGGGCTCCTAAGCCTAAGGGCCTCAAGGAAACGTTCCGAATATCATAATTTACGGGATAAGATACTTCTGGACATTTTATTACATTTTTGTTCGTCTGGCGATTATAAGATACTACAAATGCCGCCTAATATAATACCTTGGTGCCGGTGGCCATCTTTGTGACGTCACACTTAGAAGGCTTAGATTCCCTCTATCTAATATTTACGCTTTCTGTGTACCACGTGTTTTGCGCAGACTAACGACAATTATTTACATCATCATTGATGTTCTAGTCAAAAAAGAAGAAAGAAACAATATTAGCAATGAATGGACGATTGTGTATAGTTAAGAGAGAAGACTGTGTCTTGTTAGGTTTGGTTCACCGTTCCAGTATTTTCGTTAGCAGCAATGATTACGGTCACATGTTCGAGTCACGGTACTCAGTCATGATATTTCACTGAGTAATAATACTTTCCGTAGAGTGATTAGTTATTTCAACAAGTTAATTTATATTTCGGAAAAGCTAAGCATTTGCACGAACTAGGAAGACTATTCTCGTAGTATATTCAGTACTGTAAATGCTATTTTGAGCAGGGCAGGTTAGTCAAATATCTAGATGATGTGTGAAAGCAAGTTAAATTTATTATTAAACAGATCGATTTATTAATCATTGAACAGTGTTAGATGCAATATTGATTTGCCTACTTTCTGCAGTATTTTGTGATCTATTACCCCTTACTCATACAATTTTTTTGAAGAAATCGAGATATGTTGTCTCTCCACAACTACGAACAGTAAGAGCAAGCAGGTAAGAATATTTTGAAGTGTGCAAGGAGAAATTCAAAACATTATATAAATCATATTGCATTGTTTCATTAATGATAGATGGAATTTATATAAAATCTTTCGTAAACAACAAAGGTTGAAATATAATTGGCACAGCGTATTATAGTCCAAATGGTGCTACTTCAACTTATTATTTTGTTTCAATTTATTTTATTGTTTATATTATACAAATTTCCCTCCTTTATTATTTTATAGAATAGATGAATTTTGTTTCTCGCACACGGAACTAATTTAAGAACGACGCGTGACGAATTGTACTTTGGCTTTAAAATATGAGGGATTCGTTTAGAAAAAACGCATCTAAATATTCACAAATCAATCCGCAATATTCGGGCAGCATTATTAAAATTTATTTACATAACTCCTAAACGAAGCGTTGTAGGGCCTTAAAATCTGGAAAACCCTAAACGACCTCCCCTGCGCAACACTGAGGTTTGTAATACGATATGCAGTAGGTGCTAATCGAACAAACATGCCACATTTGAATACTCCGGGAATTTTTGTTCACTCTTTTTGTCTAATTTGACTGGAGTATATAGGTCAGGCGTCGTTAACGCTGCGCTAATATTTTGAACATGGGAGACAATTTCACCTCGTCTGTCCCGGAGTGGACGCCGATGCATCAGCGCAGTGTCGGCCCGCCAAGGCCCTCGCCAAGGCCAGTTCGTCTTGCTGGGCGGGGGCGGGAGCGGCGGGGTGCGAGATGTAGGCTAACGATCGCGCCGTGTGCCATTTGCCACGCTGTCGCCGCGAATCGCTCCGGGAGCCGGCGCGGCGGCCAAAGGTGTCAAGCGCAAGTGGCGGGCGGGGCGGGGCGGGGCGTGGGCGGCGCACGCTGGACGCACATCCTCCCAAAAGTAGATTTTGTCTCGATAGGAAGACCTAAATGACTCTGTACGCTGTGGCGGTTCCGTCCTGCTTTATGTGTGTGGGCGTTCAGATCATAAAGCTGGCAGAGACATTAAGCAGAACACAAAGAAAACTAACTCATAATTGTAGGCTAATTAAATGCAGTATCCCAAAAGATTTCTCCAAAATCAAAGTTCAGCCAGCTTTAGAATAAAGCCAGCTGACACAATATCAAACATAAAAGTTACTACAAAACTACTTATGCAGGAACTATAGCCTATTTATAGGCCCACGAAAATTATTTATTATTATTATTAATATTTATTATTGCAAAAAATAATGAAAATTGAATCTCTTACATCCTAGAGTAAAAACGCCAACTGATATATTGCTAAGAAGAGAGCAGAAAACAAGATACATTTGCCACTATACATTCATAAAATTGTGCAGTATTTGTTGAAGCAAGAAATTGGAACTCGTCAACATAGAGACCGACAAGAACTTCATTCAAGGAATATATCAACAAATAATACGTAATAGTATGCATAATATGTTAAAAAGAAACTGTGTTCTGCTCGCTAGTTTAAAAATTTTCAGGCGTTGCATGCCGTACTGTAGTGGGTACTTGAGCAATTGTGTTATATTTTTGGACAGTTATAGCTAAAGTTGGCGAACACTTAAGTCATGGGATATATCAACAAGTAGTACATGATCATATATATGGTATGCTTATAAAAAACTGCGTTCTGTTCGCTAGTTTCAAAAATATTCGACATCTAATGCCATGCCGCAGTGCGTACTTGAGCTGTTGTGTTGTATTGTTGGGTCACTTTTGGCTTAAGTCAAAGTCACTTTGACTGACGAGCACTTTATTCTTACCTTAAAACAACAAATGCTACACTTTTGTGTATAGAGGCATGTATATCTTGCTTTTTGACCTCTTCCTCGCAATTAATCAGCTGGCTTTTTTTACTGTAGCATCTGAGAGTTGCAATTTGTTATTATTTTTACAATAATAATAATAATAATAATAATAATAGTAATAATAATATTGGTCATTTTTGTGAGCCTATAATTAACTTATAAGTGCTGTATAATTAGTTTTTTTGCATCTTTTATTTTTGATTTTGTGTCAGCTGAATTAATTGTAAAGCTGGCTGAACACTGATTTTTGAGGAAATTGCGAGAGTCTAAAACGTTGGGGTAGAGCATTTAATTATCCTAAAATTATGAGTTGTCTTTGTGTTCTGCTATAGAATGCCAGCTTTATGGACACGTTCAAATTTGGCGTTAGATACGGGCGGCTCATGTCAGGTGGAAAGTAAAACCAAGGACCCATCTCGATCAGGTTTTTGCGAATTTTCTCTAATCCATTGAGCAAATTACTGAGATGGACCCTTGTTTTGCTTTAGGACGGACGACTTTAGAATGTAGGGCTTCATCATACGCCCTTTTTTTGAGCTCTCCTACTGCTAGTAGAAATAGTAGTAGTAGTAGTAGTAGTAGTACAGCCGCGGGTGAGGCTACTACGTTTGTTAGCTACTACGTTAATAGTAAAAATTAAATCTATTGTTCGCTTACCGGTGGAAATAAATTTTCTGTAACTCGGGAGCCAAAATTCGTAGTTTTCAAATGTTGCTAACCTCGCTTTGTTGGAACTTTTATTCATCATTCAACTATAAATGGTTGAAATGTCATGAAGAACCTGGAGCTCAAGAAGTCGTGCGCATATTGTACTTCTCCCTCATACCTCACATGTAATTATTACTTTTTTTTGGCAAAATATACAAAAAAATCAAATCAAAAGCATCATCATTCAGCATCATTCGTTCTTTCACATGGGCTGGCGGAAACTAGTATTAGTTCCCTGAAATCGTTAAATATGGTGTAAAGGAAGAGATCAGAGGTTCTTAATTATTTACTACTTAATTATATATAACTATCAGCTATAAGGATAATACAATTTGTATGTAGTTAGCAATGCTCGCAAATTTATTCATTCAGTCTGACGGACTTCTTTCGTATCAAGAGAACGTTAATTTGCTGTCACGCATTTTCCTTCCCAGCAGTGCACTAATATCCTCTATGCGCGTAACAGTTTTGCGTCCGCCAACGTGTTTTCTATCCACTGTGTGATGGCATCAGCGAGCAATGGGCGGAGTGTGACGAAGGAGCTGGCGAAGGCCGTGAGACTAGACTTTCGCCACAACAGTTGGCTGCACTGTCGTGAAGAAAAAAATGACACACTGCGGAAAGAAATAAACTGATTTAAAGGGTCATATTTCTTTCTCTTTTTAATTATTATTCTTTATGATGTTCTTTATTCGGACTCTTTTTATTTCAGATTACTGTTTCTGGAAGATGAAAGGGAGTGTAATGACTATAGTATGTGTTCTGATTTCTGGGTGTAATTATTTTGTCATGCATTACATTGAAAAACGCTATATATCATAACTTCAAACCTGAAAGTTTGTTTTCAACAAAATACAATAGTATCCGTAACATCAGTAGTTTTTCAGTGATTGCAATGATCGTGATTAGATATTTCTTCGGTGAATTGATTTATTATTGTGAAAATTACTGCTTCTGTGGGACAAAACATTGTAGATTTGTTGTGCTGTACTTTGTTTTATAAAATTAACGAAATTGATAACTTTCTAGTCGTTTATTTAAGTAATTTAAATATTAAGCACTGTAAGTTCATTTAAATAAAATTATCATTAGTTTTTTGTTGATTTGTTTTATTTTCGAGAAAAAATAATTAAATGTTTGGCCAACAATGCGTTCTGGTGTAAATAACGTCTGTAATAATCCGGTGTTTTAGACAAAATCCAGATTATTGGCTTTAATGAAGCAAGGTGTCAATCCCCCTTTATTCCAAGTGGTATAAAATATTTTGTTCTTCTCATCACCAGGGACAATTAAAAGTTCAATGTAATGATACCGTCGGAGCCGGTATGTTGGCAGCGGACTGGAATTTTAGGTGTGACCTAATCGTCATACCGCTCTCCGGCCTTCCCCTGGAACTCACTTTTTAAACTTATCCTTAAGAAAGACCAGCGCCAGGGGAAGGGACGACCCAGTTTTCCTGATATAGGATATATTCAGGAATTGTTCCCACTATTTGGGAAATCAGTCAGACTTAGGTTTTTAAATGTACAATTGAACTATGAATTAAATACAAGAGAATTAGATTGGCAAGTTGAATGCTATGTGAAAGCCTAATCACTGAATTAGAAAGTGCAAAAAATACACTAATGGTGTAATTAAAACTGAGCATGAAGTGCCATAATTAAATTATTTTGAAGGCATCTGCAGGTTTTCAGTTCGTGCAAATGGCACAAGTTAAACAATTACAGAAATCATAGAAGTCATGATGTTATGATGTAAAGCTGTAAAGAAAATGCAATAATTGTTACATTGTTGATGACAAGAGATAATAATTGTTGATGACTAGAGACCGGATTTTTATGAAATTACATAAAAATCATAATTTGTCTTTCTACTTACCGTTCTCAAAATTTTATTCTTGACGAATTGCCTCCCTCCTAACACAATATCCAATTTTTTCGTTACATATTTTTACATATTTGGTACTATATTACACATTTTACATATTTCGTTATTTTCTCTACACTTTTTTGTTTTATCAATTTTCTTACATGAAAAAAGTATTTTGAATGCGTACTCTATTCGTGGTACATTTCATGAAGACGCGATCGGATATTCCGACACTCCGATATTCCGGCGTGCCTGCTTCAGATATCTCAGTGGCGGGAAATGCGCGTCAGTGACAAATATATCTCACTTTTAGGAGTGAAAAGTATCATTGACGACCTTTTGGCGTTTGGCGACCTGCAATGATTGTTTGCCGGTAGTAAATTTCGCCAGTTTGTACGATGGCTTCTATTGCGTCTAGTCTACTAAATTACATTCCTGGACAAAAATTTGTGAAGATTTTACTACTCATGGGAAAGTTGTATGATGCAAGTGAACATCAACTTGTGCTTTCCAAATGTTTTTTAAAACGTGTGCTTCGTTTTTAAAATTTGTACAGGATTTTTTTATAAAAGTAAGTTCGTCTTATGTAAATGAGTTGTATAATTATCGGGGAGGTTGTTATACTAGCAGAATCGCATATCACTTCAACTTGATTAATCATAATCATTACGATCCGTAAAGCTGGGACATTTCTTTTTTTTCACCTCTTCCGCGTTGCTGCCTTTCAGGGGTGTTAGTAAATTCATTTGATTCACATTTAGGCTTTGCCATTCCTAACTATTGTTGCCGTGTGGCTACTTCGGCATATTCATACTTGAAGATACATAATTGCTAATTGTTTCTTTTCTTTCTTTTTTGTTTAACCACTTTTAGCAACTTTTTGAAATGATTTAGATTTACCTGATTACGGGGGTTGTAAATGATCTTTTGGGGAGCGTGATCTGATTCTTTTGGGGATTTGGTACGTTTTCCTAATGAAAATATTGCGCCCCAG
Organism: Acheta domesticus; assembly: GCA_031308135.1. Lineage (NCBI taxonomy): Eukaryota > Metazoa > Arthropoda > Insecta > Orthoptera > Gryllidae > Acheta > Acheta domesticus. The sequence continues at coordinate 61,558,007 of JAHLJT010004567.1, forward strand.
AGAGTATTTTTTAGGGATTCAAAGAATGATCGGGAAGTTCTAATAAAATCTTTGATCGTTTTTACTTTTAACTCTGTGTGAATCTGGGGCTTTGGTTATTCTGCTTAAGGATTTGTTTTGTATTACTTGCAGTTTCTCTATATGGTTCACAGCTGCTTTGGACCGTATAGGGCAGGCGTAAGTTTGTGATAATCTTGAGATGGATTGGTGTAGTAATGTTCCGCATTCTATACATAAGGAAGATTTTGAACTCAGTTGGAGATATAGTTTCGACATTTTGATATATTTTATCTGTAATTGTTTGCATATGGTCTTTACACGTTAATTTAGTTTCAAAAGAGATTCCTAGGTATTTAAATGGTACAATTCTGGGATAATCATTCTATTGAGGCATTTTGAATCTATTAAAGGAGGTGGAAAGTGAATTTTTCTTGGTGTAAATATTTTGACTTGCGATTTATTTGTATAGATAGGTATTTTCCATTTCTCTGTCCATTGTGTTTATTTTTCTAGCTCATTTTTCAATTCATCATAAGCGCAAAAGATATGAGTGTGATGTACTCGTAAATAGTGCCGTGTTGCCTGCAAAGAACGCCAGTTCTGTATTATTAAATTTAAGTTTATCTGATAAGTAAATGTTGAACAGAACTGGAGAATGACAAGAACCTTGAGGCACTTCTGAAATTATTTTACGTTGAACAGTTGGTGTAGCATTAATTTTGACATAAAGTGACGACGTGAAAGAAAACTTTTAATAATATCGTACAGATATTGTGGTGTACCTTGTTGTAATTTAGTAAAAAGTAGCATAAAGTAATCCTATATGCCATAACTTATCAAAAGCCTTTTCAATGTCACGGAACACTGCGATTACATATTGTTTCCGATAAAAGGCGTTGGCTATAAATTACATGATTCTTAGTAACTAATGGCTGGTAACATGTTTTTCTCTAAAATCAAATTGTGTGTCAAGTACTGCCTTTATATCTTTTAAATATTTGTTTAGTTGGTTTAAAACTATTTTTTCAAATAGTTAAGCTACGGAAGGGATTAAACTAATCGGTCTGTAATTTGATGGTACGCCTGGATCTTTACCTGGTTTGCAAAATGGTAGAATTAATGCTGTTTTCCAATCATTTGGGAAGTACCCCAGCCTTAAGGCTGCGTTAAAAAATTCTGTAAGTGCAGCAATTGAGTTTTACTTTCCCGTATACGTACGTATATACGAAGTAAGATACGTAGTATAGGGAAAGTTATATAATGCTGCACTGTAATTACGTAATGCCCTCTGTGCTCATGGCGACGGCGAATGTTTATCATGCAGCATTGCGTTCAGTGTAACATCGACGATGTTATTACGAGAGTGAAAGACCTCGTGAGTCGCGGCGAGAGAGCCCCGTCCGCAAGGCGAGGCGGCCCGCGGCCGCTGCCAAATCCGTCGTCCTCCGCAGCCCAGCTCACGCCCACATTCCCGGGCCGCCTTCCCGCTGGGCGCGCACAATGGCGCCTCTTCCTCCCTCCCCTCCCCCTACCACGCCCCCCCCGCCACACAAATCCTCACTCCCACCGCCACACGTCCCTCACCGCATTCATCCGTATACATCTTCCATCCCTTCATATAACCTCTTGTTCCACTGTCGAGTTTCGCTAACCTAAGTACATCGATTACAAACAAATATGATGGATTTGAATGTTCTGTACTATATAGTTGTCAGAAAATCTGGAAACGAATGATCAATACTACGCATGCACATGTCAAATTCCTGAATTATGAGAATCATTAAAAAATTCAAATTATTCTAATCTTACCAGCATTTTTAAATCATGTAATTAATTAATTTGCGTATACATTTAAAAATTTTTCATCCTTTTTCACTATTCTTTGACTATGTTTCTAACCATAACACGTTTTCCATTGCTATTATTATTATTTTCCCATTACATCACGACTAAAGATGTTATGAGTCGGCTGAATATAAAATCTATTCCAGGTTGTAACCAGCTAACTAAGGAGCAGATCCGGTGACTATCAGTGCCTCTACAATACTTTACGCAAAATGTGGGCTGTTCCAAGTAAAGCGATTTCTTGCACTTCCCAGTCTTTTGAATTACCAGGGAGTTTAGACAAGTTCTTACTCAAATTTTGCGGAACAAATCCCAGAGCTCCGATAACTATCGGGACGACCTGTGCTTTTACGCCCCACATTCGGCTGATCTCGATTTCCAAACTCTTGTATTTAAGACGTTTCTCTGCCTCCTTGGTAACGACGTTTTGATCGCAAGGTACAACAACATCGATAAGTAAACACAATTTTTTTCGCCAGATCCCGGATCCGGTTTGTTTGCCGCTATCGTGCGATCAGTTTGAATTTGTTGTCGTACAATATCGTACACAATCCAACAGACGTCACCGGGTTTGGTGAGTGTTCGTACCACTTGGAGCATGTGTTTGGAACTTCGAGGGCGGTACAGATCTGCCAGTGGAGGTAGCTACACACCCTGTCATGTCTTTTCAAGTATTCGGTCTTCGCTAGGATTGGACAAGCTGAGACAATATGATCAATGGTTTCTACTTGCTCCTGGCAAATGCGGGCATTATCATCTTGGGAAATTTTGAGAACCCCTTTATCATAATGTCGCGTTCTCAACGCCTGATCTTGGGCAGCTATTACAAGTGCTTTCGATTCTGGCTTCATTCTTCCCTTTTAAGCCACATAAATGATTTTATCTTTATTGATCTGCACCTTGTCCATTCTTTTTAGGTATTGTCCGTGGAGTGGTTTGTCTCTCCACGATTTCTTAACATTTTTTGTGTCTCACACTTCATGTTTAGCAGCATCAGAAGTTCAGTGTCTGTGTTATTCGACGTGTCTTGCCTAGTTTTCTTCTCAATGCTTCTTGCTACACTAACACTGCCTATGTTTCCCATTCTTCGGTCAGATTTCATGACCTGCCTCATTAGAGGGTCATCTTGATGGCTGACTACATACTTCCCCAATCCCGACTATTGCGTTGTGCCAGGAGGCCTCAATTTGTCTGAGGCCTCTTCCTCCTTCCTTACGTGACACATAAAGTCTATGTATATCAGCTCGAGGGTGGGAAACATGATGCATTGTTAGCAGTTTTCTGGTTTTTAGATCCATGGTGCGAATTTCTTGCTCAGTCCAGTCACTAGTCCAAAACTGTATTCGGCTACAGGTACCGCCAAACTACCTGTTGCAGATATTTTATTCCTGGAATTCCTGGAGCGGATTGCAGGACCACTCTCACTCTCCTATAATACTCCCTACGAATTCTCTCTTTCATTCTGTCGTTCGAGATGGTTTCACATTCTTCAATGCTAAGTTTTACCTGGCTCAAGATC
>JAHLJT010004567.1:61562370-61616094 GCA_031308135.1 Acheta domesticus
ACGCTATATATCATAACTTTCAAACCTGAAAGTTTTGTTTTCAACAAAATACAATAGTAGTCCGTAACATCAGTAGTTTTTTCAGTGATTGCAATGATCGTATTAGATATTTCTTCGGTGAATTGATTTATTATTGTGGAAAATTACGCTCTGTGGGACAAAACATTGTAGATTTGTTGTGCTGTACTTTGTTTTATAAAATTAACGAAATTGAGAACTTTCTAGTCGTTTATTTAAGTAATTTAAATATTAAGCACTGTAAGTTCATTTAAATAAATTTCATTAGTTTTTTGTTGATTTGTTTTATTTTCGAGAAAAAATAATTAAATGTTTGGCCAACAAATGCGTTCTGGTGTAAATAACGTCTGTAATAATCCGGTGTTTTAGACAAATCCAGATTATTGGCTTTAATGAAGCAAGGTGTCATCTCCCTTTATTCCAAGTGGTATAAAATATTTTGTTCTTCTCATCACCAGGGACAATTAAAAGTTCAATGTAATGATACCGTCGGACCCAGTATGTTGGCAGCGGACTGGAATTTTAGGTGTGACCTAATCGTCATACCGCTCTCCGGCCTTCCCCTGGAACTCACTTTTAAACTTATCCTTAAGAAAGACCAGCGCCAGGGAGGGACGACCCAGTTTTCCTGATATAGGATATATTCAGGAATTGTTCCCACTATTAGGAAATCAGTCAGACTTTAGGTTTTTAAATGTACAATTGAACTATGAATTAAATGCAAGAGAATTAGATTGGCAAGTTGAATGCTATGTGAAAGCCTAATCACTGAATTAAAGTGCAAAAAATACACTAATGGTGTAATTAAAACTGAGCATGAAGTGCCATAATTAAATTATTTGAGGCATCTGCAGGTTTTCAGTTCGTGCAAATGGCACAAGTTAAAACAATTACAGAAATCATAGAAGTCATGATGTTATGATGTAAAGCTGTAAAGAAAATGCAATAATTGTTACATTGTTGATGACAAGAGATAATAATTGTTGATGACTAGAGACCTGATTTTTATGAAATTACATAAAATCATAATTTTCTTTCTACTTACCGTTCTCAAAATTTTATTCTTGACGAATTGCCTCCCTCCTAACACAATATCCAATTTTTTTCGTTACATTTTTACATATTTGGTACTATATTACACATTTTACATATTTCGTTATTTTCTCAACACTTTTTTTTTTTATCAATTTTCTTACATGAAAAAAGTATTTTGAATGCGTACTCTATTCGTGGTACATTTCATGAAGACGCGATCGGATATTCCGACACTCCGATTTCCGTCATAGTCCGGCGTGCCTGCTTCAGATATCTCAGTGGCGGGAAATGCGCGTCATGACAAATATATCTCACTTTTAGGGTGAAAAGTATCATTGACGACCTTTTGGCGTTTGGCGACCTGCAATGATTGTTTGCCGGTAGTAAATTTCGCCAGTTTGTACGATGGCTTCTATTGCGTCTAGTCTACTAAATTACATTCCTGGACAAAAATTTGTGAAGGTTTACTACTCATGGGAAAGTTGTATGATGCAAGTGAACATCAACTTGTGCTTTCCAAATGTTTTTTAAAACGTTTGCTTTGTTTTTAAATTTGTACAGGATTTTTTTATAAAAGTAAGTTCGTATTATGTAAATGAGTTGTATAATTATCGGGGAGGTTGTTATACTAGCAGAATCGCATATCACTTCAACTTGATTTATCATAATCATTACGATCCGTAAAGCTGGGACATTTCTTTTTTTTCACCTCTTCCGCGTTGCTGCCTTTCAGGGGTGTTAGTAAATTCATTTGATTCACATTTAGGCTTTGCCATTCCTAACTATTGTTGGCCGTGTGGCTACTTCGGCATATTCATACTTGAAGATACATAATTGCTAATTGTTTCTTTCTTTCTTTTTTGTTTTAACCACTTTTAGCAACTTTTTGAAATGATTGAGATTTACCTGATTACGGGGGTTGTAAATGATCTTTTGGGGAGCGTGATCTGATTCTTTTGGGGATTTGGTACGTTTTTCCTAATGAAAATATTGCGCCCCAGAGAGTATTTTTTTAGGGATTCAAAGAATGATCGGGAAAGTTCTAATAAAATCTTTGATCGTTTTTTACTTTTAACTCTGTGTGAATCGGGGGCTTTGGTTATTCTGCGTAAGCATTTGTTTTGTATTACTTGCAGTTTCTCTATATGGTTCACAGCTGCTGTGGATCGTATAGGGCAGGCGTAAGTTTGTGATAATCTTGAGATGATTGGTGTAGTAATGTTCCGCATTCTATACATAAGGAAGATTTTGAACTCAGTTGGAGATATAGTTTCGACATTTTGATATATTTTATCTGTAATTGTTTGCATATGGTCTTTACACGTTATTTAGTTTCAAAAGAGATTCCTAGGTATTTAAATGGTACAATTCTGGGATATCATTCTAGTTGAGGCATTTGAATCTATTAAAGGAGGTGGAAAGTGAATTTTTCCTCTTTGTTGTAAATATTTTGACTTGCGATTTATATTTTGTATAGATAGGTATTTTTCCATTCTCTGTCCATTGTTTTTATTTTTCTAGCTCATTTTTTTCAATCATGCATAAGCGGCAAAAAGATATGAGTGTGATGTACTCGTAAATTAGTGCCGTTTTGCCTATGCAAAGAACGCTATTTCTGTATTATTAAATTTAAGTTTATCTGATAAGTAAATGTTGAACAGAACTGGAGATGACAAGAACCTTGAGGCACTTCTGAAATTATTTTATGTTGAACAGTTGGTGTAGCATTAATTTTGACATAAAGTGACGACGTGAAAGAAAACTTTTTAATAATATCGTACAGACATTGTGGTGTACCTTGTTGTAATTTAGTAAAAGTAGCATAAAGTAATCCTATATGCCTAACTTATCAAAAGCCTTTTCAATGTCACGAACACTGCGATTACATATTGTTTCCGATAAAAGGCGTTGGCTATAAATTACATGATTCTTAGTAACTAATGGCTGGTAACATGTTTTTTCTCTAAAAATCAAATTGTGTGTCAAGTCTGCCTTTATATCTTTTAAAATATTTGTTTAGTTGGTTTAAAACTATTTTTTTTTCAAATAGTTTAGCTACTGAAGGGATTAAAACTATCGTCTGTAATTTGATGGTACGCCTGGATCTTTACCTGGTTTGCAAAATGGTAGAATTAATGCTGTTTTCCAATCATTTGGGAAGTACCCCAGCCTTAAGGCTGCGTTAAAAATTCTGTAAGTGCAGCAATTGAGTTTTACTTTCCCGTATACGTACGTAATACGAAGTAGATACGTAGTATAGGGAAAGTTATATAATGCTGCACTGTAATTACGTAATGCCCTCTGTGCTCATGGCGACGGCGAATGTTTATCATGCAGCATTGCGTTCAGTGTAACATCGACGATGTTTGTTACGAGAGTGAAAGACCCTCTCCCGCGTGAGTCGCGGCGAGAGAGCCCCGTCCGCAAGGCGAGGCGGCCGCGGCCGCTGCCAAATCCGTCGTCCTCCGCAGCCCAGCTCAACGCCCACATTCCCGGGCCGCCTTCCCGCTGGGCGCGCACAATGGCGCCTCTTCCTCCCTCCCCCCCCCCTTCACGCCCGCCCGCGCCACACAATCCTCACTCCCACCGCCACACGTCCCTCACCAACCACGCATTCATCCGTATACATCTTCCATCCCTTCAGATAACCTCTTGCTTGTTCCACTGTCGAGTTTTGCTACCTAAGTCCATCGATTACAAACAAATATGATGGATTTGAATGTTCTGTACTATATAGTTGTCAGAAAATCTGGAAACGAATGATCAATACTACGCATGCACATATCAAATTCCTGAATTATGAGAATCATTAAAAAATTCAAATTATTCTAATCTTACAGCATTTTTTAATCATGTAATTAATTAATTTGCGTATACATTTAAAAACTTTTCATCCTTTTCACTATTCTTTGACTATGTTTCTAACCATAAGACGTTTTCCATTGCTATTATTATTATTATTTTCCCATTACATCACTACTAAAGATGTTATGAGTCGGTTGAATATAAAATCTATTCCAGGTTGTAACCAGCTAACTAAGGAGCAGATCCGGTGACTATCAGTGCCTCTACAATACTTTACGCAAAATGTGGGCTGTTCCAAATAAAGCGATTTCTTGCACTTCCCAGTCTTTGAATTACCAGGGAGTTTAGACAAGTTCTTACTCAAATTTTGCGAACAAATCCCAGAGCTCCGATAACTATCGGGACGACCTGTGCTTTTACGCCCCACATTCGGCTGATCTCGATTTCCAAACTCTTGTATTTAAGACGTTTTCTCTGCTTCCTTGGTAACGACGTTTTGATCGCAAGGTACAGCAACATCGATAAGTAAACACGATTTTTTCGCCAAATCCCGGATAACTATATCCGGTTTGTTTGCCGCTATCGTGCGATCAGTTTGAATTTGTTGGTCGTACAATATCGTACACAATCCAACAGACGTCACCGGTTTTGGTGAGTGTTCGTACCACTTGGGGCATGTGTTTGGAACTTCGAGGGCGGTACAGATCTGACAGTGGAGGTAGCTACACACCCTGTCGTCTTTTCAAGTATTCGGTCTTCGCTAGGATTGGAACAGCTGAGACAATATGATCAATGGTTTCTACTTGCTCCTGGCAAATGCGGCATTTATCATCTTGGGAAATTTTGAGAACCCCTTTATCATAATGTCGGGTTCTCAACGCCTCATCTTGGGCAGCTATTACAAGTGCTTCCGATTCTGGCTTCATTCTTCCCCTTTTAAGCCACATAAATGATTGATCTTTATTGATCTGCACCTTGTCCATTCTTTTTAGGTATTGTCCCATGGAGTAGTTTGTCTCTCCACGATTCCTTTAACATTTTTTGTGTCTCACACTTCATGTTTACCAGCATCAGAAAGTTCAGTGTCTGTGTTATTCGACGTGTCTCTCTTCGTTTTCTTCGCAATGCTTCTTGCTACACTAACAATGCCTCTGTTTCCCATTCTTCGGTCAGATTTCATGACCTGCCTCATTAGAGGGTCATCTTGATGGCTGACTACATACTTCCCCAACCCGACTATTGCGTTGTGCCAGGAGGCCTCAATTTGTCTGAGGCCTCTTCCTCCTTCCTTACGTGACACATAAAGTCTATGTATATCAGCTCGAGGGTGGGAAACATGATGCATTGTTAGCAGTTTTCTGGTTTTTCGATCCATGGTGCGAATTTCTTGCTCAGTCCAGTCCACTAGCCCAAAACTGTATTCGGCTACAGGTACCGCCAAACTACCTGTTGCAGATATTTTATTCCTGGAATTCAGAGCGGACTGCAGGACCAGTCTCACTCTCCTATAATACTCCCTACGAATTCTCTCTTTCATTCTGTCGTTCGAGTTGGTTTCACATTCTTCAATGCCCAGATATTTGTAAGTTTTACCTGGCTCAAGATCTTGAATAACAGTGTGGCGTATCAATTTCAATGTTCTCAGACGTTGTGAGTTTCCCTCTTTTTAAATTGATTTTTGCACACTTGTCAAGACCAAACTTCATGCAGATGTCATTGCTAAAGTCATACACGACAGACAGCATTTGGGAGAGAATCGCTTCATTCTTAGTAAACACTTTCAGATCATCCATGTAAAACAAATGTGATACTGGCCTTTCATCACCATGGAGGTTAAAACCAAAGTCAGCTTGCGACAACTGTCTCGATAGTGGGATCAAACTGATGCAAAACAGCAGAGGGGATAGTGAATCTCTTTGAAAAATACCCCTGTTAATCTGAATACTTCTGGTTTCTACTGCTTCCTTTCCGCTGTGTATTAGTAACCTGGTACTCCACGACTTCATACTAGCCTTGCAAAATTCAAGAAATCTAGGATGAAATCGATAGATCTCCAGGGTCTTCAAAATCCAATCGTGTGGTACACTGTCAAAGGCCTTTTGGTAGTCAATCCAAGCCATGCTCAAATTACGTTTGCGTTTCTTTACATCATTCAAAATGACTTTATTCAGTAGCAAGATTTCCTTACAGCCATAAGAGCCTTTACGACATCCTTTTTGTTCAGCTGGCATTAGATGATTCTTATCTAGATGTCTGTACATTTTGTCAGCTATGGCTGCAGTGATAACTTTGTACAGTACTGGCAGACAAGTAATTGGCCTGTAGTTCTTCGCCAAAGAGCTGTCTCCCGCTTTGGGTAGCAAATATGTGATGCCGCGTGTGAGCCATTCCAGGAGTTCCTTTGGGTTTCTAAAATTTTATTAACAGCCTTTGCTAGATGAGAATGTATTGCTGTTAATTTCTTAATCCAATAAATCTGGATCTTATCAATCCCGGGGGACTTCCAGTTTTCCATGTTTTTAATTGCTTGGAAGAGGTCCTCTTCCGAGAATTGGTGAACGTCTTCCACTGTTTCTACAAAGTTCATCGGCAGCATCAACTTCAGATTGAAGCCAAGATGCGTCTTTGTTGTAGGATATGCTCTCCTCCCAGATTCCTGCCCAAAATTCTTCGACGTCATCTTTTGAAGGAGTAACAGCTTTGCCATTCGATTTTTGAGTCAGATTGCGATAGAATCTCTTCGCGTCTGTTTCAAACAACCGGTTCTGTACACGGAAATCTATTCTACGTTTGTAACGTCTAATTCTTTGAGCCCATGCTTGAATTTTCTCTTTTAGCTTTTCAACTACCATTAGCCTGCTGGTGTCATTTTCAATTTGGTAGTTTTGTTCAACATTGAATATTTTTCGTTGAACTTTAGAGGTATGCGTTGATTTAGAAGATGCCTCTGCTAAGAGTGATATTTCGCGCCGGGTGTCGGCTATCCGTTTCTCAATTCTGTTCATCCATGGGGGTACTGGGTTGTTTACTCTGTTTTGCTGTCGGCCGTCGGTGTTCTTGGCTGGCCCCAGAATTATCTGAGTTAACAGATATCCAGTTGCATACACGATGTGATTGATTTGAGTAATATCTCTATCTCTATCTAGGGTCTGTACCACCTCATATAAGACAGAATTCACTGTCTCTATCACTCTCTTAGCTTTGGCATTTTCGTATATTCTCCTCAATGGTGCACGAGATTCAAATGTAAGTTGACGAACTCTTTCGATCTCACGTCGGAGGAGATTTCGCATCATGTCTTTATCGTGTAATTCATTGCCATATGAATTTTCACCACTGACGTGTGTTTCATTGGAAAGAGATGAACCTTCAACAGGACCATCGTTTTCAAGTTCTAGATGTTCATCATGTGGGTAGTTCCATCAAAGAACACACTCCGCATTTCTCTGAAGGTCAGTGAGTTGTTCTGCGGTGAATTATTATTATTATTATTATTATTATTATTAATATTGTTATTTTATTGAACTGAAACTTCTGTGAGCGCAGAAGGGTATATTGGCCTGGATTAGACGAAAAGTGACGCTACGGAGTAGAGAAGAAGTTATGTAATGCTGCGCGAGAAAAACGGCGAATTTTCCACACAAAAACTAATTACAGGACCCTGGTAACGGAAACGTGGATAAATCCAGTTAGTAAATTTAGAAAAACATCCTCTAACACGTGGTGCAGCCAGAATTCCCGTTTTGTGGGTCCTGCATACCGAGAAATCTATTGACGGCAAAATGTGTTTGTCCGTCCGTCTGTGAATAACGCTAGTGGCCAAACCGTTCGGCCGATTTTCGTCAAAAGATATATTCACCCATTCATCTGTCTGATGTCGCGTCCCTTCAACTTAAAATATATATTTTAATTTTTGGGGATACTTTACATGAAGCCCCTGGGACATTTTCAAAATTAATAAAAGTTTTCGCTATGTTTTTTGGTGAAATTGTGGTGTTGGATGTGGAAAGACGTTTAAGAGAATGGTGCAGGTCTAACTAAAATATTAAAGATAGAGATTTTTCATTTACTGAAATCTCTTCCTTAAAGATAGATTCTGAAATATGGTCATGTACAATTTTTTGAAAATTTGAGTACTTTTCGCGTAACTTTGCGTGAAAATACCGGAGAGAATGTGGTGCTGTTTGAGACCACTAGTTATATATAGAAATGACGCGACTTTCTAAAGCAAAATAACATGCAGGACAAAATCAAAAACTTTGATGAAGACAATAATGATGTTTATTTTTATACCCTAATGTATTGAATCACAAATGCCGTGTGTTTACGTCTATCAAATGTAAAATGTCTTTACTAGCTTTGTATTTACGTCTACAAACATAGATGGTGTTGTTTTTCTTTACATGCGATGAAACAAAGAATGGGATGTGTAAATTCAATAATCCTTCAAAAACTGAAAACGATTTGAGGGTTCTGGCCATGGTTCAGTGCCGGTTTAAAACTCCAGATATTTTTCTTACCACTGTAAATATTGGTTTACAGTTCAGTTTGTAGAGTATATTTTAATTATCTATTTCAATTGCTGTGTAACGCATCCCGGAATTTGCCGGTTTCATTACAATTATTCTTCAATAGTATTATTCGTGTAATTTAGTTGTGAAGGATGCGAGAGCTGAGAATATTTTAGAATTTGTTCACACCAGAAATGAATACGAATAGTTTCTATTTACATGGCGTGTTTCTTTGAATTTTCTACGTTTCATTTTCTTCCTTAGACACTCAAGATTATTAAATCTTACGATGTCTCTTATTTAGTAATGGATTCGTGCTCTGGAAACTTATTTAAAACATGGCGTCAGTGGATCAGCGTTGCAGAAGATACAATGACTGAGGGAGATATTTCTGCAATTCGCTTGCATCAGACAAGAACAGGCTTATCAATGGCTATTAAAGTATCCCCTTCCCTATACTTTATTCTTGCTATATTTAATTTTGTATGGACTCATGCAATTTTCTTATCAAATATTTACATCGCCTTTGGTCAGTTAGGCCCTTGGCAGCATATGATGAACAATTTTGTTTGTAGATTGTAATTTTATAAAACAAGCTCACGCATCATGACTGAATATTAGAAGTGTTCGTAGAAAAAGACAGTAGTTCGAAATGTTATAAAGAGACAAGATTACGGAGGGTCGAAGAGTCGTCTCGCTAATTTGTTTTTGAGTCGATTTAGATGTGAATTGTATTTGTCTAGTTGAAAAAGACTCGTGCATTTACAAATAAAATTCCCGGCACAATTGGAACTTCGAAGAATACTGTTAGTAGTTTCATAACAATAAGTAACAAAGAACTGAGAGAAGGATAACTGAAACTACTTAAGTCTGCATTAATGTTGAACGAGAACGTACTAAAGTTTAGACCCTCTTCAACTCTCGAACGGGTCTATCGAAGTCATCCCGGACTATTTTGTAATGTCCCTACTACGGTTGCCAGTACCTCTGTCGCTAGCTCCTTTATCGCGGCTGCTACTTTCACAGCTGCCGCTATTACATTTCCGAACCTCTTCTACCCTGTTGGGGAGTTGCAAAGGTGAAAAACGCCAGTCAATCACACAACACTCTTACAATCTATGCACGCACTACACTTTTCCGTCTCATTAGCGGCCACTACCAACATTACCGCAGCCACCACAGTTACCACAACCGTCGCGTCGCACAGTGGGGCAGGAGGCCTCCAAAGTTGAGAATAAATATTTTAGATGAACAGAAGAGCAGTAATGGACTGAGTTGATAACAAAAGATGTTAAATAACATAAATAAAGCAAAATATAACATTATTTGTTCATTTCAAATTACAGTGCGTTATCAAAACGTTGTTTCAAAACTTGCAGATACAAAGTCTCTTAATGAAGAAAAGGTTACACTTAATGATTGCCTTTATCTGTGTGTATCGTCATTGTGTGACCTAGTTCTTATCAACATAATGAATCTGAAGACTCAGCAGTATCATAATCTTCTGTTTCACACAGTGCTTTTCCAAGCAACATCATATTTAAAACCTCTATCGTAAGTTCTTCAATTTTCTTTGCAGGAAGTGGTCTGTAGCTTATGATGACAGGGTCAGATGACACCAGAAGTCGGTAAAAAATGTCCTTATTGGTTTTGTCTACGGTACACTTACGAGAAAAGTCTTCCCTAAATTTATTAATGTCCTTATTACGTGTCTCTTCAGATAACTGACCAATAGGTAGTAAAGATTTCGCCAACACTGCTGGACAATGAATAAGTAGTTTGTGTACTGTTGGCGGCATACAGTACCAAGGGTATTTTTCCACAGATAACCCGGCTGTATTAACCCAAAAAGTTTCGAACTTTTCTCAATACGAAACCCACTGTAAATGGCGATGAGCACAATGCGAAATCGTTCTATTAGTTCATGATCAAGAACTGTTACACATGCCGATATCTCAGGATTTTCCAAAAAACGATCTTGCAGTATTACTATCAGTAAAATTGCTAAATCCAGGCTTTGGTCTGTCCACTCATATACTCATATTTTCTTGGAATTCTTTCTGTATTTTTCGTATTTTCAGACTAACATCTTGGCTTCGCCTCTTGCCTGCCATGATTTAAGTGGAATTTTGTAGGATATGTGCAGCAGACACTCAAAGCATCGAATCCAAGTGTGAAATATCAAATTACAAATCTGGGGAGTGAACTTCCATATTTAGACATTTTTCGATATCATCGAATTGTTTAGAAGTCTCTCAACATAAATAGCATTTGTGTGAATTTCGTGTCAGTCAGATCATTACAAATCTTCCCGTCAATCATAGCAAATATCAAACAGTACCTTAAAATAATATTCTTACATATCAGATTGATCATAGAGGGTTAGAGATCTGACTGTCAATGTATGTTTTCTCAGCTCCTGAAAGCTCCGCACTCTCTGATTTCAACTGCATTCTAATTGGTCTGCAATGTCTAGTAAACGATGGGCATGGGTTTTGCCAAAGTACCGTTTCTTTGTCGTCGGAATTTCTTGTTAGCAACTGCAGCGGGACGATAGATGACAGAAAGATACTGGAACCAGAGATATATGCTTCACTGACACTGTCTTTATATATAGGAAAGCACAATGATGTCTGAAGCCATCTTTCATTTATATTAATAAATATCCCATTCTGTTCGGACCATTTCTGCATATATTAGGAACTAAATGATTGTATTCATTTTCAGAGGTTTTAGGACAATTAATTATTACTCTAATGTGTTCTTTTAAGAAACAAACCTATTTTTGAATATTCTTGTACCCTGTTCCCTTCATAAGACTAGGTTCATTCTAGATATGTCTAACGTCGCTTCCGGAGATACTGAAAAAGAAGAACGCACGAACTTAGAAAAAAATATTTTTTTCGAAAGGGGCAAAAACGGGCAAAATTTCTCATTAAATACTTCAAGTAGAATGTATGGTCAATTTAATGCAACAAAAATTTTTGCTTGGACGCATTTGGAAGGTAACTAAATCTTTATCAATTCATGCATTTCTTGCAATTTTGCCAAAGGTTGACAAATATATTTTTGTAAGCGAACAGGCACTAAATATTCGCAATATTATGACGATATACTTTTACTTAGCCTTTGATGTATCAGCCATGTTAATTTAGTTCCAAAATTCCTTCGCGTTTACATTATACAAACTCAAAAACACTAGCAAACATCCAGCGCACCCTGCGCAAGCTTACCAACTGACCAGATCTGCCGATGCAAAACTCGTATCAAAACACGCCAGGGAACAAGTCGGTGCATGTTTGAGACAGAGTACTCGTTCCTGTACGCAGCAACAATCAGTAAACATGAATCGGTCGACTTTTTATTTTTGAATTTTTCTCATGTTTTACCGTCTCCTGCCCCACTGTGCGTCGCCTGGACGGCTGCTCCCACCATCACCGCTACTGCTATTCTACGGCAGCTCGCCGAGGTCTCGCGCGGCCCGCTCGGCCTCCCGGCCGTTTCACGCATGGTCCCCGCTCCACGCGCTGCCAAGCGCTAGCCAAGCGCTCCCCTCCCCCCCCCCCCTGCCCACCTGCGCGCATCGCTTAATCGCGGAGACGAATAGCGCGAGCGGACAAGTCGCGCGGCGGCTCGGCCCTTTTTGCGCGCAGCTCGCGCGCAAGTTTAATAAAAGGCTTCCGCGGGCAGGGCGCCGCGCCGCGGGAAGGTCGCCCGGATATCAAGCCAAGCCGCGAAGCTATTTGCGCCGCGCCGCGCCGCGTCGCGCCGCGCCCCGCCATGGGGATTGTGACGAACGCGCAGCGCCGCGGGGAGGGGAGCTGCGGGGAGAGATGATATATTATCACAGACCCGGTCGATTTGCGTTTACTCGCCAATATGTGCGTCTTGTGACGTGGGATATTCAGGGTCGCGAATTCGTCTCCGCGATCTACAGATCGTCGCAGACTATTTTTAAAGGCGATATCGGCGTCCAGATGCGGGCCCGAGCGTCGTCGTGAGGTCGTTGACCTTCCCCCCGAACACTTGCCATCCGACGAATGCGCTTTAACAGTGCGTTTCCGCGACCACGGCGTCATTCACATCTAAGACATGATGGGTATGAAATGTTCTGTGGATGATGATTTACAAGTATATGGCGAATTCCGAATGAGGAAAACGTTTGTGGTGCTTCTTTAAAATAGATTTACTAGTATTATTAGCGACGTCTTTTTATCTTTGTATTAAAACTGAACAGAAGATGACATTTATAATTATTTCCTTCGTTGAATATGTTTTACAACAATGTAGTATATTATAATTAATCATTTTTGATTGGTTACAAATATTGAACAATGTTTATACTTATTAATTTATTAATGGAACATTGTCCTTAGAATTCAATGAACGATATTGAGTATACACCATTTGGTATTATCGACTAAAAATGTATAAAGGTTGTAGTTTTTTCATGGCAGAGGTTCAAAAAAATGTTTTTTAAACACATTCTTTTCAACGTTAAAATTATGTGATGTTCCTTAAATGATAATATACTTCTAGTGCAGAAGGAATAAGAACACCCCTTTCAAAATGAAAAATCTTTCCTTGTCTCTAATATATTTTTTATTTTCCCAAAAATTAATGTTTCTTTACACTGAAGGCCGAAAAAATTCTGCCTCTAAGCAATTAATTCCAAATTAATTATAATTTTTGATTCATAATCCTACCGCATGGAAATAAAATTTTCTTTAAGTTATTACTTTCCATAATTAGAAAATTCCACCTCTGAAAAGTATTAAGAGTGCGTTCTAATGTTAATTTGTAATTTGATATGGTTAACGTTTGTTTTTCAGATTATCTTTTAATTGCTGCTTCAATAATACTTAAAAACAAAAGTTTATAGATATATTTGCTTTTGTATACATTTCTTTAAGTCTTGAAAAAATTGATCAATCAACTGTGATGAAAATAAAATACGTATTGTACCAGAGTTTCCTAATAATTTTCTACAGATGAATATGATCAAATAAATTAAATTTCTTCAGGTTTCTGAGAAATAGGTTCTATTGTATTTGCTTGTTTTAGAAACTCGTTACCCCTAAAAGTAGAAGACGAACAGTCTGATTGTTGACACCAGTACTAGATTTATAAACTTTCTGGTCCCGGAACGCGGCCCAAATTACTTATTTGTTTTAATAGAAATAATTATATTTGTATTGTATCATTTAATAATAATTCCGCAGGTACCGTAACCCCGTGCCGTCACGTTACGCCAGAATTCAAGGCCTGATTGTCAATATATGATTTGATATCATTCCTTAACATTAAACAAGTTGAGTAGTTTGTTTCTTGTAGGAAGAAAAGCATTTCAGATAGTCACAGCATGGCAAAATATGTTGTTCTTGTGCAAAATTTTCTTTTCACGATTATTGAAGTTATTCACATGGGGAAAAGTCTAGTGATTTAAAGGGCGTATCTTAAACTTTACTAAAGCCCTATGTATTTAGTGACATACTTGTGAAGTACGTTGTACGTCTAAACGGCGCTCAAGGTGACCTTGCGTGTTGGATGTAGAACCAATTAATTTAATTGACATTTTCTTAAGAAATTCCTGTACGAGTTTAAGACATTTATACATAATTAATTTATTTAAAGGGTTTATCAATTTTGTGTGTGTGTGGCCATAGAATGATCACAGCGCAATTCTTCTCAATCGAAAATTTACGCCGACGTTAACTAGCTCCGACGAAACGCCTTGGCTGTGTGCCACGTACTGCAGAGATGGTGGAATTCACAGTTTCTGTGTTTTTGAGTATTCACGATCAGAGAAGCGACGGTTTATGATTTTATGACCGCACTATAAAACTGGTCCTACATCTTCGGGTATTGGAGTGAAAATTATCAGACGTCTTGTTTGAATATCAATCGTACAGATGTTTGTTCAATGTTATACACGTCTTGAAAACTCGTGCAATGTGTAACGCTCAAGTCACGTCTGGGCGGAACGCTTCGTCTTGACAGCCAGCACCCGGCGTCCAATTTAAGCTCTAGGTCGCTGCCATTTCTATCTGAAACAAAACTCGAAAACGAGCGGTCGCTCGAGTTCAACGGCCCGTTTCACCACCGCCCATTCTTACGCTTTGTCGCGCGTAAATTGAGTGGTCCACTGAGGCCGCTGCTTGATCAGACACTTTTAGTCTGGGCGAGCCTGGCCCGCGAGATTCGCAGGTTCATCGCCCAGCCACCAATCACTGCTGCGCCGCCTGCCACAGATCATTGTAGGTTCAATTTAATATAATGTTTAGTTTGAAGTAAACACTTGCCGCGAAAAGAAATTAGTGAAACATGATGCAACTACTAAGAAGTAGACAGCACAATCTACACCTAAGTGTAGATGGTGTTGACGTATCTCATTATTGTGAAGACAAATGAACATTGACACCCGATTGACGACTACAAAATTTTTACTTTCCCTTATACATACATATATACGGAGTAATAGTATACGTAGTATAGGGAAAGTTATGTAATACTTCGCGAAAAAACAGCGAATTTCGAAAAACAGCGGGGAAAAGAATTCATTGCCCTGATAACGAAAAAGTGGATAAATTAAATTGCTAAATTAAGAAAAAATCCTATAACATGTGATGTACCCAGGATCCCTGTTTTGTCGGTCCTTGATACCGAAAAAACCAATTAACGGCAAAACGTCCGTCTATCCGACGGTCTGCCTGTCCGTCTGTCCATCTGTGAACAACACTAGCGTCTAAACCATAAGTAGGATTTTTTCCAAATTGAAGAAACCCCTATCCATTTGGCTCTAGACGAAGCTTTGAGATTTGGAAAAACTTCCTTCAAAATTTGGGGTACTTTACATGAAGCCACCCGGACATTTCCAAACTTTTCTCAAAAACGGCTCCTATTTTTTTCATTAAATTTCTAGTGAGAATTGAGAAAACTACAGATGAGGTCTTTTATTAAGGTCATGTACATTTTTTTTGAAAATTTTAGTTTTCGCGCAATATTGCGTGCAATATGTGCAATTTTAAAAAGTTACAAACATTTTCTCAAAAACGGCTCCAAACTTTTTCTTCAAACTTTTGGAAGGGATAGAGCTAAATTTATTCTATGAGATGACATAAACGTCATGTTTCTCTATCCTTTTACTTTTTCAGAAATTACAAAAATGTAATTTTTTTGACTTCCCACGTCCTTAATATTTACATTAGTGGTGATTTGTTTATATTATTATATTGATGAGTACATGTGCTTAAATAATGTCACATAAAGTTTCTCGAAATCTTAACCGTTTTTCTGTGAAAACTAGCTCAAAACTCTTCATTTTCAGAAAACGTTCAAACGCCATTTTCTCATAAATGGCTCCGAATTATTCTTCAGTCTTTTCGAACGGATAGTGCTAATTGAACTTGTTAATATGACGTAAAGTTCATTCCGTATTTTTAACAATAACATATGTAATTTTTTAAATATTTCTCACACCGTTACAGCAATTTGTGAACACTGTTGTCTTTGTGAATTAAAGTGATTCAAATGATGTTTTTCCAAAACTGAAAAATGTTTTCTGAAAAAGAGCTTCAAATTTCGAATTTACAGTAACGCTTAAACGCCATTTTCTTAAGTTTCAAAGTTTCGACTTCAAAGTTTTCAAAGAAAATTGCCATTTAGGACGAAGTTTTACTATTCTTTAATATTGTTAAAATAATATTTCCTTTCTCCTATTAGGAAACCAAAAAATTAAGAAAATGTCAAGAAAATGTACATTGGGTGGCGATAGATTGCAAATTGCAAGAGTATGGGGCTAGTGCGTATAACTAGCCGAGAACTAAAGAATAAGAAAACTAAAACGGGAAAGTCTGTGCCATTCCGTTGCACCACTAGTTAAAATTTTTAAACAATTTTCTTATACAGTAGATAAGAGCTTTACAAGAGAGTTTTTGATGTATTAATAAATAGCTAGCTTAGTATTAGCCTTAATGTGAGCGAGGCCATTACCTCTGGAGTCCTCGATTTACATAATATGGGGTTGGAGTGATTTGGAGGAATGTTAGAGGGTTAGGAATTATATTAGGTTAGAAAAGAAAATATGTTATTAAGGTGGTTTGAATTTATCTTTGGGGAATCTGTATTGCATTCCTCTTTGGTGTAGGATTTTCCAAGTAAGAAATTACTTGCGACTAGAAAACACGGTAAGGTTTGAAAAATGTATGAGGAAGTTTGGAAATGAATTGGGCTGTTGTGGAAATATCAAATTCTTTTTGAAATTGAGAAACAAGACAATGTGTTTTTGCTGCAGTGCGAAGTATTTTGTTTTGAAACTTTTGGAGTGGGTTTTACTTCAGTAGGAGCAGCACCTCTCCAAATGAGGCAGCCATAAGCTAGAAGTGAGCGGAGGGTAGATTCATATAAGAGCAGTGCAATATCGGCCTCGAATTAAGGAATTAGGAGGGTGCTCATGCTAATTTTGGAAAATTGTATTTTGGAAAGTGGCTATTTCTATTGCAGTATTGCCATTGACCGTACAGAGTGTTCAGTCACGTGACCGGTTTTTTTGACAGCTTGGATAAGAAATGAGCGTCGCCGAAGACCGCATTGCTCTCCAAAATGTATTCTTCCGCCGCTCAACTGAGTAGAAGTATCAGCTGTGTGTATTTTGTAATTGAATGTATTTTCACGTTGTGAAGGTTAGAAATAGTTTTCACGAGAGATTGATTGTATACCACTATCATTAGGGGACGACAAATAATTTCTAAATGCTGTTGATAATATGTGTGACTTGAGTGAATTAAGCCGTCTGTCAGGAGAATGACGACGAATACTGCCGAACCCATACGTAGGCCTTGTGAAAACTGTCGGGATTCTGTTGGTACTTTTCGATCTTGCATGTTCAGAACTTTCCAAATAATAATGTTTATAATTTCTGTTGATTGATCGTTATGACTAATGCTCAATTTAATATGTGAAAACCAGAACAGTGTCATTTTATAAATTCTGAGAAAACTGTTTTCTTTCATTCACTATCACAGTAAAATCATGTTACATTGTTTCATTATTAAAACCTTGGCATTCCAATTGTTTATTAAATCATGAATTAACAGTGGCACTGAAATATAGCCTACTGTAAACATGGTTTTCTCAAAATTTAGAATGATCAATAATTGAATGCGTGACATACAGAACAGTATATTCTGTATGTCACGCATTCAATTATTGATCATACGACATACTGATTTATTAAGTTAATTGTGAAATTATGGTAACAGTACTTAAATACTGTAAATCATTTGTTCAACAATTCATGATAGGTGAAGCATTGCTTCATTGAAATTGTTAGTCATGTATGGTTTGTGCGTAACTAGCACAAAACCACCGTTAATTGTTATTTAATATTTTATTAAATTTTGGGTTCTTCTAATTATCAACTTTGGAAAGTATTCAAACCATGTTAAAAGGTTTCTGTGAAGAAAAAAGATTCAAGTTTGTAAACATTCTCTGAGTACTGATTGGCAAAATACACATAGTTAATCAAAAGATGAATAACTTCCAAGTGAATTTCTTAAATATAAAAACAGTCAGTTCTTAAAATTTAGATGTTAGGTACATCATGGGTTAAAAAGTGCTATGAATTGTATGGATGTACTTGTTATTAAAAGGATCTACAGGATGTTAAATAATAAATTGTAATTTATGAAAAATCCTAAATGTTTTTCCAATTTCAAAAAAATAAAAAGTATGTGATTAAACGGGCCCGCACACTGGAAGTTTCTTCCTCAACTAATTTGTGTATAACAAGTGTGTTAATAAAATTTAATTGAATTTCACTACGAAAATTCTAGACGAAATGAAAAGTGAAAGGTTTCATACCTTCAATAACTTTATTATCTATAATACATAAATGTCATGTTGAACATGGGTGAAAAGATATCACAAAATCAAATTTATATAAATGAAAAAATAATTCCCTTTATTTGTGTTGTGATTTCTTTGAAGGATACAACTGTTGCACGAACACCTTTGAAGTTTAATAAATTTTATTCACTTTGATGATTTTAAATGAAAATTTATAAAATTGAAATTACTTTTTTATGTACTTTTAGAACATGTCCTGAAAGTCCATGACCTAATATAAATTAGCTCAAAACCCCGTCTGCCAAGTTTGCCACAACGAGGAGTAAAAACTTATATTTTGAAATGAAAGTTATACTATTAGTATGCCTCCGCCGGCCACCAACCTGCCGCGCCCCTCCGGCCGCGCCGCCCCCACCATGCCCTTCATGCTTTCGACCGG
Source organism: Acheta domesticus (assembly GCA_031308135.1). Classification (NCBI taxonomy): domain Eukaryota; kingdom Metazoa; phylum Arthropoda; class Insecta; order Orthoptera; family Gryllidae; genus Acheta; species Acheta domesticus. The sequence continues at coordinate 61,581,025 of JAHLJT010004567.1, forward strand.
CCTTCTGTTCTCTTAAGTGAGAGGCACACAAAAATATTCGCAGAACTTCGTTTTCCGTCCAGAGGCTGTAAGGTAAACGATCCAGCTTGCTTACGCATCTGGCACCAACAATTTTTTACGAAAACTTAATTTTGTTAATAACCTTTTGTAATGCAACTTTCTTTTCAAAATTTTGTAATTTTTTTTTCAGATAGCTCTGATGATGATAGCTAAGCTATCGAAAAAGATCTTTTAGCTGTAAATAAAAACATTGATACCAGACAACATCAGTGTCTCATCCTTTATTGAAAGTTATACATTGGAAATTTTAAAAATGAACAAAATTTGTATTGTAACATCTTATATAACAGCATTTGATTAGTTATCAAACCTGACCTAAATGCATAATTTGATAACTTTTAATCTCATATTGTGTTAAGAGGTCGCATGATACTTACTTCATAAGCAAGTATTAAACTCCTCAAAAGATAAAACTTTTCTTTTAATTAAATCTGCATTTCTAATTCTTTTTTATTCAAAGGACGAACATTTTTCTATTACCTGAATTAATTTTTGATTTATATGGTGTATGTTATCAGAATATATTTTCAACACATTCATACTCATCAAAAATTAACTTCACCTAATTGAAAACGTTTTTCCTTTTAATAAAAAAGAATTAGAATTTCTTTTTAATACTTTTTTACAAAGGTAGTTAACATCAGCAGATTTAATGAAGTGACTAGTTATATCTTCTGAGAAGTATACATCTCTATATTGTAATTAGTGAGAATACACGTAATAAATAATGAAAATATTCATACATACATGAAGAAAGATTTAGTAATTGCAAGAGAAGACTAAATTCAAAGACTAGTTATATTGCAAAAAATAATTTAAAAAACACCCCTATAGGATCTGTACCAGTTAATATTTAGCAAAAAAAAATCTGAAATTAAGTTTAGAAAAAATTAGAGACATAAATTAAGAGAAAAATTGAATTATCCAGTTGTAGATCACTTACTATATTATTAGTATAACTTCCGTCACCAGAAAACCATTACAGAATCACATGCTTTCTAACTACACAATATTTATTTTCAGAGAGAGATTGAGAGAACATTCACATACACAGTTACAAACACATGGCAAATTAGATAAAGATAAAAATATTAGCTAAAAACCAACTAGTACCGCAGTCCCCACCCCTCAACCAAAAAATTCAAACAAAAGTTTTCTGTAGTTCTAATGCTGCACATTACATTATTTTCTCAACCACTTATATGTACAGTGAAGTCACTATTAGTAACTATTTGAAAGCCATCTGTTAGTTTTTATCTGCATGTTGAAAGAACGTTGTTGTCGTTAAAGATCTGAAGCATAAAATGTACCTACATATATCTAATTTCATAAATGTTTATTGAAAATTAAATTCTGATGTAACAGTTATTAAAGCATTTCTACCAATCCTGATAGGGTATGAGCCATTCCACGTCAAATCGCACAAAAAAGACCAAAATTTGACCTTCATATTTTTATTTATTTTCTATTTTTTTTCTATTTGTTATATGGATCAAATAAGTGAACAGGTGTATTTTTATTTTTTTCTAACTTTATTATTTTCAGAAATATTGTATAAAGAAATTTGCTAAAATTGACGCGCATCACTAACTTAAAAATATCATATATTTGAATACACCAATTATAGAATTTCCGTTCAAATTCCATTCGAAACTTAAAAACATGTTCAATTTTTAAGATTTTGCAAAATATTTAATTTTTTGAATTTTCAATTTTTTTGAAAAACTAAAATTTTGAAAATTGAATATTTTTGTAAACTCGATAAGCTAAAAACATTTTAAAAATATTTATAAACGCACTAGAGTATTGATAATAAGTCCAGAAAAAATCAAAGTGGGATCTCAGTAACTTTAAAAGATAGTAATATTTTACGAACCAGTGTGTAATAGATTGCTGCAACAGACACGTTTTTTGCGTTACTGGTCGTCGGTTTCTTTGGATGAAGCAGTAACTTAAGTACTACTTGAGGTGGTGAATCTTCATTATTAAATTTATAAATAATAATATTTATGTGTATTAATATATAATTATATTAATATATTTATAAATAATTAATAAATTTATAAATAATTAAATGACGGATTCTTGATTCAGGTTTTGACTGACATTTTGAAATTTTCTGGTCCCTCACAACTCACTTTAAATACAAGTACTTGCATACCATAGAATTCCTGAACTTTCGTTACAATGCACAGTTTTAATGCCTTACCGAATTTACTTCAGTTCTGAACAAAATTCCATTTTCTTCATCCAACGTTTTAGACACTTTTATCATGCGTTCGGTTGCTGCAAAAAGTAGTTTAAATTTATTTTATGTCCAACTTTCAAAAATTGTCAAAATTTAAATTTTCAACGTCATGTCCTCTGTTGAGTGAAAGTAATCGGTAAGTTACTAAATAGTATCTTTGTCTGATTTTTCGATGGACGTCGAAAGAACTTCAATGTGAAAAAATTTATCAGTGTTGGCACTTTGTACTTTCTAAAATTTCTCATGGGGATGCCATTTTGTTCCAATTTTCTTTTCTTGGCGGGGGTTTCTCCTATTGCAATTAAACTCATGTTTATATCCTCTTTATTCATTTCGCTTGACGAACGCTTGACACTTGACGAACTTTCTGAAGAGCTTGAATTGTCACTTCCTTGATTTCCACTTTTTTCACTGGACGTTCCGCTACTTTTGTTAATGCCACGGGAGCCACTGATCTCGACGCTATCTTCATTAAGAAAAGGCCGTTTGGAAGCCGATTCCCTTTCTTCCAAAATAAATCACAAATTCGCCAATCTAATGACTCCTATAAATTCACCAGCAAATCGTGGTTTACGCGTCTTGGAGATTTTCTTTTTTTTAAATCGTGATAAGAAAGTTTAAATGGATTGAAACATACGCTGATCGCGAAACTCATACGCTGATCGCCACTCATGTTGCACAATGTACAGACGATTCACAGAACAAATACTAGCACTCTTGTCTTCATAAGTATTGCGTATTGCGACTAATGTTGAGAAAAATTTTACCATGTCCTTTGACAAGTGGTCGATTGTATTTCACGAGCAAGGTCAGGATGGCACCCCGTCCCTTGGACGCAAAGGGACTCTGCAATAAAATTTGAGGACATTTCTGACACGAGGAAAAGCATTCGTTCTGCTGTCACCCATCCTTTCTGGGGAAAGAGTTAACATGTGATTTACTAATGTTTCTTGAAACCCAAATCAGGCAGAGGGCCATTCTTTTTATTGTTCGTCGGCATTAGTATCCAAGACTGATCGAACACAATTCGTTATAGTGCAGGGGCAGGAACCACGCGCCCGAATACCATACTTTAGATTTTTTATCTGTACGTGTTGAGTGCCCACTTTTTTCTTGTTATGCTTTGTGGAAAATTTAACAAGAAATATGCCTTTTTTTCAAATTTTTATCTGAGAGCATAAAGAAATTGTCGTTTTTTAAAAATAATTACAATTTTTAATGAAATATTTATTTTTTGAGAAAGTAATTTACAGATGAATAAAATTAATTAATTTACCCTTTGCACCTAAGTGCTGCAGGATTATCCTGCTTAGGGTTAGAGGAGGTTAGGACTCCTCTTTCAGCCATTTTTCCGGTTTATCCCCACTTCCAAGGCCCTCTGTACAGAAGAATGTAACGGGTATTCGTAGATGTTCGTTCTAGTGGTTGGAAGTGCGGTGAAGATGGCGTGGCAAGCGTCATGCTTCACCGGACAACTTTTACCCAATATTTACTGTTAAGAAAGCCAGTAAATATTGGTACTCATTTGGAAAGAAGGCTGAGTGAACCTTAGGATCGCCCTGAATAGAACATCATCGGATAAAAATCCCCAGCCATGCTTGGATTGAACCCGGGTCCCTCAGGTTAGCAAGCGTGTGTCACCATAAAATACACATATCAAAAAAATTAAAGGAAACAAACCAGTAATTTTTATGTTTAGTACATTCAGAGTGTCAATTAATCATATTTAGCAAAGTATGCGTAAATTTCAAAAATTTCAAAGTATACGTAAATTTCAAAATTTAATGTAGACAAAACTACACAAATAAACCATTTCAAGTAAATAAAGAAACACGTGCCTCTTTCTTGATGTCCAGATGAATGCCGTATATTCGTGTCATTTATTTTTTTTAAATAGTCGTGTCAATGCGAGTGCGATTTGACGTGGAATGGCTCGTATTTCAATTCGTTTCGCTCTCACCCGTATGAACATAGATGACCCACAAGTCACCCACGATGTTACCCACAAAAATATGTATGACACAGTGTCATACATTCTGGGGGCAGAGTGAATATCTAAAATACCAATAACTCTTGATACCCTTATCAGGCAGACGGTCATTCAGTTTTTTGTTCTTCAGCACTTGCATCAAAGACTGGCCGAACACAATTCGTTAGTACATGTACATGGGTAGGCAGAGCGCGCCCCCATACTTACAATTGATTTCTTAGAACTGTATGTGTGGAGTGCCCACTTTTTTCTTGTTGTATTTTATAGAAAATTGAACAAGGAATACGCCTATATTTTTTTCAAATTTTTATCTCATCGAGTTTATATAGAAATTTTACTTTTTTTGAAAAAAATACATTTTTTAAAATGAAAAAAAATATTTTTTTAAAATTTATTTACAGAGGAAAAAAATATACATTTCAAAGTATTAAATTACACAAACCAGAAATTTTTATATTCGGTAAATTCGGAGAGATAATTGATCATATGTTGTGAAGTACCTGCAAATTCCAAAATTTAATATAGCCATAACTACACAAATAATCAATTTTTAGGCAAATAAAAAAATACGTGTCTCTTTTTTTGATGTCCATAATAATAATGTCCATTGATAATAATAATAATAATAATAATAATAATAATAATAGTGAAAAATACATTTCAATAAGCCAAGATGAACTTAATAATAATACATATTCATTATTTCACATGGAGTATAACCACAATATAACCACCTGCCTTAGTTGGAATAATATAAATTTACAACTTGCAAATCTGCACCTACGAAGAATAACAAACGTCAAATATTTTTACAAATACTTTTGATGAAACCAGCTGTATGCAAGAATATATATTTTCCCTTCGTCTAAACTTTTGTTCAAGCAGCACTCTCTACTCTTATCTGGTCATGGCTGAGAGGGCAAAACTAAAAGGTAGATAGTTAAAGACAATATATAAAATGATATATCAAAATAAAACAGTATTAAACCACAATGTGGATGCTTCAAGCCGGACAAGCAGTATTCATGATACAGGCAAATCATTACACCTGCTGATCTAATTCCAATATCACAAATTTAAGCATACTTCAGTACATGCAAATCATGCACTTATTTGTCCCCTTTCATATCTTTCAATTGTAAAGAATTTAGTAGATGCTTCGCTTGCCTTTCGAATATAACCATGGCACGAAACAGACAAAATATACAAAATTCCTGCTAGTTGAACTTTTCATTTCCGTAAAAAAGTCTCCACATATTAACTAAATAAACCATACAGAAAATATTAACTTTTATCTTGAACTAGTTTCAAAATATTTTCACACTATTCTATCACTATAACAAAATATTTTTCCGCGAACACTTTCCTTTGGCGGAATAACAATTCAATAGATGGTTTCACGGCGCTAAGACAAGTTAGCCAACGTCCGTGAAATAAAAGCGAAAAACTGCGTGTAAATCATCGGCCACGCCCCCTGGCACGATCTCTGTGGTGTGGCAACTGTAGCTGTCAAAAAATCGGTCACATGGCTGAACGCTCTGTATACATTGAACGTTCAGATAATAACTTCAAAATAAGAGTAATGGATTTGAAGACATGTAATTAATTTAGAGAAGCCATACGTACTGAAATTTTGTGGCAACTAATAAATGAACCTTCAACACATTTTATCCCTTCCAAATTGTTATTGGAAAGTTGTTATTTTAAAAACAGATACCGAAACGATAAGTGATGCATTAGCTCGTATAGATATATTGCGAACTGATTTCAGCGCCATTTGCAGGCGAAAATCTTCTAACCTGAAGTATACTGCGATTTTCGTAACTTTGTCCCTGACAGGTATCAGATGTTTCGCTGCCATCCAATCAGGAGCTTATATTTAGCGACAGTGATGTCACTATGGTGACGTTGAAGCTCCCGATTGGATGAAACCGTGAACAGCTGATTTCTGTCAGGGAAAAAGTTACGAAAATCGCAGTATAGCTTCTGTACAGTTGACCTTTGGTTAATAAGTACATAAAAATAATTTAATATTTCACAATTAAAATTTAAAAATGTTATTTAATTTCGGTTGCAGATATATTTGTTTCATTTGTTCGTGCTGTATTAATTTGAAAAATTTGAGCAAAAATATATGTAATCGTAACGAAAATGTTTCATAGATTTCAGACTCGCTGCATTTGGAACAGTTACTTTTTTACCCGAAAATAGAGTTGACAGCTGTCTCAGAATAGTGTAATGCACTACTAGGGCTGTAGAGTAGTCGAAAATGATCACTTTTTGTCAATGAACATATAATTGGAAATTGAATATATCTGAGTTACATGCATTTATACATGCGACATTTGTCCCTGATATTGGTGCAACTCACGTACCTCTATGCATGAAGAGTTGTTTAAAAATCAGAGGTAAATGACACAGATATGCTTATAACTCCATTATATGCAATTTTTTACCATATGGTTTATTCGCAAACTGGGATCATTGTCCACGCTTCTACTTCTCCTAGAACTATGTAACATTTATACTGTGACACCATCTGATATAGACGGTGTCACAGAGGTGTCACGGTACAACAAAGGATTGATATAATCCTTTGTTGTACTTTGAAAAACTCTCTACTTGGCTACTGGACGAAACGATGTCGGACGCAGAGCGTCGTTGACGTGACAGGAGAGCGAACACCGTTTCCGGGTCTCGCCGATCCGGAAAGCGCGGGTGGAAGAGCGTTTAGCAGCGAGGTACTCAGCCGAGGGTGGGGGGTGGCGCCTGCGCAATGAGCCTGGTCGCGCGGGCGGAAGCGCAAGGCGCCGCCGCCACGCGGGCGCACGCGCCAATCGTATTTATAGCGGCCTCGTCGTCCCACACAATCTTCCTCTTGCAGCGGTTCCTCCTCACTGTGGAGACGTCAGCAGCCGTGCGGCTTGTGACCGCCAACTTCATGAAGGCGGTGGAAGGCAGATTTATATCCGAAGATTTGTACATTGCATTTTAGCGTATTCTTGAAGACTGGCGAACCCGTGCGAGAACTGACGCATGCCAACACCCCACTTTCTTCCTTATTTTTCCGTTTTATATTAAGCCTGTAATGTATATTTTCTTCAAGATCCTCTTGTCCATTCTGTTAATTTTCGCTGGTACCAACGCTTCTCGTTTCTACCCCACCTGTTCATATTACGTAAAATCTGCAACTGTACGTGAAATTACTAATTACTTGATAGTCTATGTGATTGAAATACCGTCATTTGTTCATTGTAAGTGATAACAATATAATACGCCCTTGTCAATACAAACTATTCTTATTTTACTTTATTATCCAGCAAAGATGTACACCCGTGTATTTCAATCAGATAGAATATCAAGTAATTAGTAATTTCACGTACAGTTGCAGATTCTACGTAATATGAACAGATGGGGTAGAAACGAGAAGCGCCGGAACAGCAAAACTTCATAGAATGGACAAGAAGATCTGATTCTGTAAATTATGTCATGAGGAACGTTTCTTTGAGGCCGTGGGCCTCAAAATTCTAATTTTAATGCCCTTAGGAGGCTTTGTTTAAGAGTTATTTAACCATATAGGTTCGAAAAACCCTGACATGCGTTGCGGGTTGCATTTTACATGAATATTCAGATGCGTTTTTGTAAACAAATCCTTCATATTTTTAAAGTCAAAGTGCAATTCGTCACGTGTCCGTGAGATTATCGTTCTTTAGAGACATCCTTTATAAAGATTGGTTGCGTGTGAGAGCCGCAAAGGAAAGGTATACTACTGCAATAATATAGGAGACGATACTCTTAAGACTCGAAGAATCACGATTTCTATTACCGTCTCCTTCACTTAATTGTTCTGGTCCTATTTTTACTCACATGACTCTACTGCGCAAGGCAATGTATATTAGTATTGTTTTTAGTTTGTTGTAAACCTTTGGAGTTTGAAGGCAATCTTTGCCAACACTGAAAAATAAAGTATGAAACAACGCCAAAAATCTAAGTTTAGGCCAGTGCTGCTGGCTTTAAATGTTGTTATTACTTCAGATAACAGTGCAAATCCGTCTAGACTCATATTTGCCTAAGAGTTCTTAAAATTTAAGCGCATTTTGTATTTCACGAAAATCAATATGAGTTTTGTCTCAATACAAGCTGACGTAACGCGGTGTTGACAGATTACGTTAATTACATTTACCATAAAAGAAATGAATTACATCTATCTACGAGTATAAAGTAAAATGAAAGTAATTTTATTTGCATTTCCGTGAAGCCCCTCCTTAGCAGGTCCACTTCGCCTCTCCCCCGCCTCGATTCGCTCCCCCCCCCAGCTTCACCTTCACTGCGACGCGACGCCCAGCCACGTCACACCTGAAGCGGCCACGATCCTATCGTTGCCCCTGTCCGTACCGCTGCAACGCAAACCCTGAACACAGAAGTGTATTGCGGGACTGTGTCTCTGGGGATATATCTACATCTGCGTGTGCGTGTGTATGTGTGTGTGTACGCGGATTTATACGGATACGGACAAACAATACAACCTAAAACCATAATTTTAAAAAATGTAAAAAAAAATGTGAAGATAACTTTCGATATTGCGAATCCTTTCCTTGTCTGTTTTTCGGACGCTCAAAAGTATTCAGGCACTATTTGGTTGAAATTATTCCACGCGCTCTAGACGTATGCTGGAAGAAACATACACACATTGAGTTTTGGTATCAGAGGCGAAGAAGTCAAAAAGTCCAATAATTTCTTTGTTCTTCGAATGTTTTCTTAAACGTAATACAAAGATAATGTATGATTAAAAGTATTATTCTTCATACATACCACAGGAAAAAGAGTCATGCCTCACGAAACCATGTTCTCCGCTCAGGAATAGGACTTAGATTCCAACATTCTTGATCTAAGAACTGAGTGAACTTGCCAGCGTCTACCCTGTAACAGTGCGCTTCCGCGTTTTGTGGCGCCACAGCCGAGGCCTCGCCGACGTCAAGGCATATCAGATGGGCTTCGTTGACACAGTGCGGCATGTGCTAAAAGGATCTGTCTGTTTACTTCCTCAACTCAGCAATCGGTCACGTGCCAAGAATGTTATTAAGTTTTTTAAAATGTAGTTATTTTAAATTTGTTGATTCACGTTATCCATGAAATAAATGTGTAAACGTTTAGTATTGAATATGAATAATTAATTGTCTAAACGTTGCTTTACAAACGTAGCCGTTTTAATAATGAGATTAACAGTACTGTTGCATTAATTTTGCAGGAGTCTTTAGCGCGTAACTAAACGTTTTCTCTTACATTTTCCTACGTTTCCTACGCTTTTGAGATTGTAAATAAGTGAATCTCTGTATTATTTTTTACCGTATTGCAAGAGTAGAAGCTGCTCATTTATTTGAAAATGTCGTGAACCCTTATAATTTATCATCATGAGTAGATGAAGAACACGAACATTCTAGAATGTATTACATTGAGTATGAGACGAGCCTCTTGCCTTTGTACGTCTTGTGTGTTTCCGCCTTTAAACTGATGCGGTTACACATTCGATAGTTTATTAAATACGTAGAAAATCTGTGAAAATGTACTAAGAAAGTGGGAGAAAAGGAATTGCAAAGTTTTCCATGTAATCGGTCATCTTCGCTTGTTTCTTTATCGTTTAAGGTTATGATAAAAATATTTCAGTAGGAGGAAGAAGTTATGTGTGGGTGTTTAACAGTGTTACTAATACAGACTAGGTAGTTCCAAGACATATCGTTACTCGCACCTGATCACTAGTCTTACTCTTTATTTCCTACGTTGAAGCTCCTCGCCCGTGTGAGAAGTTACTCAGAATCTCACTATCAACAAACAGCAAATTGTTACTTAAAACACGATATAGTTGCTTCGTGAGTTGATACAAATCGTTGCCGTTTTGTGACTTTAAAACTTTGGTAATTGACGGAAGATGCCGGGGCACATCAAACATATCGGAATGGCCCAGTTGCCTCCGTCAAGAGTGGCTTTGCTGAAAGTTGAGAGCTGACAAGAGCTTCTCCACGTTTTAACGGGATCAGTGTGGCTCATCCTCAGGCAAACTACATAAGCGATAGTTTTTCTTACATTATTATTATTCCACTTGTGAAATTAAAACCAATAGTGCTTAACTATACATACAAAAATACCCCAATCAGGGCAATATATCTCAAAATGTTTATCGCATTTCTACCCCATTTTTCTTATCGCTTCTCCCTACATGGCCAATCATCAACTGCGACTTATCTACCTTAGGAAGCGGTATACATCGATCGCTGTGTCGATGAGCAATAACCACGTATGTACTATAACATAACCTCTTTGATTTTAATACAGCTTTCAGTTATTTTCAATTCTCCAGTCCAATTCAATACCTCACTTCGCAAGACGGGACTTGTCGACAATTTCTAAAGCTCTTGTGGTATTATCTATGATAATGTATTGAAATGTACACGTTTTCTATTTAATTCACATTGAGGAATTGAATAATTATTTTAATAACTATTTAATGAATAATTATAATTATTATTTTATGATAATTATAATGATATTTTTAATATTTATTGTATTAATTAGGTTTTGAATAATTAATTTCTGAAAAACCTACATGTATTGTGCGAGATTTGCAGTTGCTCGTGAGGCTTGCTCCCTGCCCCACCCGTGCCCTGGACCCGCGCAGCACAAGCTAAGCACAACAGCGCTACACCGCTCCTCCCCTCCGATCACTCCCGCAGGCCCGGACACACGGACGGTTAACAACACGGAGCTATGCAACCCGCTGCCCCCTGTTGACAGCCAAACTCTAAGCTAGGTCTTTAATGCTTCGCAGGGAGCTGCAACCAAGTATGCAGAAAAATCATAGATCGTCCTTTCGTTTTTAGATATGCAGCTAATGAAAGAATCTCGTAATGAAATTTGAGATCATGAGAATAATTAAATATATTAAACAAACACGTGAATTGATTCACTAAAACTTCTACAATTTCTAAATTTTAAAAAAAAATTTAATTTTTATCTTTTAAAATTTACTAAAAGGTGAGCTTTTAACTTTTAAAATATGTACAAATTTATTTACAATTTTAGAATTTGTAGAGTTATTAGTGAATCATTTCATGTAGATGCAAATTGGTTTTTATCATTTTATGTCAACAAATATAGAACCTGATGATACCAAGACATTTCACTCACAAACGTCGACTAATTTGTAAAAAACTTATTTGTAATAAAACTTTATTATAAAAGATAGCATATGATGTGAATTTGTCTTTCAAAATTGGCCAGAGACAACATATATGAAAATTATTTACACTTCGAAGACCCCGCGACCCACCCACTCTCACCTATCAAAACCACAACATACCCCGCGATCCCTTGAACGCCACCGCCAATGCCTCGGAGTATTATTCAACAGACGACTTATATGGAAATTTATTTTAAATTGCACACATTGCACGCAATATTGCGCGAAAACTACTAAAATTTTCAAAAAAAATGTACATGGCCTTAAAGAAAGAACTCACTGTGAAGAACAAATTTTATTTGAAGGAAAAGTCTCTATCTGCAATTTTGTAGTTGGAGAAAGAAACCGAAAGAAATTCAAACTTTCGCAATTTTCGAAAATGAGAGTTAACCTGAAAATCAGAGCTATGTCATCTTAATAAGTGTGTTTTACTATATTCTTGCAAGAAATTTAAAGAAAAATTTTGGACCCGTTTTCGAGAAAATTTTGAAAATTTTGTCCGGGGGGTTTTATGTTAATGTACCCCCCAGAATTAAAATATCGCTTTTAAAATCAAGGGCCCACGAGATCAGCCAGACTGATTGGTGAATATCAATTTTGGAGAAAATCGGCTGAACGGTTTAGTCGCTATCGTTGTTCACAGACAGACAGAAGTTTTGCTTTCAATTGGTTTTTCGCTATCAAGGACCCACAAAACAGGGATTCTGACTGAACCAAGTGATATGAGATTTTTTTTCTTAATTTAGCAACTGGTTTATCCAGTTTTTCGTTACCAGAACCCTGTAATCAGTTTTTTTTTCTGCCGAAAATCCGCCGTTTTTTCGCGCAGTATTACATAACTTTTCCTATATTATACGTACGCATAGTTTATGGGAAAGTAAAATTTTTAAGTAAGCTGAAATGGTGCCTCTCTCTGCAATGAACGGGAAATTAAGTGTTAATTTTAATTCAAGTGCATATATATATACACATTAGGGTGTCCCTTATATTGCCCCAAAAAATTTTTTTGCGAATTTTCTAGGGCTCACCCCCTAAATATTTTCCATTGGGTCAAATTTACTCAAATATAAATTTCAACTCAATAGGTCGATATTAACCCGTGCCGACTTGAGCGCGAAATTTGAATGTTAGGGATTTTTGGTTTTGTTGGGTTAAGTCAGTGGAAAACTATTGACACATTTTTAATATATAATTTTATATACATTTTAATTAATTTTCACTGAATTATGGTTTTAACTTTTCTAGTGGGTACTTTTTATCAGTGTTTCTTTCTTGCAATATGCGTACAATGAACAATGTTCTTGAACAACACAACAAAAATTGATTTCGCTCCTCATCTACATACAGTAGTCCATGAAAATCTTGCTTTAATTCAACAGGCCTTTCAGCGCAGTCATTCACAGATTTCAACTTTATAAATAACCTTTTAGTTTCTGAATATGAAGAGTCGCTTTTCCTGATCAAAGGACAGTTTTGAATAAAACAAGTATCCAACTTCAGGCAAGAGAATAGGTATCTGCTTTTGGTTAATACAAAGTCGGCAATTTGTGTCATTCAAAAGAAGATTAAATTTAATTAGGAGATGTAAATTTACGAATAAACAATTAAAGAACGGTCATCGGTCACTGGCGCTTATCATATTATTCTTCATCCAATTCTTTACAAAAAGGAAAACAACACACTAGCACGTGCAGATTTTCTCAGACTAAAATTGCTACCATTTTTGTTTTGATTTGAACGTCCTCTTTATCAGGGAGTACAGCAGACAACTCTTCTAATAAATACTACGTACGGTATCTACATTGTTTTAAAGTTGCTTTTGAAATTGTGGAATCTATCCTTTCATGCAAATTTTAGAAATTTTATTAAGCATCTTGATATGAAGCTTTTACAGCTGCACTGCTCTAAAGCCACTGGGTGACATAATCAGTTACAATCAACAGAGAGACATTATTTAAAGAATTTTTAATTACACAAGATAGTTTAGATTTTGATCTGAGAAGAAACATTTTAAATATTAAATATCTCTTGCTATCTATCGAGATCGATGTATTGTCCCGGGAAGATGTATCTTTATTTTGTTACTTTCATAAAATTCCAACATTTCTTTAATTTTGGACTCATTCAAGAACACTTTCCAAGTTATCTTTGCCTCATTGAAAATTAATGGCAATAACACTCTCCCAGTTTTCCTTAAAATGCTAAAAAAAGGATTGCTTGCTACATTACGTATTTTACATTCAAACACACATTGTAAAATACTCGTAAGATTTTATTTATGTGATGACGGCGCGGAAAAAACAATGCTCTGTCCAAATTTTCTTCAAGAAAGAATATACTCCTTCAAAACGTCAGGTGTTTGATGCAGTTGTATCACATAAAATAATTTGTAATCTTTTTCTTCTTGTAATGATCTTTGTCTCGCCCTTTCTTCTTTATCCGCAAGATGTTCGTCTAGTCCTGCAAGATAGCTTTTACATTCTGGCTCTCTCTGCCGAAATAAAAACATTCTTCTTCCAACGTAAAGCATTCGGATGTGCAATATCAAATAGATTCTTCAAATTGTTTCTAAACACCTCTTCACGATGTTTAAAAATATCTTCTCACTTGTATGCAGTTTTTGTAATTTTCCTCACTCCGAATAGTACAAGTTAATAAGTTCTTGCGTACGATGGTGATTAGCTCTTGTCGGGATTCTTGCTTTCTCCCAAAATGTCATTCTCTCACGAACCACAAGTTTAGAGCTTGCACTAACTGTTTATTTTACTTCCCTTGTGTTATAAAATAAATCTTCAAGCACTTGTTTGATAGTAAATTGTGTCCAGTTATTTGGTGTTTTAAATTAATAATTAATATTATGTCCTATTAAAACATACGTTCTTCGGCACTGCATATATGACACACTAACATGTTAGATTAGCAACCTGTACACACGAGTGACACGATCGATTAAAATTCATGTATTGTGCTCGGGCCTCACGCAGCGGTGGATGATAGTTCTGGAGATGTTTGACATGCGAATTTTGCGCTCAAGTCGGCACGGGTTAGAATGCTCCGATCTCAACAAAATTTTGTATAGTCATGTTTTTAGGTCATTCGAACAAAATTGGAGGGTGAGCTGTCAAAAATTTGAAAGTCGGAAAATAAGGGACACCCTAATATATATATATATATATATATATATATATATATATATATATATTATATATATATATATATATATATGTGTGTGTGTGTGTGTGTGTGTTTGTGTGTGTGTGTGTATATATAATGTATGTATGTATATGTGTGTGTACACACATATATTATTCTTCGCCAATATCCATCCCTTGTGGACGTTATTAAAGGCGGTAAGAGTAGCATTATCCCCCTTTCTTCGGGAAACTGGTGTCGTGGATCGATTGCACCAGCTTAGCTATACCGCAATTTTGCCCATATTGACACATCTTAGCCGTCACAAGTAGAACTCATTATCGTTATTGTAGAGCATTAATCGAGAAAATTTAATTCATTTAAAGTAGGGGTTTCAAACGAGGTAGGTATACCTGATCTAAGGATGAATAGAGAAAACAAAAGATGAGCGAATTTGTCACTTATTTTTTCTTTTGTTCCTTTTTATCTGAAACAATTATTTATTATTATTAAGTTCATTAACATTTTTTTATTAATTGGGATCTTGATTGTATCTATCACTCGCCTGTTCGAATTCCCCTCTAGACCCCCAATCGACGCCTTTATCATCATTGACCTTCAAAATTTCATCGACCCCGAAGGCTCGGTACCTATCTCGTTGGACCCCTACTTTAAATGAATTAAATTTTCTCGTTTAATGCTCTACGATTGATAATGAGTTTTACAAGTGATGGCTGAGATGTGCCGATATGGGCAAGAATTGCGGTAAATACGATTTTTCGTAACCGTTATTGATGGGAGGAACTACTTGCTTTTGCCGCACCACTAATTTTATGTAACAATATTCGCGGGAAGAAAACCACTGCGTGTCCCAAAACCTTACGCAATCATAGCTTTAACAAGAAACTCGTGCAAAACCAGTGAAATTCGTATTCCTTTTTCTTTGCAGCTGTTCGGTACATTCATCTGGCTTTTAAGTGACCATCTGAGTTGACGACGTGATCACACGTTCACTTATTTTAACTCTCGTTATTTACACAATTTCATCACCACCTTTCGTAGTTGTGTTTGTTGCAAGTTTCTTTAAGAGTAATATTTCTCAGGTCTTTTGTTCTAATTCATGGCTACATCATTTCTGGATTAATTACATGAATAATATTAAAAGAAGTAATAAAAAATACAGTCTTTCTACTTTGTGTGTGTGTTTTTTATCTTTCTTCTTGTGATTTCTTGATCTCGTGCGTATTTTCAAACATAAAACTGGATGAATATTTGAGCTTGAGAGTATTACAAAGCATAACGTATTCCCATTGGCAATGTGTGGCAGAGTTCAACAGGGATAATGAATTAGTTGCCCCACCCACATGATTAATAAATGAAGGAAACAATTTTTTTTAATGGAAGCCATTCAAAGTTTCATCACACGTTTGGTATATTGAATTTGAATTAAAAACATAAAACACGAAAATGTAATACACCCCATACAAATTAAAACTTTAATTCTTAATGAATACGAATGTGCTGTTCGCGCTACATTTGTCAGCCTCCACATTTTTATTTAGTATGCTTTTTTCTGTCTCTTCTTACTAGTCTAAGTACCGTGTTATTCATTACTAGCTGAACCCGTACGGTTACATTGCACAGAAGAAAGTTCTATAGAAAAGTTAGACAGAAAATACTGCATATCCATGAATTGGGTTTTATATTGACCAAAATCTTACACCTACATACACGGATATTGTTTTGGCCTAACAGCAAATCCTGCTATCAACCTTACCTTAATGTATGTAACAAAATGTATGAAATACAATTTCCAAAAAGTAATCAGAACTCCCTCATCTGTTTGATGTTTTCCGTAGATATCCCAAGAATAACATGAGAAAGTACATTGAATACTTACAATTGGTTGTCACAAACAATCATTTTAACGATACATAACACGAACTTGCCAAGGTGCTCATGGACGCCATCTTCCCATTTCCATTCTAGTCGCGCATTTCAAACAACGCAAATTTCAACAGCTTTTTATTAATAAATGAAAGCTGCGATCTATTCAATATATAGTGACCTTCACTCTTAATTTCTCTCTCTCTCTCATTTTGTAGTTTTTTATACCTAGCTTGTTTAAAACCCTTCACTGAGAGCCGAATAGCAGAAATATCAAAAGCGTTCTCTTTACAGCTTTAATTTATAAATGCTAAATTTTTCGATAATGACGAATGACTTGCTTAATGGAGTGGCGTTTCCAAATATTGATGACGATAATACTTTGTTTCAATAAAAAATTCGGTTGATTTCGGCTATAGGGTGACATTGACACTATAAAATGACTATCATTCATACATAAATTAGTAATTTGAAAATTAAAATTACTTTTAAAATGTTTAAAGTATTTTAAAACAATTAGGTGTAAATGTGTACTAACACTTTGAGTTCTCTTCGTATGTTAAATGATTGGCATACTGATAGGACATTTTGTTGTTATTACTCCATCTGACCACCTTATTTTATCAATTGATGTTTTCGGGCACGTCAGCTGCTATGGTCATGAGTCCCCGTTAGTGTGGTGAAAGACTTTTATCTCAGGAGGTAGCGTTGTTTCTTCCCCGCTGGATGGCGAGATCCGGCACCGACCTACCCGTCGCCTTGCTGGGGAATTCCCCCTCGAGGTACCGTTCGTAGCGGGCACCACCGCAGCCAGGGTAAGCTGTAAGCTCTTTGTGTGGTAGTGTATGTAATGCATTTAAGTGTAAGAGTGGGTAACTAAGCTTTGAGAATAAGACAAGGAAGAGGAACGAAAGATCGCGCCCGGACCGTGACCCGTTTGTAAGGGTACTGCTAAGGCTGCGTCTGGTGTCGGTCGGATTATCCTCGGAAAAACCACTAATCAGGGCAGTCGACCGCTAGAATTCTCTTTCAGTCAGCCGCCGAATTCGATTTTGAAAACAAAAAGAAACCCGCCGTTGGGACTTGAATCTTCTGTTCAGTATTGCTGCAGAGACAGCGGCAATGCTACTCTAAGCTAAACTCAACAGGTCTATTATTTTATTGTCGATTGTGTATTGTTCTTGTTGAGGTGAAGGGAGGTTCGATGCCCTCTGCACGGAAGAGAGGGCGCATGCGCCCTCGGCAGCGCAGCAGAAGGGGCGAGCTCCGCGCCGCCGGCCGATGACGCGCGCGCCGGTGCAGTCGGCCGGTGGGCGGGGCGCGGGCCGCGTCGGTGCGCCCGCAGATGAAAGTCGGCGCGCTATAAAAAGCGGAACAACTGCGTTGAGCGGGCGTGCGGGCGCGGGCACGGGCGCGAGCGCGAGCGGACGAGCGGTCGAGCGAGCGGCCACCGCGGCGCTGGCACGCTCGCCCCGGCCACCGCCGCCGCCGCTGCCGCCGCCGCCGCCGCTGCCGCTCGCGGATCCCGCGATAGCGGTGATTTAAGCAGCTAGCGGACTACTTTTCCCTCGCGGTCGCCCGGGTGGCACCAGGTTCCTTCAGGTTCCTTCGGACGCGCCTAGCTACCTAGCCAATTGACTTTCGTGATGGCACCTGTTCATTCCTCAGCCCACAGGATCTTGACGATGCTTCATTTCCAATGTATGTTCACTTTCATCTATACGTGATATAGAGGGGTTTTGAAAAAGGTTCAAAAAGGGTACCCCCCCAGATGGTAAAATGTTTCCCTCAACCAAATGACATATGAGTAGTTACACTATAATTCTAACATAAGAACAATATTTTTTAAAGGTTTCTTTAATATGCACATTACCAGCAATCTGTAAACATTATTATGTTTGTGAGTGTAGGTGCCTCAAATGACTTCAAATGATGTTTTTTTAAAACTCTAAACTTTTCTGTGAATTAGAGCTTCAAATTTCGCATTTTCAGTAGCGCGTAAACGCCATTTTCTCAAAAATGGCTACAAATTTTTAAAAGAATATTGCCATTTATGACGATGTTTTATTGTTCTTTAATATTCTAAAATTAATATTTCCGTTCAACAATTATGAAACTGAAATATTAAGAAAATGTCAACAAAAAAAATTACTTTGGACGCCGATAGATGGCAGCTAGCAAGAGTACGTGGCAATTCCGAATAGCTAGCCCAGACCCAAGGAAATAGAAAACTAATACGGGAAAGCCTGTGCCATTCTGTAGCTACAATAGTTGTTATCTGTATTTATGTACTTGTGTAGAAAGTTTTTCTAGCAAACAATATAGTTACCTTCATAGATGATTGCTTTCATTATTGTTCTGACAAATACTCGTTCTCAGAAATCCTTTCTATCATTGTTGTGCATTTTGGACAAAATAGCTATATTGCAGTAGCTACCTTTTGGCTTTTTATTAAATTCAAGCTGATATTCTAATGCTGCACTAACGCTAATGATATTTTTCCTCACATTTTATTGAAACAAAATTGAAAACATTGTTTGATTTGTTTTAAATGCCATGCATAATCCACATGCTGCAACTAGTAGTGCTTCAACAGCACTTACTTTTTTGCATTACATCTAAAAAATATTTCAAAATTTGCAATTTTCAAGAAAATTAGGATAGTTCAGCAAAAATGAGACCTGCGCCATTATTTTAAGCAGCCCTTATTCTGTCCTTAGAAAAAATTGTGGCAGTTTTTGATATTTTTTTATAATTTGCATTAATTTCAGGCATAAATGCTGCAAAGACAATTAGTTTTAAAAAAATATATACATGATCTTTTTAAAAGTTTTTTAATAGAATTCTTTTTCGACTAAAAATTTCTAAATTCAAATATATTATTTTTGCTATTTCGAGAATACAGAGTTCGCAGAAAATGGGACCGGCACCCATTTTTTTACCATCCTTTTATATATACGAGAAAATTTGAGAAACATTTTGGAGATTTTTTGAGAAAAAAGTTTAAAAATTCAAATTAAAAAATAACTCGACTACCACCTGTGATTTTGCACGTTTCATAATACGAAATATCCGTACTGTGATGTCAGTAAAACGGAATATAAATTTATCGATAGTTGTTCAATTTCTCTGACTGCAGAATAAAATCGAAAACTCATACATTAAAAAATTGATTAAGGATAATTGTATTTTGATAAAAAATACAAGAATAGGCAACATTTAGGCATTTAAACACAAAATATGCATTTATTAGTGAAATAGCCATTTATATGCACTATAAAATTCAAATATAATACTCTAATTCCTCAAAATCAATAAGTAACCTAAAATATTGCGTTTTCCATTGAAGGAAAAAATAAACAAATAGGCAAAAATCTGCGGCTTAGTCGTTAGGACAGCACCACATCCCAGGCACACCCAAATCCATCAACAATTCAAATTCAACCAACCTTCCCCAGGAAACATATCAAAACTTTCCCATTATAAACACAATAATTAATGCAATTACATCCTATATAACCAATGTCATAAACACACTTATACCCACTATAATCAACTCAATCCAAAATTCATTCTCCGCCTTTTTTAACGGCAATAATGGCAATACAACACCCTAAAAATTTTACGTTTGCCAATTGGAATGCTAACTGCATAACAAATAAAAAAACAGAACTAATACACTTCTTAAATTCACACAGTATAGATATAATTTGCATCACAGAAACCCACTTAAAGGAAAAAAATAAAATATATATCCCAAACTACTCAATTTACAGAGCCGACAGAAATCTAATCAAAGGAGGTGGAGTACTAATAGCCATTAATAAAAATATTCAACATTACCCAATAATTCTCCCTTGTACAGGTAATATCGAAAACCGTTGCCATTAACTTAGAAATTAATAATATCACATGGACAGTAATTGCAGCATATAATCCACCAAATAATAAACTGGACCACGATAACATTAATAAACTATTTCAACTAAAAAACACCATACTTCTAGGAGATTTAAACTCGAAAAATATAAACTGGGGATGTTCTCACACCAACGCTAATGGGAAAATATTAGCTCAAATACTAAATCGCCTTACTCTAAACATAATTTCGCCCCCAGGCCCCACATATTACCCTCACGATCGCTTAAGAAATCCCGACATCCTCGATATCGGAATCACCAACACAAAAATGAAATTGCACTCTACCACATTATTCGAACTAGATTCGGATCACATTCCAGTCTTAATAACCACGCAACAAATACCCCCACCGCATGCCCGAGTACCAAATCCAAATACATTAAAAGTTGACTGGAAAAAATTTAAAACAATAACTAGTTCAACAATTCCTAAATTCAAAATCCTCTCCAACCCATTAGAAATAGAGCAATCAATCAACCAACTAACCACCATAATACATACCACAATTAAAGAGACAGAATTAAAACCGAAGAGCACCAACAATGATAAACAACATAAACTTCCCCAGAAATAGTGAAACTAATACAAATAAAAAACAAAACCCGCAGACTATGGTCACAATTAAGAATACCAGGGCTAAAATCAGAACTTAACATACTAATAAATATTGTACGCAAATTAATCAAAAATTTCAACAACCAGCAATTTCAAAAACTACTTCAATCACTAAACAGTAGCAATAAATCCATATGGCAATTCACAAATAAAATATTAAGAAAAAAGAATACCATCCCTCCACTGGACACTTCCACAGGAAAAGTGTATACGCCTTCTCAGAAAGCCGACGAGCTAGCAAATTACTTTGCATCCACATTTACACTAAATAATACTAAACCGCACCCTAATCATCTCACAATAAACAAAAAATAAACGAACAGACATACGGCCCACAACACAAAATAGACTACACATCACCTAAAGAAATAAATAAAATCATCAAATCGCTACCTGTCAAGAAAGCCCCTGGACATGACAAAATTAATAATTTAATATTAAAAAACCTTCCCCAAACAGCCATAGCGTATCTGACTAATATCTTCAACTCATGCCTCAGACTAGGTTACTTCCCACAAGTATGGAAACATGCAATCATACTTCCGATTCAGAAACCAAACAAAAATGCATCCCTAACCAACAGTTACCGACCAATTAGTCTGCTTCCCACGCTTTCCAAACTCTTAGAAAAAATAATATTAAAACGTTTTAAAATTCATCTCAAACACACAAAAGTCATACCCATAGAACAAATGGGATTCACCGAAAGAATATCTACGCATCATCAACTACTTAGAATCACTGAAAACACCCACACGGCATTCCAAAAACACTATCATACAATAGCAATATTTCTGGACATTTCACAAGCCTTCGATAGAACATGGCACCAAGCTCTAAACTATAAAATAAAAGAAATAGGCACTCCACATTATCTTACACAAATCATTTCCAGCTTCCTCAGCAATAGAACTTTTGCCGTTACAGTCGATAACCATCACTCTAATCCAAAAGCGGTCAAGGCAGGCCTTCCTCAAGGCTCCCCCTTATCACCTGCTCTTTACAACTTGTACGTAGCTGACTTACCAAAATGTAATAATATAAAAACCGCCCAATTTGCAGATGACACTGCGATATATTTATCAGGTCCCAACATAAACACAATAAAAATCAGTCTACAGTTATACCTACACCAAATCGACAGCTGGGCAGCAAAAAACAAAATTAAAATCAACCCGTCAAAAACAGCAGCGAAAATATTTTCCCTTAGACCTTTCATCCCTCCACCCCCCTTACAATTAAATCAAGAGTCGGTACCATGGCATCCTCATAACAAACCCATAAAATACCTAGGCCTTTTTTTAGACACCCCGTCTCAACTGGAAAAACCATATTGACAACAAAGTTATACAAGCAAAAATTAAATTACACCAACTAAAACCAATAATAAATAGATCAGCGAAGCTACCGTACAATACTGCCATACTGTTATACAAAATGATCATACGACCACTACTACTATATGCATGCCCAGTATGGATCAGCGCAGCCAAATCTAATACTAAAAAATTCCAAGTAATTCAAAATCAGTTCCTCCGCACAATCACGAATGCTCCCTGGTACATCTCCAACGCACAACTCCATAAAGAATTCCAGCTAGAACCGATAACCGACCACATTATATTTTTATCCACCCACTTCTTCCATAACATCCCTAACATACCCAATCTAACCCCTCTAAGACTCTGCCAAAATCCAGTACATAGAACCCGCATAAAAACAAATTTCCTTTCCACATATTCCTCGAAAAATTCTCAGATCTCGACCCAAAGTAGAGATATTTACATAAATACCTCTACCACCCTATTAGTGATATAAGTTGTATTTTAAGAATAGTATAAGTTAATTGTAAGTAGATGTAAGCAATTATAACAAATGTATAGTGTAACAAAAACACTGATCTTTGTATCTGTCTGTCCAAAGAAAATAAATAAAAATCTGACTTCCGCGTATTGTTAATCTCGATACTTTGCCCGGCTGCTCCGAAACGGGGGG
Source organism: Acheta domesticus (assembly GCA_031308135.1). NCBI lineage: Eukaryota > Metazoa > Arthropoda > Insecta > Orthoptera > Gryllidae > Acheta > Acheta domesticus. Next base: position 61,604,107 of record JAHLJT010004567.1, read on the forward strand.
GAGAATGGAACGTGATAGCAGCGATGTGGAACGTGATAGATAGCGTGATAGCAGTTTGTACCATGCATAACGCAGGGAAACACATAAGATGATTTTGAATTCCTGAATTTACTAAAACAAATCTTAAATCTAAACTTAATCTATTTTTACTTTCTTGCAACCGCAGTCGAGAGAAAGTCGTGTAATGCTGCGAGAAAAAACGGCAAATTTGGGGCAGAAAAAACTTATAACAACCTGGTAACGAAAAAGTGGATAAATCCAGTTGCTAAATTTGGCAAAAATCTTCTAATACGTGGTGTAGCCATAATCCATGTTTTGTGTGGCCTGGATACGGAAAAATCGAATGAAAGCAAAACGTCCGTCCGTCCGTCTGTGAACAACGCTAGCGGCTAACACCAGCTGGTTTTCATCAAATTTGATATTCCTCAATAGATCTAGCTGATGTTGCGGCCCCTTGAATTTAAAATCACGGTTTCTGGTTGCACAACGTGTAGGGATTTTTTCTCTTAATTTAGCAACTGGATTTATCCACTTTTTCGCTATCAGTCCGTGGCAATGAATTGTTTTTCTGCCGAAAAATTCACCGTTTTTTCGCGCAGCATTACATACCTTTCCCTATACTACGTATATACTCCCGAATAAACATACGTATACGGGAGAGTAAAAATCCCCTAACACGTGGTGCAGCTAGAATCCCTGTTTTGTGGGTCCTTGATACCGAAAAACCAATTGAAAGCAAAATTTCTGTCCGTCTATTTGTGAACAACGCTAGCGACTAATCAGCCGATTTCTCCAAAATTGATATTCCCCGATCGATTTGACTGGTACGCGGCCCCTTGAATTTGAAATCGATAATTTAATTTTGGGGTACTTTACATGAAGCCCCTGCGACATTTCCAAATTTTTCAAAAAATTGGCACCAACAATTTTGATTAAACTTTGTTGTTGTATAGCCTGAAGGTCATTTAAGAAAATGATTTAAGTCTCATGTTGGGGTGAAATGTAATAAAAACTAATTTTTCGAAAATTGGCAAAATTCAAATTTTTTTCGGCGTCTTCCTACAACTACAATTATGAAGATACATTTTCTTAATGAATATGTTCATAAAAAAGATCTTCAAATAAGGCCATGTTCAATTTTTCAAAAACATGTGTATTTCGTGCGAAATTTTGTGTCACAGGCAATTTTTTATTTCTTTAAACCAAGTTTTAAAAAATCGCTCGTTTTTTTATTAAATTGGGACCGTATATAAAGGGAGTTTAAGGGAATGGTGCTGTTTCATGTTCGTTAAAATGCCTGATTTTGCAAAAAAATTTTAAAATTAAATAATTTTCGGTGTCTTTCTACAACTACAATTGTGATGATACAATTGTTTCTCTTAATGAAATATATTCATCAAAAACAGATATTCAAATAAGGTCATATTAAATTTTTCCAAAATATGCGTATTTGTGATTTCGCATTTGTGATTAAATTTTTCCAAAATATGCGTATAAGCCGTGAAAATTAGTGGACCACTCGCCTAAGAGAACTTTAACCTAAGAGAATTTAAAAACCTAGGAAAACTTTAAACCTAGGAAACTTTTAAAACAGTGCTAAAAATTTGTTTGGTATCCTATTCTAGGACCCTGAAATATAGAGAATATGGAACAAAAATACATTATTTTAAATACATAAAATTTTATAAAATGTAAAATAACAAGCTGGCTTAGCTCAAATATAAAGAATGTTATTCTTAATATTTAGGACAATTTAAAGCAAATAGAATTCGACGGGATTAATATACCGAATAAAAATAGTATTTTATAATATATAATTATTATTATGAATATATAATTACTTCTTTCAAGCAATCCGTAAAGCGTTATTGAAATTTGCGCAACAATGCGGCAATGGATTGTTGCGCATTGTTGGTGAACTAAGAGATGGTGGTAGTGATACGAAAAATATGTGTTATTTAGTAGAGCTTGTGTGTGCAAATTAGACTGTTAGAAATTATTCAAAACATATTTGATAATCACTATTTTTGTCTGTGTTGCGAGGTATAAAACATAAATACTGAACGAATGGTCAATTATTAATGCATATGTTAGCATTTGATCAGTACACCATGAAACTGAATGTATGTAAATGCCTTGTAATTAAATGTTACGAAATTGCATCTTACATTTAGGTAGCTCATATAAAAGATTATGCACAGAAATAATTGCAATTTCTATTGGCTAGATAAATGTTGGATTCATTTTATGAAAATATTTTGAATAAAACTAGTTGAATAGCTAATAAATGTGTCTAGAAGTCTTGTATGCAATACTCTAGTTTAAGCTGACATAAGTTTTCTTTGAAAAAATTAACATATTTTCACGAAGATTAGTAATAGTATGGTAATGTTTATAATTCCTTTTATTAATTCATGTATTTAACGTCAAAAAACGTTCTCTTGAAAGCCTAAGGAGTTAAAGTGCTTAAAATGACATCTGATGAAGTTTTTCTGAGGTTTCTCTGAAAAAGAGCTTCAAATTTCAAATTTACAGTAGCGCTTAATTTTCTTAAAAACGACTGCAATTTTTTTTCAAATAAAATTAGCCTTTAGGACGAGGTTTTACTCTTCTACTCTACAAATATAACTACAATCAGAATCATCGAAATACTCCGCTTCCCTGCGTATGTCTATATCTTACTAGTTTCCGTTTTGCCAGTCAAGTTGTTTTCCGTGTTGTTTTCATTCGTCAACCTCTTTGTCTACCTCTTTAATTCCTTGTCTGATTTTACGGATTTCTTTCTTTCTGGGGATTTATTATTACAGTATATATCTTTATGCGAAAGCGGTATTTGATGTGTGAGGAATTTACGACACCGTTGTTTGCAATTCCGCTTCGCATCAGCGATAACCGCATCCAGGCTCGTCTGTTCCTTCCAAGTTGGGCGTTGCTTGGCCCTCAAGCGCGCCTTTCTCCGCTCGCTTGGCGGCGACCGCGCTTTTCGCGACCCGGCGCCTCGCCCCGCCGCCCCTCCTCGCCCCCCCCCCCCGCGACAACGCTGTGGGGAGAACAGCGACCTTCAAGTGCCCTTGTTCTTGACATTCCGACATGTGCGCGAATTTTTAGCCTGCGCTTCAACATAACTGTACATATAGGGAAGGTTTTGTTTGTTTGGTTGACCGTGAGTGAACAGGTTGTTCGTAATGGCATTTTTGTGTAGTTTCTCCGATTGCAGTTTTGGATGAAAATTTCTGGTGTTTGCGATTGCTGTTTGGGTATTTTCTCTCGAAATTGTGAATCCATTATATTATTCTCATCGAACTTCATATTAATCACAAATTTCTTAAAATGGCTTAAAAAATGGGGAGACATGTGGCTCTAAATTGGAGGCGGGAATTTAATGGGTCGAAGGCAATTGTTCCAAAGTTACGGATTCTACGTAGGAATTTTTCAAGAAAGATAAGTATTTGTTTACTGGATGTTGAATGGTATTACTAATTTTAAATTAGGCTTCGCTTAGCTCTACATCTAATCTATGTCGGGTAAAATGATTTGAACAAATTATTTTGTATTGTAATTCTCTTGAAACTAGAACTTTATTGTCCAAATTTCATTGGAAGTTGGGGACTACTCTAGAATATCGTAAGGCGCTTCTGATGAAGGCGCCGCTCACCCAAAGGGTGAAGGGGCTCAGTTCGCCGTCGGGTTCGCGGCGGCTGGCGATGCGTGATGAAGCGTCGTGCGGGGTGCAGATAAATTAAACAAACGGACCATCTCCCGTCAACAAAAGGACAGTGCACGGCGCGGGGCGTCGGGGGAGCGAACACGACAGGCGGCGGCGGCGGCGATGGCGGCGGCGGTGGCGCGGGCCCACGGTGGCGTGCGCCGCGGGGGCCGTATATTTAGCGCACCGGGCGGCACCGCGCCACCGCCTCCGCCACCGCCGCCGCCGCCGCCGCGCCGCCGCCACCGCGCTCGACCGCTCAGTCTTCGCCCGCCGCCCGCCCGTGCGCCAGCCCGGGCCGCCTCTTGTCCGTCGCCTGACGCCAGGCCGCCGCCAGGCCCCTGCCTGCCGAAGAGCGCGTCTCGTCAAGTTCGCCGAAGTAGAGGGAAATTTAAGCGCCGCGTAGCAGTTTTCCGCCCCACACACAAAGTGATGGACAGGACTTCAACGACTGGCATGTGCAGTGATGTGTACTTACGGTGTGTACGAAACCAAGATATGTCGTAGGTGCTCTTCGTGCAAGTCACCGGTACCAGACATTTGAAAGAGGAGTGCCCGCCTCGGATAGTGTATACGAGTCACCATAAACAGGTCAACAGTTGTGCCTCTTTGGCTGTGACGCGTCATCAGCCTGTGCAAAGACCGACTAAATATAACAAGAGGGGAGTTTACGACACAAGAACCGCGGGGCCCCGTGCATCAGCCCCGCTCGCGCCGCTCCGCCTGCCCGCCGCCCGGAGCGCCCCGCACGATGCGGCCGCCGCCGCCCGCCGCGCGCGCCCCGCCCGCCGCCGCCCCGCCGCCGTCAGTGAGCACAACTACACATAAGGGCTCTGCGCCTGCACGGGCTCCGCCCTCCGTGCCCCCGCCGCCGCACCATGACGTAGAGCCGCTCGTCCCGTCGCCAACACCAAGTGCCGGCTTCGCGTTGTGACCAAGGGCCCGTATGTGTGGAATTCTTTGAGAAGTACTGACCCTGCATTTCTGTGATACCTTCAAGAACTGAAGGCAATTTTTATGTGAATTTTGTAATGAAGAAATATTTTGCACATTGGTATGTAAGTTTGGTAGATACTAATAATATGTTAGAATATTTAGTAATTTCATAACGTTTGCAACTCCGTTAACATCACCGCATCACTTTGCTCAACATTTCTCCTTGAAGACTGTCGTAGTGCTATAACAACTTGTTTTTAATAACTCTAAAAACAGTGCTAAAACAAGAAAATATTATTTGTTTTTGAAGTCTATCTCCATTTAGAATTACGAAATTTGTGTTGACGTACAAAGGAAAGAACAAAATACTTAGTTTACTAAGTTTCATATACATTTTGTGGAATAGTGACCTTTTTCCCCCTCGATTGCGCAAAGTACAAAAGCCACAAGATGCCTCTGTACAGTGATCTGGGGCTGTACTACAGCCCGCACATCGCGACCCCATCGTACTACTCGTCGCCGTTCCTGGGCCCTCCGCGCGGTCGTCGGCGTCGCTGGGGCTGGGGCTGATGCCCGTCCCGCGCCTGCTGCCGTCGCGCGTCACGCCGGGCTACTCGCCCCTCCTGCCCAGCATCCCCGAGTCGGGCTACTCGGCGGCGCGGCGCGGCCTCCCGTCGCTGGACCGCTCCGCGTCGCCGCGCGCGCCGCGCTTCCTGCCGCCCAAGCCCGTGCACATCGACACGGCCGACATCGACGTGTCGGCGGCGCGCTTCGGGCGGCGCGACCGGCCCGGGCCCGGGCCCGAGCCCGAGCCGGGCCGCCAGCCCACCATCAAGCGCGGCCGCACCGTGGTGCGCCTGCACACCAAGAAGCTCAAGGAGAACCCCACGCTGGACGCGCGCCGCCGCATGACGCCCGGCGAGAAGCTGGTGCAGAAGTTCCTCATCCTGGACAAGGCGGAGGAGGAGGCGAAGGCCGCGCGCCGCAAGCGCATCGAGGAGATGGAGGAGCGCGAGCGCGCCGCGGAGGTGGCACGGCTGCAGGCCATGGCGGCGAAGAAGGCGGCGGCCGCCGACGCCGCCGACGCTGACGCCCCGCCCGAAGGTCAGTTCGCCCAGGAACCGGGCACCACGCCGCCCGTCCAGAACTTCCCCACCATCCAGGGTCTCACGGAGAACGCCGCACTCGACATCCTGCTCTCGGCGGCCGAGGACGACGAGGAGGTGAAGGGCGGAGAGATCGCTCGCACGGAGAGCACGGGCACGGTGAAGAAGAGAAAGATCAAGGACAAGGAGGGAACCGTAAAAGCAGCCAAGAAGAAAACCAAGAAAAAGGATGCGCTCGGGAATTCCACGTCGGAAGACAGCCCCGCGACAGGCGACGAAATGGTCGAGAAGAGCACGCTACAGAGACGGAACACGGTTCGTTTCCGCCGAAATTCCCAAGACGTGGAAGGCTTTCCTGAAATAGAGAGTGTCCCGGGTCCCGAAGAACGTCCTTTGATATGTCTCCGAGTTCTCGAAGATCGTCCTTCGATCAGTCTCCGAGTTCACGAAGATCTTCATTAGATTCTACGGGAGACGAAACCCCCATGGCTTCCGAGAAAAAGTCGACCGTGAAGAGAAAAAAGGGTCCGAAGCACAAGATCGTCGCCGATGTGTCCGTCGATAATAGTCCGTCGACGGAACCCCGATCACCCAAATTCGTCGTCGACGAGGTGAAGGTCGAACACAGTCCAGCGTCTCCTCGCGGCCCACCCAAAAAGTTCCGCTACGAAGTCATCGTCGAAGACATCGAAGAAGAATCTACGCCCGGGCGTCGGGGGAAGATGGGTAAAGAGAATAAAGCAGAAGCCGCTCCCAAGAAGAAGAAGGCGGCGGTTGGCAAGCCTCTAGCAGATCGACAGGGCAAAGCAATGCCCAAGTCGTCGAAGGCCCAGGAGGAAGCCGCTGGCCAAAAGCGGATGTGAAAGAGTCGGCGCAAAATCATTCCAAAAGTCTCGCCCTAAACAGGTAGAAGAGACAAATTCGCATGTTGCGATTAGTAAGACTGAAGAAATACTGGTAAAATAGGAACACAAAAAAATAAAGAAAATACTTCTCAGGATGTAACGCCAACGTCAGTGACTCCAGAAAAGAAAGATGTTCATATGATTCTTAAAACGGCTAAAAATGAAGTGCAGGTAGAGAACATTGACAAAGACAAAGGAAAACACTTTCTTGCGAAAGATAGAAAACTCTCTTCAGAAATACCAAAATTGGACGCCAAAGATATTCAGAAAGGGATCTTTGCAGTTGAAAATCAAAACCAACGACAGTGGCAGCCGTTGTTCCAAAAATTGAAGAAGCAAAACTAGGTAAGGAAATCACAGAAAAGTCTAAGTCGTCAAAACATCAGCCTGATCCTACTCCTCCTTCCACACCCACGATCCAAAAATCAGATTCAGGGATTAATTTCTGGGCATTTCTCAATGGCTCAGACGAAGAAAAAGAAGTTGGGAAACCTCTGCTTTCTAAACAAGAACCTTTAATTCAATCCGAACCAGACAAGAAGGAAAAGACGAAAGGAGTGAAAACAAAACCACAACTTCATTTAAATATTCAAAATAAATTTTCACCTGCAGAGAAAATTGCTGGAACTGCTAATGTGGAATCTCAGCCGCGCTATTGGGAAAAGTTTAATGATAATATTTCAAAACCAATGAAAATAAAGCTAAAAAAGCTGTTAAATCCGGCGATATTACGAAAGATACGATAGATACTGTACAAGAAACAAAGTCATTTGCTGTTCAGAAAGAGCCTCAGTCTTCTCCATCGAAAATTTCACTGGAAAAAGATTCTTTTATTTCAACTACTAAAGTTGAGAAAGTTGACTTACCAGCAACAGCTGTTACATCCATTCCAGAAGGAGACGCGTCAAAACAAAAGCAAAAAGACGGGTCCCCTGATGAAAATGTTCCTAAGTGGAAAGGTCTTGCCAAGGTCAATTGAAGACTCCTGAAACACCGAAAACGGCGAGTATGGCAGGAAATTGTGGGGCTGAAGGAAAGAAAAAGACGGAACTCATCGTCTCTTTACCAGAGAAGAAAGTGGAAACACAAGAAACAAACGACGGAATTTTAGAACATTGGTCAAAGGCAGCGGAACTCAGCGATGAAAGTAAATCAAAGGAGTTGGGGAAAGAACCTACCACTACTGTCCTTCCAAAGGTACCAGAAACGCCAGAGAAAAAAGCGGTTCCCAAGTGGAAAGCGTTTGGAAAGCAGCCACAATCTCTTGCATCTCCGAAAGATGAGATAAGGTTGCCAAAAGCGCCTGTGACGCCGGAGTCCAAGAATTCTGATGGAAAATTGAAGACACAGATTTCTCATACGATCCCGGAAACGCCAAAAACAAGCGGTGAATCATCAAACGTTCCTTCTCCCACTCTCGAGACAAGTAGTGATGTGAAAGAATCCCCCACTACTACCGACGGAGGGTTTTCGAAGGCTTCGGAGGAAAGTAAGAAAGAAAAATCTCCATTGTGTTCACAACAGAAGGAGAGTGCAGTTGGCGAGGAGTCTCTGAAAAAGAATCTTCTCAAGACGCAAGATAACAAAGAAGGCAAATATCTGGTAAAGTTAGAACTCCGGAAGAAGAATCTAAGCCAGTGCCAAAATGGAAGGTGAAGGCTCAGGCTGACAAAGATACACAACAGAAGAAGACTTCTCTCGGAAAGATTCAGCAGTCGTCATCTGAAAACTCGCTTACTAGCAACTTTCCCGCCCAGTCACCGGAAGAGGTTAAGCTGCAACTCGATCAGAACCTGCTACTCCACTAGTAGAGAAAAGCTTATTCGATACGGCGAAGACACCAACGTCCGTGAAGCTCGAAGACAAGTTACCGAAAACTGAACCAAAGGCATCTACTGATGCTGAAAAGCCTCCCAAGAAACCTTTGGCGAAGAACAAGGTTGCTGCGAAAGAAGACGCCACAAAAGATTCAGAGCCTTCTCGCCAACACAACGCTGATCAACAAAAATCTGTTTTGCCACCAACAACAAACGAGATCAACGAGAAGCAATCAAAACAGGAAGAGGCAACTGATAAGACAAAAGACAAAGTTGCTTTTGGAAAGCCCAAATTGACAGAGCAGAAAAGTAAAGATGAGGAAAAGGATGTTCGCACTCCATTTGGTAAAAAAATAAAACTTCCTGATCAGAAATCTCTGGATAAAAAAGACGAGGGGAAACGACTCCTCTCGCTAAGAAAGGATTAAATCTAACTGCACAAAAGACCGAGAACGAATTGAAGAGCGATATATCCATAGAAAGCAAATCAGAGGAGAAATCTGAAGGTGCTGGCGGAAAGAAAAGTGAACCACAACTTTGGCGAAAAAGAAAGCGAAACCAATTGGGCAAAAGGGCCAGGACGAGGAGAAGAGTGGAGGGTTAACGGCGCTTAAGAAAGTACCTAAGAAGAAAGAAGAAGAAGAAGCCTCACTAATAAAGAAAAGTGAAAAAATTTCAAAGCAAAAGAGTGAAGAAACAGAAGAAGGAAAGAAGGAATCATTGTCTCCTGATAAGAAGGGTCCTAAAACTCCTGCACAGAAAAGCAAGGAGGATGGTAAGAATGAGCCAGCATCTCCAGTGAAAAAAATAGCGAAACTTGTCGCCCAGAAAAGCAAAGAGGAGGATACTGAAACGTGTTCTCCTGGCAAGAAAGTAGGTAAACTGGCTGCTCAGAAAAGCAAAGAAGACACTAGCGAACCCTCGTCTCCTGTGAAGAAAGCACCCAAACTCGCAGCTCAGAAAAGTAAAGACGAAGAAAAACCCGAACCCTCACCGCCAACGAAGCCCGTCGCAAAGAAGAGCAAAGAAGACGCCAAAAAGGAAACCGGCGCTCCGTCCCGGCGAGGAGCGAAAGTGGCGGCGAGGAGGAGCAAACAGGACGCCACCGAGGACTCCGCGGACTCGGCAGAAACAGCCACTCGGAGCAAAGCCAAGGCGAAGAGCGCGAAGAAGACGAAGGAGGAAGCCAGCGCGCTCCCGGCGCCGCCTGCCCGAGTGCCGGCGTCCGGCAGCGAGGCCGACTCGGAGAACTCCAGCAGCAGCAGCAGCAGCTCCGAGGACGAGGACGGCGACACGACGCCCCGCGCCAGCGCCAGCGGCAGCTCCTGCTCGTCCTCCGACTCGGGCTTCGACAGCAGGCCCTCCTCAGTGCCTGGTAGTCCTCCGTCCAATAAGAAGGGTACTGACTAACTCTAGTAGCTAGGCGGCCGCTCACTCCTGCCGTCTCGACCCCTCGCACTCCCGCCTCTCGCGCGTTAGGAGTAGTGATCAAATGCCCAAGACTTTTTTTAAGGTGTAGGTGACTTTTTTAAGGTGTCAGTTTTTATATAGAGTCAAAATAGAAAAGAATCAATGTTCTTTAAATAGTTCCCACGTTTTTACCACGGCAATTAATTTAATAACCAGATATATCAGAAATATTAAATATCTTAATTGACGGTTACCGTGCAACTTTCTTCAGGAGATATTCAATTCTGGTGTAGGAGGGAAATAAAAATTCACAAATGCATGTAGAGTCCTATAGTGATTGTTTCATATCATTTGATAACGTCTTATTATATTGAGACTAGAGAAACGAAGTAGGAATTCATAGGCTTACATTTCAAATACTATTTTTACATTTCTACGTTCATATTACTCTTTAAAATATTTTAAAATTAATCATTTTTCATTCTGAAATGGTTTTTAACATTTTTACGTTGATATTATTGAATTGCTTATCAAGTGATTTAAAATCATGCTTTTCCCGTTTACTGATGTATTCATAACTATTGTTGTCTGATGAACATTACTGCGTAGAAATCATACTTTTTGTAATTGACAACTGAAAAAACTGCGTTTTGAATATGTTGAATTTATAAGGTTGGTGTAATTATTTTTGGCTTCCTCTGCATTACCGATTCATATGCATTCGATTCGGAAACAAATTAAAAATTTTTAAGGAAATGGTAAGGAGTATAAAGAATGTTTTTTACTTAAAATATTTTTAGTACAACTCGTATTTTGAACATTCAAATTTGCACTGAATTGCATTTCTAATACTATTTTGTTTCAGCAGCCGTGCCTAATGAACGTCGTATCGATAAAGATAAAGATTTTTACAGATGCAATTAGATTATTTTTGAACAGGAGAAAAATGTTTTGGCATTCAAAGGAGTGTCAGGGGCTTGACATTTTTCCAACTAACATTTATATGCTTGCTATGCTCTTAATATCTTTAAATCCTTAACATACGTAGGATTCACTATTGTCACAATACCACACAGCACTATTATCTTCCGTACCATTTACATTTTCTGAATACAACACTCCGTGATTTGAGCGCACCGATATCGTATTACGATTACATCTTCAGATATGCATATGAGTTAATAAAGTACTATGCTTTACATACATATTTGTTTTCTTAGGGAAACATAAGAATAAGACATGTCAGTTGATTGATACTTTTTCAGATCCCTAATCACTTGTCGCTGTATTTGTAATTTTGTCTCATCATCTTAAGTTTTATTCTTTTAATAGTTTGTTCTTGGGAGTATTGATGTAGAATTTTGACACGGGACGTTTATAACTCTCGCTCAAGGTGAGCTAGATTTTGGCAGATTTAGTTGCCTAATGAGAATCTGTTTGCTAATAAGAGAAAGTTGTTCTAGAACCCAGACTTTTTACTGTTGCCAACTTTATACATAAAAACAGTACAGGACAATATGGCGCAGTGCCCAGCGCGACGAAGAAAGAAAACAAACACTCAAGGGCCGATGTCCAGATTGAATCCCACGTCAATTGAAGTCGCAGTTTCTCAAAGGGGTGTTTCCACTTCCCCTTCCGCTTCCCAATTTTCTGAAATGCGCTTGTCTGTAGTGTGCACTAAGTACCTTTTTATTTAATTTTAAAAATGTAGTTTAACATTGTTTAAACCTAGCTCTACTAACAATTAGTATGTTTAGATACAAATATTGAAGTGATTTTAGTCTGTTTTGTTAATGATATATTGTAGAAGAAGAGTGTGGACGCGGGAGTAAATTATCAATAGGTAGGATGTATAAATATAAGTGGATACTATACTTACGGAAGCTGCTGCCTTCTGCCCTACTGACATTGAAAACTTTTGTGTTCTTCATTTTTCTTCTTGAAAATCAGAATTTTCTCAGGATTCTTACCATTGCGATGTTTCCTTGATATTCGTGATTGATTTATTGTTAGTCGCGTTTTTGCACAATGAATGTTTTGGCTCAATAATTTTTACTTTCGCAACACACGCTTTTGGGTTTCTGAGTGTTAAACGAGATGCACATAAT
>JAHLJT010004567.1:61617094-61751637 GCA_031308135.1 Acheta domesticus
TTGAATCACAGTGTGCGTATCAATTTCAATGTTCTCAGAACGTTGTGAGTTTCCCTCTTTTTAAATTGATTTTTGCACACTTGTCAAGACCCAAACTTCATGCAGATGTCATTGCTAAAGTCATTCACGACAGACAGCATTTGGGAGAGAATCGCTTCATTCTTAGTAAACACTTTCAGATCATCCATGTAAAACAAATGTGATACCAATTTTTATCACCATGGAGGTTAAAACCAAAGTCAGCTTGCGACAATTGTCTCGATAGTGGGATCAAACTGATGCAAAACAGCAGAGGGGATAGTGAATCTCTTTGAAAAATACCCCCTGTTAATCTCAATACTTCCTGGTTTCTACTGCTTCCTTTCCGCTGTGTATTAGTAACCTGGTACTCCACGACTTCATACTCAGCCTTGTAAAATTCAAGAAGTCTAGGATGAATCGATAGATCTCCATGGTCTTCAAAATCCAATCGTGTGGTACACTTTCCAAGGCCTTTTGGTAGTCAATCCAAGCCCTGCTCAAATTACGTTTTGCGTTTCTTTACATCATTCAAAATGACTTTATTCAGTAGCAAGATTTCCTTACAGCCAAAAGATTCTTTACGACATCCTTTTTTGTCAGCTGCATTAGATGATTCTTATCTAGATGTCTGTACATTTTGTCAGCTATCTGCTGCAGTGATAAGTTTGTAAGTACTGGCAGACAAGTAATTGGCCTGTGTTCTTCGCAAAGAGCTCTCTCCCGTTTTGGGTAGCAAATATGTGATGCCGCGTGTGAGCCATTCCAGGAGTTCTTTGGGTTTCTGAAATTTTTATTAACAGCCTTTGCTAGATGAGAATGTATGCTGTTAATTTCTTAATCCTAATAAATCTGGATCTTATCAATCCCGGGGGACTTCCAGTTTTCCATGTTCTTAATTGCTTGGAAGAGGTCCTCTTCCGAGAATTGGTGAACGTCTTCCACTGTTTCTACAAGTTCATCGGCAGCATCAACTTCAGATTGAATCCAAGATGCGTCTTTGTTGTAGGATCTGGTTTCCTCCCAGATTCCTGCCCAAAATGCTTCGACGTCATCTTTTGAAGGAGTAACAGCTTTGCCATTCGGTTTTTGAGTCAGATTGCGATAGAATCTCTTCGCGTCTGTTGCAAACACCGGTTCTGTACACGGAAATCTATTCTACGTTGTAACGTCTAATTCTTGAGCCCATGCTTGAATTTTCTCTTTTAGCTTTTCAACTACCATTAGCCTGCTGGTGTCATTTTCAATTTGGTAGTTTTGTTCAACATTGAATATTTTTCGTTGAACTTTAGAGGTGTGCGTTGATTTAGAAGATGCCTCTGCTAAGAGTGATATTTCGCGCCGGGTGTCGGCTATCCGTTTCTCAATTCTGTTCATCCATGGGGGTACTGGGTTGTTTACTCTGTTTTGCTGTCGGCCGTCGGTGTTCTTGGCTCTCCCCAGAATTATCTGAGTTAACAGATATCCAGTTGCATACACGATGTGATTGATTGAGTAATATCTTTATCTCTATCTAGGGTCTGTACCACCTCATATAAGACAATTCACTGTCTCTATCACTCTCTTAGCTTTGGCATTTTCGTATATTCTCCTCAATGGTGCACGAGATTCAAATGTTAGTGTACGAACTCTTTCGATCTCACGTCGGAGGAGATTTCGCATCATGTCTTTAGCGTGTAATTCATTGCCATATGAATTTTCACCACTGACGTGTGTTTTATTGGAAAGAGATGAACCTTCAACAGGACCATCGTTTTCAAGTTCTAGATGTTCATCATGTGGGTAGTTCCATCAAAGAACACACTCCGCATTTCTCTGAATGTCAGCGAGTTGTTCTGTAGATAAGAAGTTATGTAATGCTGCGCGAGAAAAACGGCGAATTTTCCACAGAAAAACTAATTACAGGACCCTGGTAACGGAAACGTGGATAATCCAGTTAGTAAATTTAGAAAAACATCCTCTAACACGTGGTGCAGCCAGAATTCCCGTTTTGTGGGTCCTGCATACCGAGAAATCTATTGACGGCAAATGTGTTTGTCCGTCCGTCTGTGAATAACGCTAGTGGCTAAACCGTTCGGCCGATTTTCGTCAAAAGATATATTCACCCATTCATCTGTCTGATGTCGCGTCCCTTCAACTTAAATATATATTTAATTTTTGGGGATACTTTACATGAAGCTCCTGGGACATTTTCAAAATTAATAAAAGTTTTCGCTATGTTTTTTGGTGAAATTGTGGTGTTGGATGTGGAAAGACGTTTAAGAGAATGGTGCAGGTCTAACTAAAATATTAAAGATAGAGATTTTTCATTTACTGAAATCTCTTCCTTAAAGATAGATTCTGAAATATGGTCATGTACAATTTTTTGAAAATTTGAGTACTTTTCTCGTAACTTTGCGTGAAAATACCGGAGAGAATGTGGTGCTGTTTGAGACCACTAGTTATATATAGAAATGACGCGACTTTCTAAAGCAAAATAACATGCAGGGACAAAATCAAAAACTTTGGTGAAGACAATAATGATGTTTATTTTTATATCCTAATGTATTGAATCACAAATGCCGTGTGTTTACGTCTATCAAATGTAAAATGTCTTTACTAGCTTTGTATTTACGTCTACAAACATAGATGGTGTTGTTTTTCTTTTACATGCGATGAAACAAAGAATGGGATGTGTAAATTCAATAATCCTTCAAAAACTGAAAACGATTTGAGGGTTCTGGCCATGGTTCAGTGCCGGTTTAAACTCCAGATATTTTTCTTACCACTGTAAATATTGGTTTACAGTTCAGTTTGTAGAGTATATTTTAATTATCTATTTCAATTGCTGTGTAACGCATCCCGGAATTTGCCGGTTTCATTACAATTATCGCATTAGAAAGTTCTTTCTTCAATAGTATTATTCGTGTAATTTAGTTGTGAAGGATGCGAGAGCTGAGAATATTTTAGAATTTGTTCACACCAGAAATGAATACGAATAGTTTCTGTTTACATGGCGTGTTTCTTTGAATTTTCTACGTTTCATTTTCTTCCTTAGACACTCAAGATTATTAAATCTTACGATGTCTCTTATTTAGTAATGGATTCCTGCTCTGGAAACTTATTTAAAACATGGCGTCAGTGGATCAGCGTTGCAGAAGACACAATGACTGAGGGAGATATTTCTGCAATTCGCTTGCATCAGACAAGAACAGGCTTATCAATGGCTATTAAAGTATCCCCTTCCCTATACTTTATTCTTGCTATATTTAATTTTGTATGGACTCATGCAATTTTCTTATCAAATATTTACATCGCCTTTGGTCAGTTAGGCCCTTGGCAGCATATGATGAACAATTTTGTTTGTAGATTGTAATTTATAAAACAAGCTCACGCATCATGACTGAATATTAGAAGTGTTCGTAGAAAAAGACAGTAGTTCGAAATGTAATAAAGAGACAAGATTACGGAGGGTCGAAGAATCGTCTCGCTAATTTGTTTTTTGAGTCGATTTAGATGTGAATTGTATTTGTCTAGTTGAAAAAGACTCGTGCATTTACAAATAAAATTCCCGGCACAATTGGAACTTCGAAGAATACTGTTAGTAGTTTCATAACAATAAGTAACAAAGAACTTAGAGAAGGATAACTGAAACTACTTAACTCTGCATTAATGTTGAACGAGAACGTACTAAAGTTTAGACCCTCTTCAACTCTCGAACGGGTCTATCGAAGTCATCCCGGACTATTTTGTAATGTCCCTACCTACGGTTGCCAGTACCTCTGTCGCTAGCTCCTTTATCGCGGCTGCTACTTTCACAGCTGCCGCTATTACATTTCCGAACCTCTTCTACCCTGTCGGGGAGTTGCAAAGGTGAAAAAACGCCAGTCAATCACACACCACTCTTACAATCTGTGCACGCACTACACTTTTCCGTCTCATTAGCGGCCACTACCAACATTACCGCAGCCACCACTGTTACCACAACCGTCGCGTCGCCTGGACGGCTGCTCCCACCATCACCGCTACTGCTATTCTACGGCAGCTCGCCGAGGTCTCGCGCGGCCCGCTCGGCCTCCCGGCCGTTTCACGCATGGTCCCCGCTCCACGCGCTGCCAAGCGCTAGCCAAGCGCTCCCCTCCCCCCCCCCTGCCCACCTGCGCGCATCGCTTAATCGCGGAGACGAATAGCGCGAGCGGACAAGTCGCGCGGCGGCTCGGCCCTTTTTGCGCGCAGCTCGCGCGCAAGTTTAATAAAAGGCTTCCGCGGGCAGGGCGCCGCGCCGCGGGAAGGTCGCCCGGATATCAAGCCAAGCCGCGAAGCTATTTGCGCCGCGCCGCGCCGCGCCGCGTCGCGCCGCGCCCCGCCATGGGGATTGTGACGAACGCGCAGCGCCGCGGGGAGGGGAGCTGCGGGGAGAGATGATATATTATCACAGACCCGGTCGATTTGCGTTTACTCGCCAATATATGCGTCTTGTGACGTGGGATATTCAGGGTCGCGAATTCGTCTCCGCGATCTACAGATCGTCGCAGACTATTTTTAAAGGCGATATCGGCGTCCAGATGCGGGCCCGAGCGTCGTCGTGAGGTCGTTGACCTTCCCCCCGAACACTTGCCATCCGACGAGTGCGCTTTAACAGTGCGTTTCCGCGACCACGGCGTCATTCACATCTAAGACATGATGGGTATGAAATGTTCTGTGGATGATGATTTACAAGTATATGGCGAATTCCGAATGAGGAAAACGTTTGTGGTGCTTCTTTAAAATAGATTTACTAGTATTATTAGCGACGTCTTTTTATCTTTGTATTAAAACTGAACAGAAGATGACATTTATAATTATTTCCTTCGTTGAATATATTTTACAACAATGTAGTATATTATAATTAATCATTTTTGATTGGTTACAAATATTGAACAATGTTTATACTTATTAATTTATTAATGGAACATTGTCCTTAGAATTCAATGTACGATATTGAGTATACACCATTTGGTATTATCGACTAAAAATGTATAAAGGTTGTAGTTTTTTCATGGCAGAGGTTCAAAAAAATGTTTTTTAAACACATTCTTTTCAACGTTAAAATTATGTGATGTTCCTTAAATGATAATATACTTCTAGTGCAGAAGGAATAAGAACACCCCCTTTCAAAATGAAAAATCTTTCCTTGTCTCTAATATATTTTTTTATTTTCCCAAAAATTAATGTTTCTTTACACTGAAGGCCGAAAAAATTCTGCCTCTAAGTAATTAATTCCAAATTAATTATAATTTTTGATTCATAATCCTACCGCATGGAAATAAAATTTGCTTTAAGTTATTACTTCCCATAATTAGAAAATTCCACCTCTGAAAAGTATTAAGTGTGCGTTCTAATGTTAATTTGTAATTTGATATGGTTAACGTTTGTTTTTCAGATTATCTTTTAATTGCTGCTTCAATAATACTTAAAAACAAAAGTTTATAGATATATTTGCTTTTGTATACATTTCTTTAAGTCTTGAACAAATTGATCAATCAACTGTGATGAAAATAAAATACGTATCGTACCAGAGTTTCCTAATAATTTTCTACAGATGAATATGATCAAATAAATTAAATTTCTTCAGGTTTCTGAGAAATAGGTTCTATTGTATTTGCTTGTTTTAGAAACTCGTTACCCCTAAAAGTAGAAGACGAACAGTCTGATTGTTGACACCAGTACTAGATTTATAAACTTTCTGGTCCCGTAACGCGGCCCAAATTACTTATTTGTTTTAATAGAAATAATTATATTTGTATTGTATCATTTAATAATAATTCCGGAGGTACCGTCACCCCGTGCCGTCACGTTACACCAGAATTCAAGGCCTGATTGTCAATATATGATTTGATATCATTCTTTAACATTAAACAAGTTGAGTAGTTTGTTTCTTGTAGGAAGAAAAGCATTTCATATAGTCAAAGCATGGCAAAATATGTTGTTCTTGTGCAAAATTTTCTTTTCACGATTATTGAAGTTATTCACATGGGGAAAAGTCTAGTGATTTAAAGGGCGTATCTTAAACTTTACTAAAGCCCTATGTATTTAGTGACATACTTGTGAAGTACGTTGTACGTCTAAACGGCGCTCAAGGTGACCTTGCGTGTTGGATGTAGAACCAATTAATTTAATTGACATTTTCTTAAGAAATTCCTGTACGAGTTTAAGACATTTATACATAATTAATTTATTTAAAGGGTTTATCAATTTTGTGTGTGTGTGGCCATAGAATGATCACAGCGCAATTCTTCTCAATCGAAAATTTACGCCGACGTTAACTAGCTCCGACGAAACGCCTTGGCTGTGTGCCACGTACTGCAGAGATGGTGGAATTCACAGTTTCTGTGTTTTTGAGTATTCACGATCAGAGAAGCGACGGTTTATGATTTTATGACCGCACTATAAAACTGGTCCTACATCTTCGGGTATTGGAGTGAAAATTATCAGACGTCTTGTTTGAATATCAATCGTACAGATGTTTGTTCAATGTTATACACGTCTTGAAACTCGTGCAATGTGTAACGCTCAAGTCACGTCTGGGCGGAACGCTTCGTCTTGACAGCCAGCACCCGGCGTCCAATTTAAGCTCTAGGTCGCTGCCATTTCTATCTGAAACAAAACTCGAAAACGAGCGGTCGCTCGAGTTCAACGGCCCGTTTCACCACCGCCCATTCTTACGCTTTGTCGCGCGTAAATTGAGTGGTCCACTGAGGCCGCTGCTTGATCAGACACTTTTAGTCTGGGCGAGCCTGGCCCGCGAGATTCGCAGGTTCATCGCCCAGTCACCAATCACTGCTGCGCCGCCTGCCACAGATCATTGTAGGTTCAATTTAATATAATGTTTAGTTTGAAGTAAACACTTCCCGCGAAAAGAAATTAGTGGAACATGATGCAACTACTAAGAAGTAGACAGCACAATCTACACCTAAGTGTAGATGGTGTTGACGTATCTCATTATTGTGAAGACAAATGAACATTGACACCCGATTGACGACTACAAAATTTTTACTTTCCCTTATACATACATATATACGGAGTAATAGTATACGTAGTATAGGGAAAGTTATGTAATACTTCGCGAAAAAACAGCGAATTTCGAAAAACAGCGGGAAAAGAATTCATTGCCCTGATAACGAAAAAGTGGATAAATTAAATTGCTAAATTAAGAAAAAATCCTATAACATGTGATGTACCCAGGATCCCTGTTTTGTCGGTCCTTGATACCGAAAAACCAATTAACGGCAAAACGTCCGTCTATCCGACGGTCTGCCTGTCCGTCTGTCCATCTGTGAACAACACTAGCGTCTAAACCATAAGTAGGATTTTTTCCAAATTGAAGAAACCCCTATCCATTTGGCTCTAGACGAAGCTTTGAGATTTGGAAAAACTTCCTTCAAAATTTGGGGTACTTTACATGAAGCCACCCGGACATTTCCAAACTTTTCTCAAAAACGGCTCCTATTTTTTTCATTAAATTTCTAGTGAGAATTGAGAAAACTACAGATGAGGTCTTTTATTAAGGTCATGTACATTTTTTTTGAAAATTTTAGTAGTTTTCGCGCAATATTGCGTGCAATATGTGTAATTTTAAAAAGTTACAAACATTTTCTCAAAAACTGCTCCAAACTTTTTCTTCAAACTTTTGGAAGGGATAGAGCTAAATTTATTCTATGAGATGACATAAACGTCATGTTTCTCTATCCTTTTACTATTTCAGAAATTACAAAAATGTAATTTTTTGACTTCCCACGTCCTTAATATTTACATTAGTGGTGATTTGTTTATATTATTATATTGATGAGTACATGTGCTTAAATAATGTCAAATAAAGTTTCTCGAAATCTTAACCGTTTTCTGTGAAAACTAGCTCAAAACTCTTCATTTTCAGAAACGTTCAAACGCCATTTTCTCATAAATGGTTCCGAATTATTCTTCAGTCTTTTCGAACGGATAGTGCTAATTGAACTTGTTAATATGACGTAAAGTTCATTCCGTATTTTTTTAAAATAACATATGTAATTTTTTAAAGATTTCTCACACCGTTACAGCAATTTGTGAACACTGTTGTCTTTGTGAATTAAAGTGATTCAAATGATGTTTTTCCAAAACTGAAAAATGTTTTCTGAAAAAGAGCTTCAAATTTCGAATTTACAGTAACGCTTAAACGCCATTTTCTTAAGTTTCAAAGTTTCGACTTCAAAGTTTTCAAAGAAAATTGCCATTTAGGACGAAGTTTTACTATTCTTTAATATTGTTAAAATAATATTTCCTTTCTCCTATTAGGAAACCAAAAAATTAAGAAAATGTCAAGAAAATGTACATTGGGTGGCGATAGATTGCAACTTGCAAGAGTATGGGGCTAGTGCGGATAACTAGCCGAGACTAAAGAATAAGAAAACTAAAACGGGAAAGTCTGTGCCATTCCGTTGCACCACTAGTTAAAATTTTTAAACAATTTTCTTATACAGTACATAAGAGCTTTACAAGAGAGTTTTGATGTATTAATAAATAGCTAGCTTAGTATTAGCCTTAATGTGAGCGAGGCCATTACCTCTGGAGTCCTCGATTTACATAATATGTGGTTGGAGTGATTTGGAGGAATGTTAGAGGGTTAGGAATTATATTAGGTTAGAAAAGAAAATATGTTATTAAGGTGGTTTGAATTTATCTTTGGGGAATCTGTATTGCATTCCTCTTTGGTGTAGGATTTTCCAAGTAAGAAATTACTTGCGACTAGAAAACACGGTAAGGTTTGAAAAATGTATGAGGAAGTTTGGAAATGAATTGGGCTGTTGTGGAAATATCAAATTCTTTTTGAAATTGAGAAACAAGACAATGTGTTTTTGCTGCAGTGCAAAGTATTTTGTTTTGAAACTTTTGGAGTGGGTTTACTTCAGTAGGAGCAGCACCTCTCCAAATGAGGCAGCCATAAGCTAGAAGTGAGCGGAGGGTAGATTTATATAAGAGCAGTGCAATATCGGCCTCGAATTAAGGAATTAGGAGGGTGCTGATGCTAATTTTGGAAAATTGTATTTTGGAAAGTGGCTATTTCTATTGCAGTATTGCCATTGACCGTACAGAGTGTTCAGTCACGTGACCGGTTTTTTTGACAGCTTGGATAAGAAATGAGCGTCGCCGAAGACCGCATTGCTCTCCAAAATGTATTCTTCCGCCGCTCAACTGAGTAGAAGTATCAGCTGTGTGTATTTTGTAATTGAATGTATTTTCACGTTGTGAAGGTTAGAAATAGTTTTCACGAGAGATTGATTGTATACCACTATCATTAGGGACGACAAATAATTTCTAAATGCTGTTGATAATATGTGTGACTTGAGTGAATTAAGCCGTCTGTCAGGAGAATGACGACGAATACTGCCGAACCCATACGTAGGCCTTGTGAAAACTGTCGGAATTCTGTTGGTACTTTTCGATCTTGCATGTTCAGAACTTTCCAAATAATAATGTTTATAATTTCTGTTGATTGATCGTTATGACTAATGCTCAATTTAATATGTGAAAACCAGAACAGTGTCATTTTATAAATTCTGAGAAAACTGTTTTCTTTCATTCACTATCACAGTAAAATCATGTTACATTGTTTCATTATTAAAACCTTGGCATTCCAATTGTTTATTAAATCATGAATTAACAGTGGCACTGAAATATAGCCTACTGTAAACATGGTTTTCTCAAAATTTAGAATGATCAATAATTGAATGCGTGACATACAGAACAGTATATACTGTATGTCACGCATTCAATTATTGATCATCGACATACTGATTTATTAAGTTAATTGTGAAATTATGGTAACAGTACTTAAATACTGTAAATCATTTGTTCAACAATTCATGATAGGTGAAGCATTGCTTCATTGAAATGTTAGTCATGTATGGTTTGTGCGTAACTAGCACAAAACCACCGTTAATTGTTATTTAATATTTTATTAAATTTTGGGTTATTCTAATTATCAACTTTGGAAAGTATTCAAACCATGTTAAAAGGTTTCTGTGAAGAAAAAGATTCAAGTTTGTAAACATTCTCTGAGTACTGATTGGCAAAATACACATAGTTAATCAAAAGATGAATAACTTCCAAGTGAATTTCTTAAATATAAAAACAGTCAGTTCTTAAAATTTAGATGTTAGGTACATCATGGGTTAAAACGTGCTATGAATTGTATGGATGTACTTGTTATTAAAAGGATCTACAGGATGTTAAATAATAAATTGTAATTTATGAAAAATCCTAAATGTTTTTCCAATTTCAAAAAAATAAAAAGTATGTGATTAAACGGGCCCGCACACTGGAAGTTTCTTCCTCAACTAATTTGTGTATAACAAGTGTGTTAATAAAATTTAATTGAATTTCACTACGAAAATTCTAGACGAAATGAAAAGTGAAAAGTTTCATACCTTCAATAACTTTATTATCTATAATAAATAAATGTCATGTTGAACATGGGTGAAAAGATATCACAAAATCAAATTTATATAAATGAAAAAATAATTCCCTTTATTTGTGTTGTGATTTCTTTGAAGGATACAACTGTTGCACGAACACCTTTGAAGTTTAATAAATTTTATTCACTTTGATGATTTTAAATGAAAATTTATAAAATTGAAATTACTTTTTATGTACTTTTAGAACATGTCCTGAAAGTCCATGACCTAATATAAATTAGCTCAAAACCCCGTCTGCCAAGTTTGCCACAACGAGGAGTAAAAACTTATATTTTGAAATGAAAGTTATACTATTAGTATGCCTCCGCCGGCCACCAACCTGCCGCGCCCCTCCGGCCGCGCCGCCCCCACCACGCCCTTCATGCTTTCGACCGGCCTTCTGTTCTCTTAAGTGAGAGGCACACAAAAATATTCGCAGAACTTCGTTTTCCGTCCAGAGGCTGTAAGGTAAACGATCCAGCTTGCTTACGCATCTGGCACCAACAATTTTTTACGAAAACTTAATTTTGTTAATAACCTTTTGTAATGCAACTTTCTTTTCAAAATTTTGTAATTTTTTTTCAGATAGCTCTGATGATGATAGCTAAGCTATCGAAAAAGATATTTTAGCTGTAAATAAAAACATTCATACCAGACAACATCAGTGTCTCATCCTTTATTGAAAGTTATACATTGGAAATTTTAAAAATGAACAAAATTTGTATTGTAACATCTTATATAACAGCATTTGATTAGTTATCAAACCTGACCTAAATGCATAATTTGATAACTTTTAATCTCATATTGTGTTAAGAGGTCGCATGATACTTACTTCATAAGCAAGTATTAAACTCCTCAAAAGATAAAACTTTTCTTTTAATTAAATCTGCATTTCTAATTCTTTTTTATTCAAAGGACGAACATTTTTCTATTACCTGAATTAATTTGTGATTTATATGGTGTATGTTATCAGAATATATTTTCAACACATTCATACTCATCAAAAATTAACTTCACCTAATTGAAAACGTTTTTCCTTTTAATAAAAAAGAATTAGAATTTCTTTTTAATACTTTTTTACAAAGGTAGTTAACATCAGCAGATTTAATGAAGTGACTAGTTATATCTTCTGAGAAGTATACATCTCTATATTGTAATTAGTGAGAATACACGTAATAAATAATGAAAATATTCGTACATACATGAAGAAAGATTTAGTAATTGCAAGAGAAGACTAAATTCAAAGACTAGTTATATTGCAAAAAATAATTTAAAAAACACCCCTATAGGATACCAGTTAATATTTAGCAAAAAAAATCTGAAATTAAGTTTAGAAAAAATTAGAGACATAAATTAAGAGAAAAATTGAATTATCCAGTTATGGATCACTTACTATATTATTAGTATAACTTCCGTCACCAGAAAACCATTACAGAATCACATGCTTTCTAACTACACAATATTTATTTTCAGAGAGAGATTGAGAGAACATTCACATACACAGTTACAAACACATGGCAAATTAGATAAAGATAAAAATATTAGCTAAAAACCAACTAGTACCGCAGTCCCCACCCCTCAACCAAAAAAATTCAAACAAAAGTTTTCTGTAGTTCTAATGCTGCACATTACATTATTTTCTCAACCACCTATATGTACAGTGAAGTCACTATTAGTAACTATTTGAAAGCCATCTGTTAGTTTTTATCTGCATGTTGAAAGAAGGTTGTTGTCGTTAAAGATCTGAAGCATAAAAATGTACCTATATATATCTAATTTCATAAATGTTTATTGAAAATTAAATTCTGATGTAACAGTTATTAAAGCATTTCTACCAATCCTGATAGGGTATGAGCCATTCCACGTCAAATCGCACAAAAAAGACCAAAATTTGACCTTCATATTTTTATTTATTTTCTATTTTTTTTTCTATTTGTTATATGGATCAAATAAGTGAACAGGTGTATTTTTATTTTTTTCTAACTTTATTATTTTCAGAAATATTGTATAAAGAAATTTGCTAAACTTGACGCGCATCACTAACTTAAAAATATCATATATTTGAATACACCAATTATAGAATTTCCGTTCCAATTCCATTCGAAACTTAAAAACATGTTCAATTTTTAAGATTTTGCAAAATAGTTAATTTTTTGAATTTTCAATTTTTTTGAAAAACTAAAATTTTGAAAATTGAATATTTTTGTAAACTCGATAAGCTAAAAACATTTTTAAAATATTTATGAACGCACTAGAGTATTGATAATAAGTCCAGAAAAAATCAAAGTGGGATCTCAGTAACTTTAAAAGATAGTAATACTCGTATTTTACGAACCAGTGTGTAATAGATTGCTGCAACAGACACGTTTTTTGCGTTACTGGTCGTCGGTTTCTTTGCATGAAGCAGTAATTTAAGTACTACTTGAGGTGGTGAATCTTCATTATTAAATTTATAAATAATAATATTTATGTGTATTAATATATAAATTATATTAATATATTTATAAATAATTAATAAATTTATAAATAATTAAATGACGGATTCTTGATTCAGGTTTTGACTGACATTTTGAAATTTTCTGGTCCCTCACAACTCACTTTAAATACAAGTACTTGCATACCATAGAATTCCTGAACTTTCGTTACAATGCACAGTTTTAATGCCTTACCGAATTTACTTCAGTTCTGAACAAAATTCCATTTTCTTCATCCAACGTTTTAGACACTTATCATGCGTTCGGTTGCTGCAAAAAGTAGTTTAAATTTATTTTATGTCCAACTTTCAAAAATTGTCAAAATTTAAATTTTCAACGTCATGTCCTCTGTTGAGTGAAAGTAATCGGTAAGTTACTAAATAGTATCTTTGTCTGATTTTTCGATGGACGTCGAAAGAACTTCAATGTGAAAAAATTTATCAGTGTTGGCACTTTGTACTTTCTAAAATTTCTCATGGGGATGCCATTTTTTTCCAATTTTCTTTTCTTGGCGGGGGTTTCTCCTATTGCAATTAAACTCATGTTTATATCCTCTTTATTCATTTCGCTTGACGAACGCTTGACACTTGACGAACTTTCTGAAGAGCTTGAATTGTCACTTCCTTGATTTCCACTTTTTTCACTGGACGTTCCTCTACTTTTGTTAATGCCACGGGAGCCACTGATCTCGACGCTATCTTCAATAAGAAAAGGCCGTTTTGGAAGCCGATTCCCTTTCTTCCAAAATAAATCACAAATTCGCCAATCTAATGACTCCTATAAATTCACCAGCAAATCGTGGTTTACGCGTCTTGGAGATTTTCTTTTTTTAAAATCGTGATAAGAAAGTTTAAATGGATTGAAACATCTATCTCATACGCTGATCGCCACTCATGTTGCACAATGTACAGACGATTCACAGAACAAATAGTGTTCTGTGCTAGCACTCTTGTCTTCATATGTATTGCGTATTGCGACTAATGTTGAGAAAAATTTTACCATGTCCTTTGACAAGTGGTCGATTGTATTTCACGAGCAAGGTCAGGATGGCACCCCGTCCCTAGGACGCAAAGGGACTCTGCAGTAAAATTTGAGGACATTTCTGACACGAGGAAAAGCATTCGTTCTGCTGTCACCCATCCTTTCTGGGGAAAGAGTTAACATGTGATTTACTAATGTTTCTTGAAACCCATATCAGGCAGAGGGCCATTCTTTTTATTGTTCGTCGGCATTAGTATCCAAGACTGATCGAACACAATTCGTTATAGTGCAGGGGCAGGAACCACGCGCCCGAATACCATACTTTAGATTTTTATCTGTACGTGTTGAGTGCCCACTTTTTCCTTGTTATGCTTTGTGGAAAATTTAACAAGAAATATGCCTTTTTTTCAAATTTTATCTGAGAGCATAAAGAAATTGTCGTTTTTTAAAAATAATTACAATTTTTAATGAAATATTTATTTTTTGAGAAAGTAATTTACAGATGAATAAAATACACATATCAAAAATTAAACGAAACAAACCAGTAATTTTTATGTTTAGTACATTCAGAGTGTCAATTAATCATATTTAGCAAAGTACGCGTAAATTTCAAAAATTTCAAAGAATACGTAAATTTCAAAATTTAATGTAGACAAAACTACACAAATAAACCATTTTCAAGTAAATAAAGAAACACGTGCCTCTTTCTTTGATGTCCAGATGAATGCCGTATATTCGTGTCATTTATTTTTTTTAAATAGTAGTGTCAATGCGAGTGCGATTTGACGTGGAATGGCTCGTATTTCAATTCGTTTCGCTCTCACCCGTATGAACATAGATGACCCACAAGTCACCCACGATGTTACCCACAAAAATATGTATGACACAGTGTCATACATTCTGGGGGCAGAGTGAATATCTAAAATACCAATAACTCTTGATACCCTTATCAGGCAGACGGTCATTCAGTTTTTTGTTCTTCAGCACTTGCATCAAAGACTGGCCGAACACAATTCGTTAGTACATGGGTAGGCAGAGCGCGCCCCCATACTTACAATTGATTTTCTTAGAACTGTATGTGTGGAGTGCCCACTTTTTTTCTTGTTGTATTTTATAGAAAATTGAACAAGGAATACGCCTATATTTTTTTCAAATTTTTATCTCATCGAGTTTATATAGAAATTTTACTTTTTTTGAAAAAAATACATTTTTTAAAATGAAAAAAATATTTTTTTAAAATTTATTTACAGAGGAAAAAAATATACATTTCAAAGTATTAAATTACACAAACCAGAAATTTTTATATTCGGTAAATTCGGAGAGATAATTGATCATATGTTGTGAAGTACCTGCAAATTCCAAAATTTAATATAGCCATAACTACACAAATAATCAATTTTTAGGCAAATAAAAAAATACGTGTCTCTTTTTTTGATGTCCAGATTTAAGAAAAAAAATATCGTAGATTTTAAAAAATGTCGTGTCAAATCTTGTGCGATTTGACGGGGAATGGCTCATATAGCTCTTTACCAACCTGTAAAAGTAAAAATAATAATAATAATAATAATAGTGAAAAATACATTTCAATAAGCGAAGATGAACTTAATAATAATACATATTCATTATTTCACATGGAGTATAACCACAATATAACCACCTGCCTTAGTTGGAATAATATAAATTTACAACTTGCAAATCTGCACCTACGAAGAATAACAAACGTCAAATATTTTTACAAATACTTTTGATGAAACCATCTGTATGCAAGAATATATATTTTCCCTTCGTCTAAACTTTTGTTCAAGCAGCACTCTCTACTCTTATCTGGTCATGGCTGAGAGGCAAAACTAAAAGGTAGATAGTTAAAGACAATATATAAAATATATTGTATATGTATCAAAATAAAACAGTATGTAATATATCAAAATAAAACAGTATTAAACCACAATGTGGATGCTTCAAGCCGGACAAGCAGTATTCATGATACAGGCAAATCATTACACCTGCTGATCTAATTCCAATATCACAAATTTAAGCATACTTCAGTACATGCAAATCATGCACTTATTTGTCCCCTTTCATATCTTTCAATTGTAAAGAATTTAGTAGATGCTTCGCTTGCCTTTCGAATATAACCATGGCACGAAACAGACAAAATATACAAAATTCCTGCTAGTTGAACTTTTCATTTCCGTAAAAAAGTCTCCACATATTAACTAAATAAACCATACAGAAAATATTAACTTTTATCTTGAACTAGTTTCAAAATATTTTCACACTATTCTATCACTATAACAAAATATTTTTCCGCGAACACTTTCCTTTGGCAGAATAACAATTCAATAGATGGTTTCACGGCGCTAAGACAAGTTAGCCAACGTCCGTGAAATAAAAGCGAAAAACTGCGTGTAAATCATCGGCCACGCCCCCTGGCACGATCTCTGTGGTGTGGCAACAATAGCTGTCAAAAAATCGGTCACATGGCTGAACGCTCTGTATACATTGAACGTTCAGATAATAACTTCAAAATAAGAGTAATGGATTTGAAGACATGTAATTAATTTAGAGAAGCCATTCGTACTGAAATTTTGTGGCAACTAATAAATGAACCTTCAACACATTTTATCCCTTCCAAATTCTTATTGGAAAGTTGTTATTTTAAAAACAGATACATAAACGATAAGTGATGCATTAGCTCGTATAGATATATTGCGAACTGATTTCAGCGCCATTTGCAGGCGAAAATCTTCTAACCTGAAGTATACTGCGATTTTCGTAACTTTGTCCCTGACAGGTATCAGATGTTTCGCTGCCATCCAATCAGGAGCTTATATTTCGCGACAGTGATGTCACTATGGTGACGTTCAAGCTCCCGATTGGATGAAACCGTGAACAGCTGATTTCTGTCAGGGAAAAAGTTACGAAAATCGCAGTATAGCTTCTGTACAGTTGACCTTTGGTTAATAAGTACATAAAAATAATTTAATATTTCACAATTAAAATTTAAAAATGTTATTTAATTTCGGTTGCAGATATATTTGTTTCATTTGTTCGTGCTGTATTAATTTGAAAATTTTGAGCAAAAATATATGTAATCGTAACGAAAATGTTTCATAGATTTCAGACTCGCTGCATTTGGAACAGTTACTTTATACTGTTTCACCCGAAAATAGAGTTGACAGCTGTCTCAGAGTAGTGTAATGCACTACTAGGGCTGTAGAGTAGTCGAAAATGATCACTTTTTGTCAATGAACATATAATTGGAAATTGAATATATCTGAGTTACATGCATTTATACATGCGACATTTGTCCCTGATATTGGTGCAACTCACGTACCTGAAAGTTGAAGAGTGAAGAAGTGTGAAGAGTTGTTTAAAAATCAGAGGTAAATGACACAGATATGCTTATAACTCCATTATATGCAATTTTTTACCATATGTTTATTCGCAAACTGGGATCATTGTCCACGCTTCTACTTCTCCTAGAACTATGTAACATTTATTCTGTGACACCATCTGATATAGACGGTGTCACAGAGGTGTCACGGTACAACAAAGGATTGATATAATCCTTTGTTGTACTTTGAAAACTCTCTACTTGGGCTACTGGACGAAACGATGTCGGACGCAGAGCGTCGTTGACGTGACAGGAGAGCGAACACCGTTTCCGGGTCTCGCCGATCCGGAAAGCGCGGGTGGAAGAGCGTTTAGCAGCGAGGTACTCAGCCGAGGGTGGGGGGTGGCGCCTGCGCAATGAGCCTGGTCGCGCGGGCGGAAGCGCAAGGCGCCGCCGCCACGCGGGCGCACGCGCCAATCGTATTTATAGCGGCCTCGTCGTCCCACACAATCTTCCTCTTGCAGCGGTTCCTCCTCACTGTGGAGACGTCAGCAGCCGTGCGGCTTGTGACCGCCAACTTCATGAAGGCGGTGGAAGGCAGATTTATATCCGAAGATTTGTACATTGCATTTTAGCGTATTCTTGAAGACTGGCGAACCCGTGCGAGAACTGACGCATGCCACACCCCACTTTCTTCCTTATTTTTCCGTTTATATTAAGCCTGTAATGTATATTTTTCTTCAAGATCCTCTTGTCCATTCTGTTAATTTTCGCTGGTACCACGCTTCTCGTTTCTACCCCACCTGTTCATATTACGTAAAATCTGCAACTGTACGTGAAATTACTAATTACTTGATATTCTATGTGATTGAAATACCGTCATTTGTTCATTGTAAGTGATAACAATATAATACGCCCTTGTCAATACAAACTATTCTTATTTTACTTTATTATCCAGCAAAGATGTACACCCGTGTATTTCAATCAGATAGAATATCAAGTAATTAGTAATTTCACGTACAGTTGCAGATTCTACGTAATATGAACAGATGGGTAGAAACGAGAAGCGCCGGAACAGCAAAACTTCATAGAATGGACAAGAAGATCTGATTCTGTAAATTATGTCATGAGGAACGTTTCTTTGAGGCCGTGGGCCTCAAAATTCTAATTTTTAATGCCCTTAGGAGGCTTTGTTTAAGAGTTATTTAACGATATAGGTTCGAAAACCCTGACATGCGTTGCGGGTTGCATTTTACATGAATATTCAGATGCGTTTTTGTAAACAAATCCTTCATATTTTTAAAGTCAAAGTGCAATTCGTCACATGTCCGTGAGATTATCGTTCTTTAGAGACATCCTTTATAAAGATTGTTGCGTGTGAGAGCCGCAAAGGAAAGGTATACTACTGCAATAATATAGGAGACGATACTCTTAAGACTCGAAGAATCACGATTTCTATTACCGTCTCCTTCACTTAATTGTTCTGGTCCTATTTTTACTCACATGACTCTACTGCGCAAGGCAATGTATATTAGTATTGTTTTAGTTTGTTGTAAACCTTTGGAGTTTGAAGGCAATCTTTGCCAACACTGAAAAATAAAGTATGAAACAACGCCCAAAAATCTAAGTTTAGGCCAGTGCTGCTGGTTTTAAATGTTGTTATTACTTCAGATAACAGTGCAATCCGTCTAGACTCATATTTGCCTAAGAGTTCTTAAAATTTAAGCGCATTTTTGTATTTCACGAAAATCAATATGAGTTTTGGTCTCAATACAAGCTGACGTAACGCGGTGTTGACCGATTACGTTAATTACATTTACCATAAAAGAAATGAATTACATCTATCTACGAGTATAAAGTAAAATGAAAGTAATTTTATTTGCATTTCCGTGAAGCCCCTCCTTAGCAGGTCCACTTCGCCTCGATTCGCTCCCCCCCCCCCAGCTTCACCTTCACTGCGACGCGACGCCCAGCCACGTCACACCTGAAGCGGCCACGATCCTATCGTTGCCCCTGTCCGTACCGCTGCAACGCAAACCCTGAACACAGAAGTGTATTGCGGGACTGTGTCTCTGGGATATATCTACATCTGCGTGTGCGTGTGTATGTGTGTGTGTACGCGGATTTATACGGATACGGACAAACAATACAACCTAAAACCATAATTTTAAAAATGTAAAAAAAATGTGAAGATAACTTTCGATATTGCGAATCCTTTCCTTGTCTGTTTTTCGGACGCTCAAAAGTATTCAGGCACTATTTGGTTGAAATTATTCCACGCGCTCTAGACGTATGCTGGAAGAAACATACACACATTGAGTGTTGGTATCAGAGGCGAAGAAGTCAAAAAGTCCAATAATTTCTTTGTTCTTCGAATGTTTTCTTAAACGTAATACAAAGATAATGTATGATTAAAAGTATTATTCTTCATACATATCACAGGAAAAAGAGTCATGGCCTCACGAAACCATGTTCTCGCTCAGGAATAGGACTTAGATCCAACATTCTTGATCTAAGAACTGAGTGAACTTGCCAGCGTCTACCCTGTAACAGTGCGCTTCCGCGTTTTGTGGCGCCACAGCCGAGGCCTCGCCGACGTCAAGGCATATCAGATGGGCTTCGTTGACACAGTGCGGCATGTGCTAAAAGGATCTGTCTGTTTACTTCCTCAACTCAGCAATCGGTCACGTGCCAAGAATGGTATTAAGTTTTTTAAAATGTTGTTATTTTAAATTTGTTGATTCACGTTATCCATGAAATAAATGTGTAAACGTTTAGTATTGAATATGAATAATTAATTGTCTAAACGTTGCTTTACAAACGTAGCCGTTTTAATAATGAGATTAACAGTACTGTTGCATTAATTTTGCAGGAGTCTTTAGCGCGTAACTAAACGTTTTCTCTTACATTTTCCTACGTTTCCTACGCTTTTGAGATTGTAAATAAGTGAATCTCTGTATTATTTTTTACCGTATTGCAAGAGTAGAAGCTGCTCATTTATTTGAAAATGTCGTGAACCCTTATAATTTATCATCATGAGTAGATGAAGAACACGAACATTCTAGAATGTATTACAGTGAGTATGAGACGAGCCTCTTGCCTTTGTACGTCTTGTGTGTTTCCGCCTTTAAACTGATGCGGTTTACACATTCGATAGTTTATTAAATACGTAGAAAATCTGTGAAAATGTACTAAGAAAGTGGGAGAAAAGGAATTGCAAAGTTTTCCATGTAATCGGTCATCTTCGCTTGTTTCTTTATCGTTTAAGGTTATGATAAAAATATTTCAGTAGGAGGAAGAAGTTATGTGTGGGTGTTTAAACAGTGTTACTAATACAGACTAGGTAGTTCCAAGACATATCGTTACTCGCACCTGATCACTAGTCTTACTCTTTATTTCCTACGTTGAAGCTCCTCGCCCGTGTGAGAAGTTACTCAGAATCTCACTATCAACAAACAGCAAATTGTTACTTAAAACACGATATAGTTGCTTCGTGAGTTGATACAAATCGTTGCCGTTTTGTGACTTTAAACTTTGGTAATTGACGGAAGATGCCGGGGCACATCAAACATATCGGAATGGCCCAGTTGCCTCCGTCAAGAGTGGCTTTGCTGAAAGTTGAGAGCTGACAAGAGCTTCTCCACGTTTTAACGGGATCAGTGTGGCTCATCCTCAGGCAAACTACATAAGCGATAGTTTTTCTTACATTATTATTATTATTCCACTTGTGAAATTAAAACCAATAGTGCTTAACTATACATACAAAATACCCCAATCAGGGCAATATATCTCAAAAATGTTTATCGCTATTTCTACCCCATTTTTCTTATCGCTTCTCCCTACTGGCCAATCATCAACTGCGACTTATCTACCTTAGGAAGCGGTATACATCGATCGCTGTGTCGATGAGCAATAAACCACGTATGTACTATAACATAACCTCTTTGATTTTAATACAGCTTTCAGTTATTTTCAATTCTCCAGTCCAATTCAATACCGCACTTCGCAAGACGGGACTTGTCGACAATTTCTAAAGCTCTTGTGGTATTATCTATGATAATGTATTGAAATGTACACGTTTTCTATTTAATTCCATTGAGGAATTGAATAATTATGTTAATAACTATTTAATGAATAATTATAATTATTATTTTATGATAAGTATAATGATATTTTTAATATTTATTGTATTAATTAGGTTTTGAATAATTAATTTCTGAAAAACCTACATGTATTGTGCGAGATTTGCAGTTGCTCGTGAGGCTTGCTCCCTGCCCCACCCGTGCCCTGGACCCGCGCAGCACAAGCTAAGCACAACAGCGCTACACCGCTCCTCCCCTCCGATCACTCCCGCAGGCCCGGACACACGGACGGTTAACAACACGGAGCTATGCAACCCGCTGCCCCCTGTTGACAGCCAAACTCTAAGCTAGGTCCTTTAATGCTTCGCAGGGAGCTTGCAACCAAGTATGCAGAAAAATCATAGATCGTCCTTTCGTTTTTAGATATGCAGCTAATGAAAGAATCTCGTAATAAAATTTGAGATCATGAGAATAATTAAATATATTAAACAAACACGTGAATTGATTCACTAAAACTTCTACAATTTTCTAAATTTTAAAAAAAATTTAATTTTTATCTTTTAAAATTTACTAAAAGGTGAGCTTTTAACTTTAAAATATGTACAAATTTATTTACAATTTTAGAATTTGTAGAGTTATTAGTGAATCATTTCATGTAGATGCAAATTGGTTTTTATCATTTATGTCAACAATATAGAACCTGATGATACCAAGACATTTCACTCACAAACGTCGACTAATTGTAAAAAACTTATTTGTAATAAAACTTTATTATAAAAGATAGCATATGATGTGAATTTGTCTTTCAAAATTGGCCAAGACAACATATATGAAAATTATTTACACTTCGAAGACCCCGCGACCCACCCACTCTCACCTATCAAAACCACAACATACCCCCGCGATCCCTTGAACGCCACCGCCAATACCTCGGAGTATTATTCAACAGACGACTTATATGGAAATTTATTTTAAATTGCACACATTGCACGCAATATTGCGCGAAAACTACTAAAATTTTCAAAAAAATGTACAATGGCCTTAAAGAAAGAACTCACTGTGAAGAACAAATTTTATTTGAAGGAAAAGTCTCTATCTGCAATTTTGTAGTTGGAGAAAGAAACCGAAAGAAATTCAAACTTTCGCAATTTTCGAAAATGAGAGTTAACCTGAAAATCAGAGCTATGTCATCTTAATAAGTGTGTTTTACTATATTCTTGCAAGAAATTTAAAGAAAATTTTGGAACCCGTTTTCGAGAAAATTTTGAAAATTTTGTCCGGGGGTTTTATGTTAATGTACCCCCCAGAATTAAAATATCGCTTTTAAAATCAAGGGCCCACGAGATCAGCCAGACTGATTGGTGAATATCAATTTTGGAGAAAATCGGCTGAACGGTTTAGTCGCTATCGTTGTTCACAGACAGACAGAAGTTTTGCTTTCAATTGGTTTTTCGCTATCAAGGACCCACAAACAGGGATTCTGACTGAACCAAGTGATATGAGATTTTTTTTCTTAATTTAGCAACTGGTTTATCCAGTTTTTCGTTACCAGAACCCTGTAATCAGTTTTTTTTTCTGCCGAAAATCCGCCGTTTTTTCGCGCAGTATTACATAACTTTTCCTATATTATACGTACGCATAGTTTATGGGAAAGTAAAATTTTAAGTAAGCTGAAATGGTGCCTCTCTCTGCAATGAACGGGAAATTAAGTGTTAATTTTAATTCAAGTGCATATATATATATATATATATATATATATATATATATATATGTGTGTGTGTGTGTGTGTGTGTGTATATATAATGTATGTATGTATATGTGTGTGTACACACATATATTATTCTTCGCCAATATCCATCCCTTGTGGACGTTATTAAAGGCGGTAAGAGTAGCATTATCCCCCTTTCTTCGGGAAACTGGTGTCGTGGATCGATTGCACCAGCTTAGCTATACCGCAATTTTGCCCATATTGACACATCTTAGCCGTCACAAGTAGAACTCATTATCGTTATTGTAGAGCATAATCGAGAAAATTTAATTCATTTAAAGTAGGGGTTTCAAACGAGGTAGGTATACCTGATCTAAGGATGAATAGAGAAAACAAAAGATGAGCGAATTTGTCACTTATTTTTTCTTTTGTTCCTTTTTATCTGAAACAATTATTTATTATTATTAAGTTCATTAACATTTTTTATTAATTGGGATCTTGATTGTATCTATCACTCGCCTGTTCGAATTTCCCTCTAGACCCCCAATCGACGCCTTTATCAATCATTGACCTTCAAAATTTCATCGACCCCGAAGGCTCGGTACCTATCTCGTTGGACCCCTACTTTAAATGAATTAAATTTTCTCGTTTAATGCTCTACGATTGATAATGAGTTTTACAAGTGATGGCTGAGATGTGCCGATATGGGCAAGAATTGCGGTAATACGATTTTTCGTAACCGTTATTGATGGGAGGAACTACTTGCTTTTTGCCGCACCACTAATTTTATGTAACAATATTCGCGGGAAGAAAACCAACTGCGTGTCCCAAAAACCTTACGCAATCATAGCTTTAACAAGAAACTCGTGCAAAACCAGTGAAATTCGTATTCCTTTTTCTTTGCAGCTGTTCGGTACATTCATCTGGCTTTTAAGTGACCATCTGAGTTGACGACGTGATCACACGTTTACTTATTTTAACTCTCGTTATTTACACAATTTCATCACCACCTTTCGTAGTTGTGTTTGTTGCAAGTTTCTTTAAGAGTAATATTTCTCAGGTCTTTTGTTCTAATTCATGGCTACATCATTTCTGGATTAATTACATGAATAATATTAAAAGAAGTAATAAAAAATACAGTCTTTCTACTTTGTGTGTGTGTTTTTTATCTTTCTTCTTGTGATTTCTTGATCTCGTGCGTATTTTCAAAACATAAAACTGGATGAATATTTGAGCTTGAGAGTATTACAAAGCATAACGTATTCCCATTGGCAATGTGTGGCAGAGTTCAACAGGATAATGAATTAGTTGCCCCACCCACATGATTAATAAATGAAGGAAACAATTTTTTTAATGGAAGCCATTCAAAAGTTTCATCACACGTTTGGTATATTGAATTTGAATTAAAAACATAAAACACGAAAATGTAATACACCCATACAAATTAAAACTTTAATTCTTAATGAATACGAATGTGCTGTTCGCGCTACATTTGTCAGCCTCCACATTTTTATTTAGTATGCTTTTTTTCTGTCTCTTCTTACTAGTCTAAGTACCGTGTTATTCATTACTAGCTGAACCCGTACGGTTACATTGCACAGAAGAAAGTTCTATAGAAAGTTAGACAGAAAATACTGCATATCCATGAATTGGGTTTTATATTGACCAAAATCTTACACCTACATACACGGATATTGTTTTGGCCTAACAGCAAATCCTGCTATCAACCTTACCTTAATGTATGTAACAAAATGTATGAAATACAATTTCCAAAAAGTAATCAGAACTCCCTCATCTGTTTGATGTTTTCCGTAGATATCCCAAGAATAACATGAGAAAGTACATTGAATACTTACAATTGGTTGTCACAAACAATCATTTTAACGATACATAACACGAACTTGCCAAGGTGCTCATGACGCCATCTTCCCATTTCCATTCTAGTCGCGCATTTCAAACAACGCAAATTTCACAGCTTTTTATTAATAAATGAAAGCTGCGATCTATTCAATATATAGTGACCTTCACTCTTAATTTCTCTCTCTCTCTCTCTCTCTCTCTCTCTCTCTCTCTCTCTCTCTCTCTCTCTCTCTCATTTTGTAGTTTTTATACCTAGCTTGTTTAAAAACCCTTCACTGAGAGCCGAATAGCAGAAATATCAAAAGCGTTCTCTTTACAGTTTTAATTTATAAATGCTAAATTTTTCGATAATGACGAATGACTTGCTTAATGGAGTGGCGTTTCCAAATATTGATGACGATAATGACTTTGTTTCAATAAAAAATTCGGTTGATTTCGGCTATAGGGTGACATTGACACTATAAAATGACTTCATTCATACATAAATTAGTAATTTGAAAATTAAAATTACTTTTAAAATGTTTAAAGTATTTAAAACAAATTAGGTGTAAATGTGTACTAACACTTTGAGTTCTCTTCGTATGTTAAATGATTGGCATACTGATAGGACATTTGTTGTTATTACTCCATCTGACCACCTTATTTTATCAATTGATGTTTTCGGGCACGTCAGCTGCTATGGTCATGAGTCCCGTTAGTGTGGTGAAAGACTTTTATCTCAGGAGGTAGCGTTGTTTCTTCCCCGCTGGATGGCGAGATCCGGCACCGACCTACCCGTCGCCTTGCTGGGGAATTCCCCCTCGAGGTACCGTTCGTAGCGGGCACCACCGCAGCCAGGGTAAGCTGTAAGCTCTTTGTGTGGTAGTGTATGTAATGCATTTAAGTGTAAGAGTGGGTAACTAAGCTTGAGAATAAGACAAGGAAGAGGAACGAAAGATCGCGCCCGGACCGTGACCCGTTTGTGAGGGTACTGCTAAGGCTGCGTCTGGTGTCGGTCGGTTTATCCTCGGAAAACCACTAATCAGGGCAGTCGACCGCTAGAATTCTCTTTCAGTCAGCCGCCGAATTCGATTTTGAAAACAAAAAGAAACCGCCGTTGGGACTTGAATCTTCTGTTCAGTATTGCTGCAGAGACAGCGGCAATGCTACTCTAAGCTAAACTCAACAGGTCTATTATTTTATTGTCGATTGTGTATTGTTCTTGTTGAGGTGAAGGGAGGTTCGATGCCCTCTGCACGGAAGAGAGGGCGCATGCGCCCTCGGCAGCGCAGCAGAAGGGGCGAGCTCCGCGCCGCCGGCCGATGACGCGCGCGCCGGTGCAGTCGGCCGGTGGGCGGGGCGCGGGCCGCGTCGGTGCGCCCGCAGATGAAAAGTCGGCGCGCTATAAAAAGCGGAACAACTGCGTTGAGCGGGCGTGCGGGCGCGGGCACGGGCGCGAGCGCGAGCGGACGAGCGGTCGAGCGAACGGCCACCGCGGCGCTGGCACGCTCGCCCCGGCCACCGCCGCCGCCGCTGCCGCCGCCGCCGCCGCTGCCCGCTGCCGCTCGCGGATCCCGCGATAGCGGTGATTTAAGCAGCTAGCGGACTACTTTTCCCTCGCGTCGCCCGGGTGGCACCAGGTTCCTTCAGGTTCCTTCGACGCGCCTAGCTACCTAGCCAATTGACTTTCGTGATGGCACCTGTTCATTCCTCAGCCCACAGGATCTTGACGATGCTTCATTTCCAATGTATGTTCCACTTTCATCTATACGTGATATAGAGGGGTTTTGAAAAAGGTTCAAAAAGGGTACCCCCCCAGATGGTAAAATGTTTCCCTCAACCAAATGACATATGAGTAGTTACACTATAATTCTAACATAAGAACAATATTTTTTAAAGGTTTCTTTAATATGCACATTACCAGCAATCTGTAAACATTATTATGTTTGTGAGTGTAGGTGCCTCAAATGACTTCAAATGATGTTTTTTTAAAACTCTAAACTTTTCTGTGAATTAGAGCTTCAAATTTCGCATTTTTCAGTAGCGCGTAAACGCCATTTTCTCAAAAATGGCTACAAATTTTTAAAAGAATATTGCCATTTATGACGATGTTTTATTGTTCTTTAATATTCTAAAATTAATATTTCCGTTCAACAATTATGAAACTGAAATATTAAGAAAATGTCAACAAAAAAAATTACTTTGGACGCCGATAGATGGCAGCTAGCAAGAGTACGTGGCAATTCCGAATAGCTAGCCCAGACCCAAGGAAATAGAAAACTAATACGGGAAAGCCTGTGCCATTCTGTAGCTACAATAGTTGTTATCTGTATTTATGTACTTGTGTAGAAAGTTTTTCTAGCAAACAATATAGTTACCTTCATAGATGATTGCTTTCATTATTGTTCTGACAAATACTCGTTCTCAGAAATCCTTTCTATCATTGTTGTGCATTTTGGACAAAATAGCTATATTGCAGTAGCTACCTTTTGGCTTTTTATTAAATTCAAGCTGATATTCTAATGCTGCACTAACGCTAATGATATTTTTCCTCACATTTTATTGAAACAAAATTGAAAACATTGTTTGATTTGTTTTAAAATGCCATGCATAATCCACATGCTGCAACTAGTAGTGCTTCAACAGCACTTACTTTTTTGCATTACATCTAAAAAATATTTCAAAATTTGCAATTTTCAAGAAAATTAGGATAGTTCAGCAAAAATGAGACCTGCGCCATTATTTTAAGCAGCCCTTATTCTGTCCTTAGAAAAAATTGTGGCAGTTTTGATATTTTTTTATAATTTGCATTAATTTCAGGCATAAATGCTGCAAAGACAATTAGTTTTAAAAAAATATATACATGATCTTTTTAAAAGTTTTTTTAATAGAATTCTTTTTCGACTAAAAATTTCTAAATTCAAATATATTATTTTTGCTATTTCGAGAATACAGAGTTCGCAGAAAATGGGACCGGCACCCATTTTTTTACCATCCTTTTATATATACGAGAAAAATTTGAGAAACATTTTGGAGATTTTTGAGAAAAAAAGTTTAAAAATTCAAATTAAAAAATAACTCGACTACCACCTGTGATTTTGCACGTTTCATAATACGAAATATCCGTACTGTGATGTCAGTAAAACGGAATATAAATTTATCGATAGTTGTTCAATTTCTCTGACTGCAGAATAAAATCGAAAACTCATACATTAAAAAAATTGATTAAGGATAATTGTATTTTGATAAAAAAATACAAGAATAGGCAACATTTAGGCATTTAAACACAAAATATGCATTTATTAGTGAAATAGCCATTTATATGCACTATAAAATTCAAATATAATACTCTAATTCCTCAAAATCAATAAGTAACCTAAAATATTGCGTTTTCCATTGAAGGAAAAAATAAACAAATAGGCAAAAATCTGCGGCTTAGTCGTTAGGTACTTGGATGTCCGGTAGACGCCTAGGGAAACTGGGACCTTCCTTCTGGAGGAAGGTCACAGAAT
This sequence comes from Acheta domesticus, assembly GCA_031308135.1. Taxonomy (NCBI): domain Eukaryota; kingdom Metazoa; phylum Arthropoda; class Insecta; order Orthoptera; family Gryllidae; genus Acheta; species Acheta domesticus. The sequence goes on from JAHLJT010004567.1 coordinate 61,645,494, forward strand.
GGCGGCTGGATCAACTGTGGCTAGGACGCCGCGTCTCCCAGTCAGATAAATAGTTACTGACTCCGGCAGCGGAAGCTTGCGCTCTCACATCTGAAGATGTTTCAGACTAGAGAAAAAGTTGTATTTTTCCTTGCCTAAGTATTTGTTTTTGTATACCTATAGAAGTAGATTCTCGTACAATCTGTACACGTGAAAAAACTCTGCTCTTTGTGAATAATAATTGTATGAAAACTAAAAACTGATTTAATGTAACACCCAATTGCAAAACGCCCATCCCCTGGAATGTGGTTTACAGCATTATAGACCCGGTACTTTCAATATGTTTTTTCGGTATCAAGGACCCACAAAACACGGATTCTGGTTGCACAACGTGTTAGGGATTTTTTTCTCTTAATTTAGCAACTGGATTTATCCACTTTTTCGCTATCAGTCCGTGGCAATGAATGTTTTTCTGCCGAAAATTCACCGTTTTTTCGCGCAGCATTACATACCTTTCCCTATACTACGTATATACTCCCGAATAAACATACGTATACGGGAGAGTAAAAAATCCCCTAACACGTGGTGCAGCTAGAATCCCTGTTTTGTGGGTCCTTGATACCGAAAAACCAATTGAAAGCAAAATTTCTGTCCGTCTATTGTGAACAACGCTAGCGACTAATCAGCCGATTTTCTCCAAAATTGATATTCCCCGATCGATTTGACTGGTACGCGGCCCCTTGAATTTGAAATCGATAATTTAATTTTGGGGGTACTTTACATGAAGCCCCTGCGACATTTCCAAATTTTTCAAAAAATTGGCACCAACAATTTTGATTAAACTTTGTTGTTGTATAGCCTGAAGGTCATTTAAGAAAATGATTTAAGTCTCATGTTGGGTGAAATGTAATAAAAACTAATTTTTCGAAAATTGGCAAAATTCAAATTTTTTTCGGCGTCTTCCTACAACTACAATTATGAAGATACATTTTTCTTAATGAAATATGTTCATAAAAAAGATCTTCAAATAAGGCCATGTTCAATTTTTCAAAAACATGTGTATTTCGTGCGAAATTTTGTGTCACAGGCAATTTTTTATTTTCTTTAAACCAAGTTTTAAAAAATCGCTCGTTTTTTTATTAAATTGGGACCGTATATAAAGGGAGTTTAAGGGAATGGTGCATGTTTCATGTTCGTTAAAATGCCTGATTTTGCAAAAAAATTTTAAAATTAAATAATTTTCGGTGTCTTTCTACAACTACAATTGTGATGATACAATTGTTTCTCTTAATGAAATATATTCATCAAAAACAGATATTCAAATAAGGTCATATTAAATTTTTCCAAAATATGCGTATTTGTGATTTCGCATTTGTGATTAAATTTTTCCAAAATATGCGTATAAGCCGTGAAAATTAGTGGACCACTCGCCTAAGAGAACTTTAACCTAAGAGAATTTAAAAACCTAGGAAAACTTTAAACCTAGGAAACTTTTAAAACAGTGCTAAAAATTTGTTTGGTATCCTATTCTAGGACCCTGAAATATAGAGAATATGGAACAAAAATACATTATTTTAAATACATAAAATTTTATAAAATGTAAAATAACAAGCTGGCTTAGCTCAAATATAAAGAATGTTATTCTTAATATTTAGGACAATTTTAAAGCAAATAGATTCGACGGGATTAATATAGCGAATAAAAATAGTATTTTATAATATATAATTATTATTATGAATATATAATTACTTCTTTCAAGCAATCCGTAAAGCGTTATTGAAATTTGCGCAACAATGCGGCAATGGATTGTTGCGCATTGTTGGTGAACTAAGAGATGGTGGTAGTGATACGAAAAAGATGTGTTATTTAGTAGAGCTTGTGTGTGCAAATTAGACTGTTAGAAATTATTCAAAACATATTTGATAATCACTATTTTTGTCTGTGTTGCGAGGTATAAAACATAAATACTGAACGAATGGTCAATTATTTATGCATATGTTAGCATTTGATCAGTACACCATGAAACTGAATGTATGTAAATGCCTTTGTAATTAAATGTTACGAAATTGCATCTTACATTTAGGTAGCTCATATAAAAGATTATGCACAGAAATAATTGCAATTTCTATTGGCTGGATAAATGTTGGATTCATTTTATGAAAATATTTGAATAAAACTAGTTGAATAGCTAATAAATGTGTCTAGAAGTCTTGTATGCAATACTCTAGTTTAAGCTGACATAAGTTTTCTTTGAAAAAATTAACATATTTTCACGAAGATTAGTAAATAGTATGGTAATGTTTATAATTCCTTTTATTAATTCATGTATTTAACGTCAAAAAACGTTCTCTTGAAAAGCCTAAGGAGTTAAAGTGCTTAAAATGACATCTGATGAAGTTTTTCTGAGGTTTCTCTGAAAAAGAGCTTCAAATTTCAAATTTACAGTAGCGCTTAATTTTCTTAAAAACGACTGCAATTTTTTTCAAATAAAATTAGCCTTTAGGACGAGGTTTTACTCTTCTACTCTACAAATATAACTACAATCAGAATCATCGAAATACTCCGCTTCCCTGCGTATGTCTATATCTTACTAGTTTTCCGTTTTGCCAGTCAATTGTTTTCCGTGTTGTTTCATTCGTCAACCTCTTTGTCTACCTCTTTTAATTCCTTGTCTGATTTTACGGATTTCTTTTCTTTCTGGGGATTTATTATTACAGTATATATCTTTATGCGAAAGCGGTATTTGATGTGTGAGGAATTTACGACACCGTTGTTTGCAATTCCGCTTCGCATCAGCGATAACCGCATCCAGGCTCGTCTGTTCCTTCCAAGTTGGGCGTTGCTTGGCCCTCAAGCGCGCCTCTCTCCGCTCGCTTGGCGGCGACCGCGCTTTTCGCGACCCGGCGCCTCGCCCCGCCGCCCCTCCTCGCCCCCCCCCCGCGACAACGCTGTGGGGAGAACAGCGACCTTCAAGTGCCCTTGTTCTTGACATTCCGACATGTGCGCGAATTTTTAGCCTGCGCTTCAACATAACTGTTACATATAGGGAAGGTTTTGTTTGTTTGGTTGACGTGAGTGAACAGGTTGTTCAGAGTAATGGCATTTTTGTGTAGTTTCTCCGATTGCAGTTTTGGATGAAAATTTCTGGTGTTTGCGATTGCTGTTTGGGTATTTTCTCTTGAAATTGTGAATCCATTATATTATTCTCATCGAACTTCATATTAATCACAAATTTTCTTAAAATGGCTTAAAAATGGGGAGACATGTGGCTCTAAATTGGAGGCGGGAATTTAATGGGTCGAAGGCAATTTGTTCCAAAGTTACGGATTCTACGTAGGAATTTTTCAAGAAAGATAAGTATTTTGTTTACTGGATGTTCAATGGTATTTACTAATTTTAAATTAGGCTTCGCTTAGCTCTACATCTAATCTATGTCGGGTAAAATGATTTGAACAAATTATTTTGTATTTGTAATTCTCTTGAAACTAGAACTTTATTTGTCCAAATTTCATTGGAAGTTGGGGACTACTCTAGAATATCGTAAGGCGCTTCTGATGAAGGCGCCGCTCACCCAAAGGGTGAAGGGGCTCAGTTCGCCGTCGGGGTTCGCGGCGGCTGGCGATGCGTGATGAAGCGTCGTGCGGGGTGCAGATAAATTAAACAAACGGACCATCTCCCGTCAACAAAAGGACAGTGCACGGCGCGGGGCGTCGGGGGAGCGAACACGACAGGCGGCGGCGGCGGCGGCGGTGGCGGCGGCGGTGGCGCGGGCCCACGGTGGCGTGCGCCGCGGGGGCCGTATATTTAGCGCACCGGGCGGCACCGCGCCACCGCCTCCGCCACCGCCGCCGCCGCCGCCGCCGCCGCCGCCACCGCGCTCGACCGCTCAGTCTTCGCCCGCCGCCCGCCCGTGCGCCAGCCCGGGCCGCCTCTTGTCCGTCGCCTGACGCCAGGCCGCCGCCAGGCCCCTGCCTGCCGAAGAGCGCGTCTCGTCAAGTTCGCCGAAGTAGAGGGAAATTTAAGCGCCGCGTAGCAGTTTTCCGCCCCCACACACAAAGTGATGGACAGGACTTCAACGACTGGCATGTGCAGTGATGTGTACTTACGGTGTGTACGAAACCAAGATATGTCGTAGGTGCTCTTCGTGCAAGTCACCGGTACCAGACATTTGAAAGAGGAAGTGCCCGCCTCGGGATAGTGTATACGAGTCACCATAAACAGGTCAACAGTTGTGTCCTCTTTGGCTGTGACGCGTCATCAGCCTGTGCAAAGACCGACCTAAATATAACAAGAGGGGAGTTTACGACACAAGAACCGCGGGGCCCCGTGCATCAGCCCCGCTCGCGCCGCTCCGCCTGCCCGCCGCCCGGAGCGCCCCGCACGATGCGGCCGCCGCCGCCCGCCGCGCGCGCCCCGCCCCGCCGCCGCCCCGCCGCCGTCAGTGAGCACAACTACACATAAGGGCTCTGCGCCTGCACGGGCTCCGCCCTCCGTGCCCCCGCCGCCGCACCATGACGTAGAGCCGCTCGTCCCGTCGCCAACACCAAGTGCCGGCTTCGCGTTGTGACCAAGGGCCCGTATGTGTGGAATTCTTTGAGAAGTACTGACCCTGCATTTCTGTGATACCTTCAAGAACTGAAGGCAATTTTTATGTGAATTTTGTAATGAAGAAATATTTTGCACATTGGTATGTAAGTTTGGTAGATACTAATAATATGTTAGAATATTTAGTAATTTCATAACGTTTGCAACTCCGTTAACATCACCGCATCACTTTGCTCAACATTTCTCCTTGAAGACTGTCGTAGTGCTATAACAACTTGTTTTTAATAACTCTAAAAACAGTGCTAAAAACAAGCAAATATTATTTGTTTTTGAAGTCTATCTCCATTTAGAATTACGAAATTTGTGTTGACGTACAAAGGAAAGAACAAAATACTTAGTTTACTAAGTTTCATATACATTTTGTGGAATAGTGACCTTTTTCCCCCTCGATTGCGCAAAGTACAAAAGCCACAAGATGCCTCTGTACAGTGATCTGGGGCTGTACTACAGCCCGCACATCGCGACCCCATCGTACTACTCGTCGCCGTTCCTGGGCCCCTCCGCGCGGTCGTCGGCGTCGCTGGGGCTGGGGCTGATGCCCGTCCCGCGCCTGCTGCCGTCGCGCGTCACGCCGGGCTACTCGCCCCTCCTGCCCAGCATCCCCGAGTCGGGCTACTCGGCGGCGCGGCGCGGCCTCCCGTCGCTGGACCGCTCCGCGTCGCCGCGCGCGCCGCGCTTCCTGCCGCCCAAGCCCGTGCACATCGACACGGCCGACATCGACGTGTCGGCGGCGCGCTTCGGGCGGCGCGACCGGCCCGGGCCCGGGCCCGAGCCCGAGCCGGGCCGCCAGCCCACCATCAAGCGCGGCCGCACCGTGGTGCGCCTGCACACCAAGAAGCTCAAGGAGAACCCCACGCTGGACGCGCGCCGCCGCATGACGCCCGGCGAGAAGCTGGTGCAGAAGTTCCTCATCCTGGACAAGGCGGAGGAGGAGGCGAAGGCCGCGCGCCGCAAGCGCATCGAGGAGATGGAGGAGCGCGAGCGCGCCGCGGAGGTGGCACGGCTGCAGGCCATGGCGGCGAAGAAGGCGGCGGCCGCCGACGCCGCCGACGCTGACGCCCCGCCCGAAGGTCAGTTCGCCCAGGAACCGGGCACCACGCCGCCCGTCCAGAACTTCCCCCACCATCCAGGGTCTCACGGAGAACGCCGCACTCGACATCCTGCTCTCGGCGGCCGAGGACGACGAGGAGGTGAAGGGCGGAGAGATCGCTCGCACGGAGAGCACGGGCACGGTGAAGAAGAGAAAGATCAAGGACAAGGAGGGAACCGTAAAAGCAGCCAAGAAGAAAACCAAGAAAAAGGATGCGCTCGGGAATTCCACGTCGGAAGACAGCCCCGCGACAGGCGACGAAATGGTCGAGAAGAGCACGCTACAGAGACGGAACACGGTTCGTTTCCGCCGAAATTCCCAAGACGTGGAAGGCTTTCCTGAAATAGAGAGTGTCCCGGGGTCCCGAAGAACGTCCTTTGATATGTCTCCGAGTTCTCGAAGATCGTCCTTCGATCAGTCTCCGAGTTCACGAAGATCTTCATTAGATTCTACGGGAGACGAAACCCCCATGGCTTCCGAGAAAAAGTCGACCGTGAAGAGAAAAAAGGGTCCGAAGCACAAGATCGTCGCCGATGTGTCCGTCGATAATAGTCCGTCGACGGAACCCCGATCACCCAAATTCGTCGTCGACGAGGTGAAGGTCGAACACAGTCCAGCGTCTCCTCGCGGCCCACCCAAAAAGTTCCGCTACGAAGTCATCGTCGAAGACATCGAAGAAGAATCTACGCCCGGGCGTCGGGGGAAGATGGGTAAAGAGAATAAAGCAGAAGCCGCTCCCAAGAAGAAGAAGGCGGCGGTTGGCAAGCCTCTAGCAGATCGACAGGGCAAAGCAATGCCCAAGTCGTCGAAGGCCCAGGAGGAAGCCGCTGGGCCAAAAGCGGATGTGAAAGAGTCGGCGCAAAAATCATTCCAAAAGTCTCGCCCTAAACAGGTAGAAGAGACAAATTCGCATGTTGCGATTAGTAAGACTGAAGAAAATACTGGTAAAATAGGAACACAAAAAAATAAAGAAAATACTTCTCAGGATGTAACGCCAACGTCAGTGACTCCAGAAAAGAAAGATGTTCATATGATTCTTAAAACGGCTAAAAATGAAGTGCAGGTAGAGAACATTGACAAAGACAAAGGAAAACACTTTCTTGCGAAAGATAGAAAACTCTCTTCAGAAATACCAAAATTGGACGCCAAAGATATTCAGAAAGGGATCTTTGCAGTTGGAAAATCAAAACCAACGACAGTGGCAGCCGTTGTTCCAAAAATTGAAGAAGCAAAACTAGGTAAGGAAATCACAGAAAAGTCTAAGTCGTCAAAACATCAGCCTGATCCTACTCCTCCTTCCACACCCACGATCCAAAAATCAGATTCAGGGATTAATTTCTGGGCATTTCTCAATGGCTCAGACGAAGAAAAAGAAGTTGGGAAACCTCTGCTTTCTAAACAAGAACCTTTAATTCAATCCGAACCAGACAAGAAGGAAAAGACGAAAGGAGTGAAAACAAAACCACAACTTCATTTAAATATTCAAAATAAATTTTCACCTGCAGAGAAAATTGCTGGAACTGCTAATGTGGAATCTCAGCCGACGCTATTTGGGAAAAAGTTTAATGATAATATTTCAAAAACCAATGAAAATAAAGCTAAAAAAGCTGTTAAATCCGGCGATATTACGAAAGATACGATAGATACCTGTACAAGAAACAAAGTCATTTGCTGTTCAGAAAGAGCCTCAGTCTTCTCCATCGAAAATTTCACTGGAAAAAGATTCTTTTATTTCAACTACTAAAGTTGAGAAAGTTGACTTACCAGCAACAGCTGTTACATCCATTCCAGAAGGAGACGCGTCAAAACAAAAGCAAAAAGACGGGTCCCCTGATGAAAATGTTCCTAAGTGGAAAGGTCTTGCCAAGGGTCAATTGAAGACTCCTGAAACACCGAAAACGGCGAGTATGGCAGGAAATTGTGGGGCTGAAGGAAAGAAAAAGACGGAACTCATCGTCTCTTTACCAGAGAAGAAAGTGGAAACACAAGAAACAAACGACGGAATTTTAGAACATTGGTCAAAGGCAGCGGAACTCAGCGATGAAAGTAAATCAAAGGAGTTGGGGAAAGAACCTACCACTACTGTCCTTCCAAAGGTACCAGAAACGCCAGAGAAAAAAGCGGTTCCCAAGTGGAAAGCGTTTGGAAAGCAGCCACAATCTCTTGCATCTCCGAAAGATGAGATAAGGTTGCCAAAAGCGCCTGTGACGCCGGAGTCCAAGAATTCTGATGGAAAATTGAAGACACAGATTTCTCATACGATCCCGGAAACGCCAAAAACAAGCGGTGAATCATCAAACGTTCCTTCTCCCACTCTCGAGACAAGTAGTGATGTGAAAGAATCCCCCACTACTACCGACGGAGGGTTTTCGAAGGCTTCGGAGGAAAGTAAGAAAGAAAAATCTCCATTGTGTTCACAACAGAAGGAGAGTGCAGTTGGCGAGGAGTCTCTGAAAAAGAATCTTCTCAAGACGCAAGATAACAAAGAAGGCAAAATATCTGGTAAAGTTAGAACTCCGGAAGAAGAATCTAAGCCAGTGCCAAAATGGAAGGTGAAGGCTCAGGCTGACAAAGATACACAACAGAAGAAGACTTCTCTCGGAAAGATTCAGCAGTCGTCATCTGAAAACTCGCTTACTAGCAACTTTCCCGCCCAGTCACCGGAAGAGGTTAAAGCTGCAACTCGATCAGAACCTGCTACTCCACTAGTAGAGAAAAGCTTATTCGATACGGCGAAGACACCAACGTCCGTGAAGCTCGAAGACAAGTTACCGAAAACTGAACCAAAGGCATCTACTGATGCTGAAAAGCCTCCCAAGAAACCTTTGGCGAAGAACAAGGTTGCTGCGAAAGAAGACGCCACAAAAGATTCAGAGCCTTCTCGCCAACACAACGCTGATCAACAAAAATCTGTTTTGCCACCAACAACAAACGAGATCAACGAGAAGCAATCAAAACAGGAAGAGGCAACTGATAAGACAAAAGACAAAGTTGCTTTTGGAAAGCCCAAATTGACAGAGCAGAAAAGTAAAGATGAGGAAAAGGATGTTCGCACTCCATTTGGTAAAAAAATAAAACTTCCTGATCAGAAATCTCTGGATAAAAAAGACGAGGGGAAAACGACTCCTCTCGCTAAGAAAGGATTAAATCTAACTGCACAAAAGACCGAGAACGAATTGAAGAGCGATATATCCATAGAAAGCAAATCAGAGGAGAAATCTGAAGGTGCTGGCGGAAAGAAAAGTGAACCAACAACTTTGGCGAAAAAGAAAGCGAAACCAATTGGGCAAAAGGGCCAGGACGAGGAGAAGAGTGGAGGGTTAACGGCGCTTAAGAAAGTACCTAAGAAGAAAGAAGAAGAAGAAGCCTCACTAATAAAGAAAAGTGAAAAAATTTCAAAGCAAAAGAGTGAAGAAACAGAAGAAGGAAAGAAGGAATCATTGTCTCCTGATAAGAAGGGTCCTAAAACTCCTGCACAGAAAAGCAAGGAGGATGGTAAGAATGAGCCAGCATCTCCAGTGAAAAAAATAGCGAAACTTGTCGCCCAGAAAAGCAAAGAGGAGGATACTGAAACGTGTTCTCCTGGCAAGAAAGTAGGTAAACTGGCTGCTCAGAAAAGCAAAGAAGACACTAGCGAACCCTCGTCTCCTGTGAAGAAAGCACCCAAACTCGCAGCTCAGAAAAGTAAAGACGAAGAAAAACCCGAACCCTCACCGCCAACGAAGCCCGTCGCAAAGAAGAGCAAAGAAGACGCCAAAAAGGAAACCGGCGCTCCGTCCCGGCGAGGAGCGAAAGTGGCGGCGAGGAGGAGCAAACAGGACGCCACCGAGGACTCCGCGGACTCGGCAGAAACAGCCACTCGGAGCAAAGCCAAGGCGAAGAGCGCGAAGAAGACGAAGGAGGAAGCCAGCGCGCTCCCGGCGCCGCCTGCCCGAGTGCCGGCGTCCGGCAGCGAGGCCGACTCGGAGAACTCCAGCAGCAGCAGCAGCAGCTCCGAGGACGAGGACGGCGACACGACGCCCCGCGCCAGCGCCAGCGGCAGCTCCTGCTCGTCCTCCGACTCGGGCTTCGACAGCAGGCCCTCCTCAGTGCCTGGTAGTCCTCCGTCCAATAAGAAGGGTACTGACTAACTCTAGTAGCTAGGCGGCCGCTCACTCCTGCCGTCTCGACCCCTCGCACTCCCGCCTCTCGCGCGTTAGGAGTAGTGATCAAATGCCCAAGACTTTTTTTAAGGTGTAGGTGACTTTTTTAAGGTGTCAGTTTTTATATAGAGTCAAAATAGAAAAGAATCAATGTTCTTTAAATAGTTCCCACGTTTTACCACGGCAATTAATTTAATAACCAGATATATCAGAAATATTAAATATCTTAATTGACGGTTACCGTGCAACTTTCTTCAGGAGATATTCAATTCTGGTGTAGGAGGGAAATAAAAATTCACAAATGCATGTAGAGTCCTATAGTGATTGTTTCATATCATTTGATAACGTCTTATTATATTGAGACTAGAGAAACGAAGTAGGAATTCATAGGCTTACATTTCAAATACTATTTTTACATTTCTACGTTCATATTACTCTTTAAAATATTTTAAAATTAATCATTTTTCATTCTGAAATGGTTTTTAACATTTTTACGTTGATATTATTGAATTGCTTATCAAAGTGATTTAAAATCATGCTTTTCCCGTTTACTGATGTATTCATAACTATTGTTGTCTGATGAACATTACTGCGTAGAAATCATACTTTTTGTAATTGACAACTGAAAAAACTGCGTTTTGAATATGTTGAATTTATAAGGTTGGTGTAATTATTTTTGGCTTCCTCTGCATTACCGATTCATATGCATTCGATTCGGAAAACAAATTAAAAATTTTTAAGGAAATGGTAAGGAGTATAAAGAATGTTTTTTACTTAAAATATTTTTAGTACAACTCGTATTTTGAACATTCAAATTTGCACTGAATTGCATTTCTAATACTATTTTGTTTCAGCAGCCGTGCCTAATGAACGTCGTATCGATAAAGATAAAGATTTTTACAGATGCAATTAGATTATTTTTGAACAGGAGAAAAATGTTTTGGCATTCAAAGGGAGTGTCAGGGGCTTGACATTTTTCCAACTAACATTTATATGCTTGCTATGCTCTTAATATCTTTAAATCCTTAACATACGTAGGATTCACTATTGTCACAATACCACACAGCACTATTATCTTCCGTACCATTTACATTTTCTGAATACAACACTCCGTGATTTGAGCGCACCGATATCGTATTACGATTACATCTTCAGATATGCATATGAGTTAATAAAGTACTATGCTTTACATACATATTTGTTTTCTTAGGGAAACATAAGAATAAGACATGTCAGTTGATTGATACTTTTTCAGATCCCTAATCACTTGTCGCTGTATTTGTAATTTTGTCTCATCATCTTAAGTTTTATTCTTTTAATAGTTTGTTCTTGGGAGTATTGATGTAGAATTTTGACACGGGACGTTTATAACTCTCGCTCAAGGTGAGCTAGATTTTGGCAGATTTAGTTGCCTAATGAGAATCTGTTTGCTAATAAGAGAAAGTTGTTCTAGAACCCAGACTTTTTACTGTTGCCAACTTTATACATAAAAACAGTACAGGACAATATGGCGCAGTGCCCAGCGCGACGAAGAAAGAAAACAAACACTCAAGGGCCGATGTCCAGATTGAATCCCACGTCAATTGAAGTCGCAGTTTCTCAAAGGGGTGTTTCCACTTCCCCTTCCGCTTCCCAATTTTCTGAAATGCGCTTGTCTGTAGTGTGCACTAAGTACCTTTTTATTTAATTTTAAAAATGTAGTTTAACATTGTTTAAACCTAGCTCTACTAACAATTAGTATGTTTAGATACAAATATTGAAGTGATTTTAGTCTGTTTTGTTAATGATATATTGTAGAAGAAGAGTGTGGACGCGGGAGTAAATTATCAATAGGTAGGATGTATAAATATAAGTGGATACTATACTTACGGAAGCTGCTGCCTTCTGCCCTACTGACATTGAAAACTTTTGTGTTCTTCATTTTTCTTCTTGAAAATCAGAATTTTCTCAGGATTCTTACCATTGCGATGTTTCCTTGATATTCGTGATTGATTTATTGTTAGTCGCGTTTTTGCACAATGAATGTTTTGGCTCAATAATTTTTACTTTCGCAACACACGCTTTTGGGTTTCTTGAGTGTTAAACGAGATGCACATAATAAGTTCGTACGTTTTAATTTATGATTATTGAAAATGTATGTAATAGAACATCAGTAAATATTTACAAGAATTATTGTCTTGCGAATCCTGAAATAATGTCTTGAAAAAATGATGGAATTTTGAAAAGGATTATCGTATCACGATAATTCAATTTGCATTCTTGAAATTTGCTTCATTTTTGCACACATTGTTATGAGTGGCATACGTATATAGTTCGAAATTACTCTTAACAACACTCTGACAATTTTCAATTAGTTTTTTTTTAATTATAAAAATGTAAAGTTCGGTTTGGGCGCCGCTAGCAAATTGAGGTTGCAGGCAAGGCGAGAAATAAATTACCGATACTCATGGTTCAGGAAACAGTGCCGGATGTTCGTGGAATGCTGAAATGTGAGCGCCTCTTGGATGCTGAGAAGGCAGCGAATACCTCAGCTCCTCGCTCGGTGCGAGTCTCTTCTCTGTGCCAGCCGCCCCTCCCCTTCACTTGACACGCAGGGAGCGTGCACGAAGGGATGGGCAGGTTCAGCGCGCATAAGCTCGTGTTTTACATTTAGGATTTATTTGCTTGTCGCATCATGCATCATTTCATAAGCCCCACCCTTATAGCAGGAAGGAAAAAAATAGCAAAAATGTCTGTCTAACGTCTTTTCTTATTTCGAATTCGTGGAAAACGATATTTTCTGTTCGCACCAACCCAATGTTATAATATTGGAGGTTGGCAAAAATATTAAACAGACATTTTTAGAAAGAAATAATTTAATATTATAATTCTTACTAGTATTGAGACATTTTCTGCGACTATTTGGAGAATCTGACAGGATTATAGAAAAATTATTTATTAGTCTGATCTTTGGACCAAGCGAACATGCAGTTGTATCCACCGAGGCCCAGTCGTATTTTCTCGGGGGGTACGTGACGTTTTTTTGTGGGGGGGAATTAACATTTCTATGCCGATTCCATTCTTTGCAACCCCAGAGTAATGGGAGATGATGTTTGGAATGATGATGATGAAGGGTGAATGGACACACAAATATCCATGCCTTGGGCGGGACTCGAACCGGCGATATGGAGCTATGGTTCTTCAGCGTTAGCGGCCTCGGCTAGTCTGCCCTTTTATAATAGTTAAGAATTTCTTATTCTGATTTGCTATGCAGAGAAGAACTTGGGACAAAATACTATGATTGATGAAAGATGGATAAATGTGTTGTAAGCACAGAAAAATAGTAAAAACTGTATGACATTTTGCAAATACTTTGGTTCCTTTAGGCCTGCAGAATCACGATTATAAATCAAATAAATTTTCATTTAAGGAGCTGAATGTTCCAAAACGTGAAATAATCTCGAAAATGATTGGTATAGCGCTATAAAGATGTGACTATTGTCAAATTATTATTTTCGATACGCGCCTTTTTTAATAATTTAAGATGCCAAGATGTATGCATCGTCAATATCATAATTTACTTTTTGCCTTCAATTTACCCCCAAAATGCTTCTAACTTCGTAACAGAAAAGAGACAAAAAGTAATAGTTTTAATAGTTTTCTATTGAATAAATGTAAAACGAATTGTTAGCATTTGAATTCGGACAGTTTCTGACAAATTCAGTGTCAATAGTTCACGTGTATTTTGAGCTTCGTGCAACCGAAATAAAGTTATCCTCTGTGCCATGAACGACATCCTACGCCGATGGTGCTTCTTGCTCCAGTCACGTGCGCTCATAAATGTCGCAGATACTCTAGCGACGCGGAATTTATGGCGAGTCGCCCGCGGCGGTTCTTCATATTTATCTAGTTCCCGCTCGTGTTTCTGCACACTGTCACGCATGCGCAAGGGAGAGCATCTGAGGTGGGACGATAGCAATATTTAAAATCTTTGGTAGCGATCAAGAACGCTTTGGTTGCGAAGGAAAGGGAGCGTCGACGTCCTTCGAATGACCGGGCGATTTAATAAGGTTGGCGATCTTTATTAGCTCCACGTGCTGCCAAGGATAGATCTTCCGTCGGAAATGGATGGCGGCTTCTCTTTGATGGTTTATGTTCGTTCATGAGATCCGCGCAGCCAAATTCGTCTCTCTGATCTACGGGTTCTGTCCCTCAAATTTCCTCGTGTTGTAGCTAGCTTTTGCTCTTTTGTAAGCTTCGTATCTCCCAATGAACATTTGTGGGCTTGAACTCTCGTAATTATGTCTGGTTTAAGAAGTCGTAATAATTGTGTATATTGAACATTGGATTCGAACAGTACATTGAACTTTGGATAATTCTGGAGATTGGAAGGGATTTGTATTTCTCAAAGTATAATAAGGAATAACAATCACATTTCTCAAATGTATACTATATTAACTTTTATGCAAATTCTCTTTATTTAAAGATTTTATTTAAAATCGAGTTCCGTCGGCATTGTATACATTCTGGGTCTTCCAAAAGTATATGGTGGCCAATGATATTCTAAAAACAAGATGTATGTGTGCAGCAAAGTGTCCCAAAAGTATACTAGTTGCGACACATTACGTTGCGATGGAGTACATTTATTTTGACAAGCGACTAAGGATTCTCCTTGCGTTAGGATAATGCTTCAAAAAAGCATATTTCATTATTTCATTTCGTCTTCCTTGTAGTACATTATTGCTGAATTTTCATTCAAACCATGTTTGTTAAAGATTTTTAATGTACCTGTTTCACATAAGTACTTCTCATTTTTCTTTGTTGTTGTTTTTATGTTAATGTATGTGCCGGGATAATTTTAAGACTAAGAGCATGTAAAGAATATACTTGCTGTAGCCTGCTGAAGCGGCTGTCGTAAAATGCTCCTAGAATTCATTCGGAGCCAAAATAATATCATGACACCCGAAAACAAGTGGTTGGCAGCAATCATTTGAGACCACGACAGTGTATGAAAATGTGAAGATTGTTTGCCATTTGTTCTTCGAGGACGTTTGTTGTCCAAGCACAGCGAGTGACGCGTCCACCTACAGTTCACATTGCGCAAACTTCGCGTGGAAAGAGAGATTCCCTCGAGGGAGAGAGACGGGCGCGTTGACAGGCTGCGGAGGGCGCGAGCGCACTGACGCGCTCTGAAGGCCAGCGTCTGTCCGCAGATTGCGACGTCAACTGCCACCGCAAATGCGAGAAGCTGATGCCGCACCTGTGCGGGGTCAACCAGAAGCTCATCGTGGAGGCGCTCACGTTGCTCAAGCGAGGTACGCTTCCACTCCAACCATATCCCCACAGCTCACGTGTCCCGGGGAAAACATATACAAGGCGTGATAAAAATTAGAATGAATTTGGAATGAAACAAATAAGTTAAGGAAATTCAGAGCTCTTAATAATGCTTCAAAGAGCCCCGTGTGGCTTTCTGCATTTTGTTAAGAAACAAACCCTGAAAATCGTTTTTCTTTGCGTTTTTAGATGCTGTAGTGGTGTTTTTAATATGTTGTATAGATTGAAAAGATAGTTTTTCGAAATCTACACAACTGTAAAAAACTCAAGTTATGCTCAATAGAGGATGGATGTGACCACAGTTAACTTTTTAGTGGAGGAATAATCGATAATCTAGAAGGAGAGAAAATGTCTTTACAAATATCTAAATGTCCGGAGGAAAAAAATCTAAGAATATTTTCTAACAGGAACACAACAAAATATGAGCACGTACTTGACAAGCCAGTGCAAACTACATAATAAACTGAAAAGTTATGCAATTTCATGATTCTTTGTTTTTTTTTCGAAATATCATTGCGTATTTTGATCACTTAAGTATTTCGTTTGTTCAGGATTCCCATTTCCAGGAGAACAAACATAGGTCATTCCCCTTTTATCAATTACATATAGTTTTTCTGAATCCTTCCACTGTGCTATAATTCCGTGTTACACCTATGTGACACAATGGCAACATAATGAAACTTATGTTTAAATGTATGTTGGCTTTTAAAACCTATATGATACGTGCTCATATTTGTTTTCATATTGGATCTAACATTCGAATCTCAAATGTATTTGAGTAGTTAGTATTGAAAACTCATTCTCATTAGAGATTTATTCTGGAATCTATCTAGCTTACGAAGCATTTTCTTTCCTAGTTTACTAACATCTCTTCAACATACATTAGTATATATATTGGACGGTTCCAAAGAATAGAGAGCGCTCGGAAGGAGAAAACCCTTGAATCTTCCTTCCCTGTAACCATTTAATTGAAAGATCCCACACACTCCGTTGTTTTGTAGAATTCGACCGTTTTAAATTATTTCAAAGAATCCAAGCAAATTCCTTTCTAGGAATGCAATTAATTGCTTCGATGCGCGCCGCAACTCGCTATACATCAAACACGTCACAGTATTTGGCTTGTACTCGCCGCTATTCGCACCAAATGAACACGCTTTTCAAGGAAGTTTTCGGAGAGGTTTCTGTTTACTTTTGCGAGCGTGCTTCGTTGGAGATTGTGATGCATCTTCTCATAATCGACCTCTTCTCAGCGCGGACAGGCGGGTCTGTTTGAGGAGTAAACACGTCTGGCTGGGATGGGGACCCGGAAGAAACGTCTTATTGAAGTGGGCGTATAGTGTTGGACTTCGTCTCGCCGACCCCAATTACACTCTCGCGTCCGCGTTCGCCCAAGTCCCCGCCCTTTCCCCTCCCTCCGCGTTCGCCATCCGTCATCTTCCCCATCCCCGACTTCTTCATTCCCACCCCCAGCGTCCCCGGCCCCGCTCCCGCCCCAACTGTCGCTTTCGTTCCTATTTGCCAGATCGCACCGGAGGGGCCCGCCGATGGGTTTACGGAAAAAACTA
Source organism: Acheta domesticus (assembly GCA_031308135.1). Classification (NCBI taxonomy): domain Eukaryota; kingdom Metazoa; phylum Arthropoda; class Insecta; order Orthoptera; family Gryllidae; genus Acheta; species Acheta domesticus. Next base: position 61,662,188 of record JAHLJT010004567.1, read on the forward strand.
CTAGATTGAATTTTTACTTCAATTATTTGCATTTTACTCTCTCGCACTTAATTCGTAAGAAGAGAAAGTTACGTAAATAGGCGCCAGAAAACGGCGAATTTTCGGCAGAAAAACTTTTATTGCCGGGCCCTGGTATCAAAATAGGGGATAATTCCTACAGTAAATTACTTCCTCTAACAAGTGGTGTACCCAGAATCCATGTTTTGTGTGTCCTTGACACCGAAACATCTATTGACGGCTAAACGTCTGTGGTCAAAGCTGGCACCTGAAGCGTTTAGGGTACTTTCTTCATATTTGAAATTCCCCAATTTATTTGAACGAACTCGAGGCTTGAGAGTTTCAACCGGATATTTTGATTTTGGGGGTTCTTTACTTGAAGCCTCAAAACATTTTCAGAATTTTCTCAAAAATGACAACAAATGTTTTGATTAAGTTTTGTCCTCAGGCTTAAGGGAAGTCACATGTTCGTTAAAAGCCCAGATTTTTCTAAAATTGCTATTATGAAATTTTTTGGACGTGTCCCGACAACAATAATATTAAAGATAGGGATTTTTTCCTTAATGAAATCTGTTTTTAAAGACATCTTGATATAAGGTCATGATAAATTTTCGAAATATTAGCAGCTTTCATGGAATTTTGCGCAAAATATAGGAAATTAAAGTTTTAAATATTTTTTTCTCTGTGTCCGCTCGAATTTTTTCTTTAAATTTCCTCCTTACATTAGAAAGGGACGATAAAAATGCTATGGCGGTAGTCCCCACCTTTTTTTCCGCGAACTCACCTTTTTTTCGAAAATTGCAGAAAGTTAACTTTTCATAACTGCAAAATTAAAGATAGAGAATTTTGCCTGAAACAAAGTCTGTTGTGAAAACCAGCTCTTTAAAAAAGGTCATGTACACTTTTTTTAAACAAAAAACCCGACGTTTTTGCGTGATTTATGCTTGAAATTGATGCAATTTCTAAAAACAATATTTTCTCAGAAACCGCTCTAATTTTTTTTTATTTTTTTCACGGATGGAAGAAGAGACGCTTAAAATAATGATGCCGTCATCATTTTCGTTCAATTCTGTTTTTCCGAAAAATTTTAATTCAGCAATAATGCCAGAAAATATGTGATATTGTATCACTACTAGTTTAGATTTCGTGTTAGTATTCGTACTTGATCTTTTGCTAATTTTAGAAAAATCAAGTTTCGGGGTTTACACGTAGCACATTTCTAAATAAGGGATTTTTTATTAAATAGTTAATTTTATACTTTAATACTCCTTAGAAGTGAATAATTACACTCTGTTTGCCACAAAAAATAATCCATTAAGATTAAATAATAAAAATACATCCCTAGAAAGAAGCCAAAAGTGCCCAACGTACTTCAGGTAGATCACGTTTGTACACATTAGGCCTGGATAAGAATATAACATTATTTTGATATCAGTAAATAATATTAATATAATACATTTTTAATTAATTGTTAATTTGTTTCGCAGAATGATATTAATATCAAATTTTGTTTTGGGATTCTTTACAGTAATTACAATTTGGATTTTAGCAATGATATTGCCGAAGAAATTCATACATTTCCGGTAAATCATGGCAAATTTTCCTTTTGGTGTGCACATCTCGTGAAGTAAAGCAAATTTTTCTCTAGCATTAAAGTGGTCAAATTGATTCCATTCAGATCAATGTTGATCGATGGGCTGTTAATCTTGACTTCCATTCTAACATTAGGTTCATTTATTGGTGGGCCAATCATTTTTCAGTTTTTCTTACGTTAAAGCAAACGCTAGGGCAGCAGACGTTTCACGAAACTGAGATACAGCGTTCCCCCGCTCTTCACCGCAGGTTCCCTCCGGCGGGCATCGGACCAGAATAACGACGGCCCATCCTTCTCCTCCCCCGCCCCGCCCCGTCCCACCGACTCCTCCCCGCCCCGCCGCTCCTTGCCCCGCCCCGCCCCTCACCGGCCGTGGGCGCCGGTCACGCGCGGTTGCGCAACCCAATCGCTTTCGGCCGCCCGCGCCGCCCCAGACGCCCCGCAGACGGCGCTGCGCCGCTGGAGCCCAGCGCCGGCTGCCCATTGGTCGCGAAAGTGCGGAGTTACGCCAGGAATCCGTGTGTTAATTGTGCTGCCTGAGGAACAGGGAACGGTCGTAAACACACGTACACATGCGCATGCCTATTCAAAACCTTGCGTACACTTACCGCGCACGAATAAACAATTTCTTCAAAAAGAATAGGTGGGCATTCCTTTTACAGTTTTGGGAACTGCAATTAAATCAAATATTTTTTTATTCCTTTTATTGCCTATTATAATGCAAATCGCGTTGTCTTCAGAAGGGACTAACAAACTTGGAAATTTCCCTGCATCACATTTTAACACGAATTTCATAATAGCCTATTGTTCAGTTTGTTGTACTTTCTATTTTGAATGCGGTTAACATATTAAAATTTGGCACAAAATTATGTTCTTTTTGAGCACGCAGCGAGCAAGCGACCTACAAAGCGGACACAAACCACGGAACACCCCAGTCAGTTCGACAATCTGGTCGCGTCATATTGACAATTCCAAGGCAAACGAAAAGTAGATCCATTTGATATTACAAAATTGTACATTCAGAAAAGCTGGTGATAATAATATCTAAGCGAAGCATATAGTTTTTGGACATAAATATTTACTGATATCCATTGTGTATTACGTTCATTTACGACCTATTTAGAGTTCGATGTGAGCTTAGGATGTTGGCGTCCCAGCAAAAAAACAATGTAGAGCCAAATACATGTACATAATTTTCTTTTTCGTTTCACTTAAACTCGCTAATGAATAAATATGCCGCATAGTAGTTGAGTAATTCTAAAATGTGTAGTACACCAATATTTTATACATGTACCGGCCTATAATTATACTACAGTATCGCACGATCAAAAAACAAAATTCATTGGATCATGTACAGTTGTATCTGAGTTGGTAGAATTTTTACCAATGAATATTTTGTTATATATTAAAGACTGTTTCGCTTTCGAAATCTCATTCTTCTGTTGTATCACGTTAACTCACATACATAAAATAATCAGAAAATGTATTCACTTTGTGAAATGAGAACTATGACAGAAACGCGCATAATCTTAAATGTTCACTGAAGTGTCACAATAGATTATTTAGTCGAATTCACCCCTACATACACGCACGCACGCACACACAAAACGAATATTTCACGATCGTTTTCAAATAAATGTTTTCACTAGCTTTCACCGCGCTCTTGGTGAAGTGCCAACGTACACCTTATCACGTAAAAAAACGCCGAGTAAAGCTCTGAAAACATTATCCCGTAAGGACGCAAGGACGACAGAAATGAGAGCCAGGAGCCATTTCTCTCTTCACAAGCACGCCGCTGCGTCTTCTAGTTTCCAGAATGTTTCCACGTTCCCCAGACGCGTTTTTCCGTGGCTCTCTAAGCGCGAGACGTGCCTCGGTGGGATTTCACCTGCGGCACGTGGCCCCCGCGCGGACGAGACTGGGCCAAGAGCAGGGCGCCGCCCACGCGCTCGCGTCGCGCCGCACCGCGTCGCGCCCCTCAGGCCAGCGGAAGCCGAAAATAAACAGAACGCAGGGGCGGACCGTGTCTTCTCTCCACATACGCATTTTATTTTGCTCGGATTACTCGCGAATCGTGTGTAGCTCGGTTCCCAACGTATACAATAGTACGTAAAACGTATGTGCCGTTTTCAAAAATTCTACTTTATATTTCTCATTGTGGTTAAAACAATTTGGTCACCCATAATTTTAGTTTCTCTAAAGTATATTTTCATATCCAATAAAAAAACGTGTGCAACTAGACTCATTCGTATATTAAAATTGTATGAAAGAAATTGGAAACTCAAGGCCAATAAGACCGAGCTGACATACATATGAAGGGCATCATACTACATGATTCTCGTTGAATTGAAGAAGTTGTTCTGAAGTCTTTCTTTAAGAGACAAACTGGCTTCGTCTTCGCATTTCCTTCCAAGCCACAATACGTGAAAATGATTTATTGATTATTTAGTGTTTCCGGGCGCGTCAGCTGCTGCGGTCTTTAGTCTCTTTTTTGAAGTTTTCCTTCGCACGAAGGTGCGGCGCTCTTTCCCCGCTAGAACGTGAGATACGGCGCTGACCTACAAGCGGGCTTGCCGCAGCCAGGCGTCTCAGCCAGCGGCGCTCCACACGACCGTTCTCCCGACACGTGCGGTAGTGTAGTGCATACGTGTAAGTGTGTTCGGGTAAGGTGAGAGAAAGGACCATAAATAAGGAAGGAAATATCACCATGTCCCGCTTGGTAGGGGACTTCTCCGGCATTCGCCTGGTATTGCTCGGAGAAACAACGGAAGACTACCGATCAAAGCAGCCGGCTGCTACAATTCGGATCGAGACACACGACTGATCTCGACCTATCCAGCCCATGTAGAAAATTCTGCCACCATGGGGATTCTACCCTGGGATCTCCCGGTCAGAGGCATCACTGCAGTGACGTCAGTAGATGACCTGAGCCACCTCTGCTAGTCTTCAAAATGAGCTTTTCTTCTTTATAGAGCACTACAGGTTGTACTGAACTTCAGTAAAAAACGTTTAGCTTATTTGAGCGCTTACTGCTCTATATTCGTCATAGACTCGGCGGTTTCACGTGAAGGCAAGCAGTTCCTCTTGGTAGAAATAACTCCCTCCGAGATCTCCGGCCGTGTTTGTTTTTCATGAGCGAGATGGCTTCCCAAGTGCAACAGCGGCGCGGGGGCGCCAAGGGCTCAGGTACCGGCGCACATCCGTTTCATTGCGGTGGGTTCTTCGATTAGAACACGTTCCGAAACAGTTTTGGCATATTGCCGTTTTTAAAAACCTAGTGGTGCTACAACAGCAAGTACTTTCTCGCAATATTTGTGACGCTTACATAGTATGCATTTCCGTTGCAACTTAATATTTCAGTCTTTTCTAAAATAAATAAAAAAACCCTCCTTTCAGAAAAATGGATGCGAGATTTCAATTTGCAATTTCTGATTTTTGAGTAGTTAATGAAGATCAGATTTGTACCAAATTTATGAGCTCACTTTGTTCTAATGCCTGTAAAACATATATCTTTTGGATTTACATCAAGACAAATTCGACAATTAAATGCGCATTTCATGCTTAAACTAGTGGTGCTACAACTGCACATACTTTCCCGTGATTTTTGGAAACAGCTACGTAGGATTGAAATATTGCACTTTCTGCGCTACTAACATCCTAGCTATTATTTGAAAACGTCCAATTACACCAAGAAGCGAACAACTCATTGTTTCCATCGCCGGGTTGTCAAAACTGTGTGAATTCTACAACTGCATAAAAATATAATTAAAAAGTTTTGTAAACTAGTATTGGAAAAAGAAGCCTGATACCATACAGCGATAGCAAGTCACAACAATGACACGTAATTCACCGAAATTCGTGACAGTGGAACGGAATTCCATTGTTGCATTCCCTTCATTGTCAATACTCCCTTAAAGAACTATAAATTTTTATTACCAGTATTTGAAAAGAAATGATTTCTTTAAAGATTAATGTGTAAATGTATAACAAAAGGTCGAATGTAAAAACGAACGAAGAAATAGTATACAAAGTTGCAAATACTAATTTACAACTCATCCGGCTATCTGAAGCGCAATAAATTTACAGCTGGTTATTATTTTTTGTCACGAAATTATAGAAAAAGCAATGGTATTTTCAAAAAATTAAGCATGAACTTATTTGAACACACAGTTTTGATAAATACATTTCATTGAGAAAACCAGCTGCCATCTATCGCCGCTCAAAGGACATTGTTTTGGCGTTTTCTCAATTTTTCAGTTTCCTAATGGTAGAACGGAAAAATTATTTTAAGAATATTAAAGAACACAAAAACATCGTCCTAAATGTCAATTTTCTTTTAAAAATTTGGAGCCGTTTTTAAGAAAATGGCGTTTAAGCACCACTCAAAAAGCAAAATTTGAAGCTCTTTTTCACATAAAATTTTTTAGTTTTCAGAAAACTTTATTTGAAGTCATTTGAAGCACTTACACTCACAAATATAATAATGTTTACAAATTTGCTGGTAATGTGCATGTTAAAGATGTGAGAGATCATTAAAAAAATTACATTTGTGTAATTTTTGAAGAAACAAAGAAATACCTCAAAATAAACTTTACGCCATATTAAAGAGTGCAAATAGCAGTATTCGTTCCAAAAGTTTGAAGAAAACATTTGAGCCATTTATGAGAAAATCGCGATGGGGACCTTTCTGAAAATGCGGAATTTTGAGCTCGTTTTCACAGGAAACTGGGTTTTCGAGAACCTTTATCTGACTTTATTTGAATCACATATACTCATAAATATAATAATGTGAACAAACCGCCGCTTTCGTAAATATTAACGACGTGAGAGACTTGTCAAAAAATTACATTTTTGTCAGACGGAATTAGTTGTTAAGGAATAGAGCAATATTAGGAAAGGAATAGAGGGGTTTATATTATCTCATAGAGTACATTAGGCACTATCCCTGCCAAAAGATGCAAGAAAAATTTTGGAGCCGGTTTCGAGAAAATCGTGTTTTTGTAGTTTTTTAAAATTGCAAATATTGCACGCAACATTGCGTGAAAACTACTAAAATTTTCAAAAAATGTACAAGACCTAAATGAAAAAACTAATTTTGGAGAACAAATTTCATTTGAAGGTAAAATCTCTTTCTTCAAATTTTAAGTTGTAGGAAGACGCCGAAAAAATTGAAACTTTTGCAATTTTCCAAAAATAAGAGTTAACCTTGAAATTAGGACCCATGCCATCTTTATAAGTGTATTTTCCTTCATTGTTTGAAGAAATTTGAAAAAAAATTTGGAGCCGTTTTTGAGAAAATTTTGAAAACGTCCGGAGGGCTTCATGTAAAGTACCCCCAAATTTTACAGAATCTTTTTCAAAATCTTAAAGCTTCGACTCGAGTCAGATCGACAGGGATTTCTTCAATTTGGAAAAACTCTTTCGTATGGTTTAGGCGTTAGTAATGTTCACAGACGGACGGACAGACGAACGTTTTGCTTTCAATTGTTTTTTCTGTTCAAGGACCAACAAAACAGGGCTGCACCACGTGTTATGGGATTTTTTCTCAATTTAACAACTGGATTTATTCACTTTTTCTTTATCATGGCCCGGCAATGAATTTTTTCTGCCGAAAATCCGCCGTTTTTTCGCACAGCGTTAAACACACACCCATACACACACACACACACACACACACACACACATATATATATATATATATATATATATATATATATATATATATATATATACGGGAAAGTAAAAATAGTACCTTCATAAGTGTAGTTGTAGCATTACGCCGAAATAATTTTGAATTTTTTCAAATTTCGATATCTAAGCTTTTCTCTTATTTCTTAAAGAGGGCGCCGTTCTCTTAAACATCCTTCACACTATTGAAAAACAAAATTTAATTAAAATTGTTGGCGACAATGTTTTAAAAATTTTGAAACAATCACAGAGGTTTCAAGCAGCCATAAAACATGGATTCTGGCTGCACCATGTGTTAGAGGATTTTTTTCTAAATTTAGCAACTGGATTTGTTCACTTTTTCGTTGCCAGGACTGTGGAATAAGAGATTTTCTGCGGAAAATTCGCGTTTTTTTTCGCGCAGCGTTACATTACTTTCTCGTCTTAAGGAGTTGCTTCTTAAGCGCGAGAAAGTAAAAAAAATGAGGGAACTTTCGTAAAACCACAAATTTGCAAACTGTAAAACAGTTCCATTTGTTGCAAGAAAGGTGTTTTTAGCAAGAATTGATAAGAAAATTACCCCCCTGATGGCAGCGCCCATCGCTCGCTCCACGCTCGCTTTGTTGATATCGCCCATTGGCTGAGATCTGTTCATATAGGCAGAAAGTGGGGTGGAATTTTGTTACATAATCGTTATAAGGGGGTGAGAAAATATGTGCTGTTTTAGCACCACAAGTTTACATTAGATTTTATATTTTTAATTCTAAACAAATTGGTAATTTTCATTTGGATATTTGATTTTGAGTCATAAGTGTTTCGTCACACTCATAAGTGATTCGCTTCTTTACCAATTAACAGAAATGTCAGAGAAGAGTCCTTTTAGTCCCTACTACTCTCATCGTAAAAAAATGCCATCATATACGTTTACCCGTCGTATTCCACATTAATACATTCCATCATAAAAAAGTTAAAAATACAGTCGTTTTCGTTGCGCTTAGTTTCAAGCTAAAATTGTCGCATTTCACCTTTTTCACCGACCTGTGTTGCAACCGCTTGAGAGATGTGTGAATGCTGTTAATTTAGAGATGTTGTCAAGTGATAATCTTTGCTTGCTTCAATGATCCGGGGACGGCATAAGCATGAAAAGGATAAAAAGAAATATATTTGCAGTTCTCCCAGGAGGCTATTCATCATCCTCTCTCTGGCACACAAATTAAAATCGAAATATCAGTTCTCTTCGATTAGAAATAAGTGCATGCCATGGAATTATAAAAGTGCAGAAGAAGGGTATTGGACATTCCTTAATCGTGACATCTAAAGTTTGATACCGACAGAATCATGATTTTGTCAAATCTCGTAAGCTTGTGTTATGGAGGTATCTTTCATCTTCCAGTCAGTATTTGCACATTCAAGAGTAGGGTAGGAAGGAAATGCAAATCGAAATACATTCTTATGTTGAGAAATGTTGAGAAAAAAAGAATAATAACCTTCTGTGATCCGCCCAGCATCATATTTCGAACGCGACAGTCAAATCTTTAAGTTCGAAATTACGTATTTTCCTAATTCAGAAACATTAATTCAAGGGTGTCCAACTTAGAAGGGCTTTTGGGTCATATATCAAATTCTAGTTAAGCCGTGGGTCGTACCGTGATTTAAGATGCTAACTACTGAGATTATACTGATACAAATATATATTAGATACGCCTTTTATTCAACCTAATTAATTATTAATATACATAAAACGAGAAAATAATATATCATTAAATAAAAATAAGATGAATTGTGCAATTGTATTGTATTTTGTTGGTGCAATACAATTTTTCAAAGCAGTCCCGGGCAGCACAAAAAGATCCGGCGGATCGCATGCGGCCCGCGGTCTCCAGTTGGAAACCCCTGTATTAATTGGAAAGCCAATGCATTCTTCTTTCCTTGCGGGTGTAACTTCCACTGTCAACAAACGCATCGCCGACCACTCCGAGCGAGAGTCAACCTGTTTCCAGAATCCGCCGCATGCGACGCGTGCGACGCGGGCAACGCGAGCGGCGTATTGTCTCGTCAACACCGGCCAAGAATAGAGCGGCCGTCGGCGCCGCGGCGGTCGCGGCTACGAATAACGCGACGTACCTCGTTCAGACCCCCCCCCCCAACCACTCCTCTCCGCTCTTTTGTCGTCGCACGCCTCCGCCCGGCCCACGCGACGCCCACGCTGCGACCGCCCCGCCCCGCCCCGCCCCGCCCCACCCCGCCCCGCCACGCCTGGCGCTTTGTAGTGCGACTCCTTCCTCTGTTTACGAGCGCGCGAGTTATTGCTGGTCTCGGCAATGGGCGCGGGGCGTTGCTGAAGTACATTATTCAATAAATGTTACATGGGAGAACAAACATGGTGATCTTAGAGATGGTGTTGGGTCCTGAGGGGATGCTCTTTCAATACAGAAAAATCAGTTTGCTTGAAGTACAGATTACACTTATCCGACCAGTAGGATCGTCAAAACTAATAACAATGAAACTCAAGTAAATTCAAAGAAAATCTGAACATAAAATCATTCTAGATGCACGGCAGTTATTCTTACTTAGTTGAAATCTGAATATTTGCTCCGTTACATATGCCTACTGCTTTTATAAACGACTGCATACGTATCAATACTACTTCAATCTTCTATAGCCGGGACGAATCGAATTTCTTCTCGTGTGCTTTCAGAGCAATGCTTGAACGTCGTATGCCGTCATATAACGTCGAAAATTTTTAAAATGAGAATAGATAAAAATGTGTTTTTTGAAATTGAATTATTTTGCTATGGAAATTCAGGTGTGTAACACAGACGTCAATTCAAGTTTAACTTACTTTATTGCTGATTGAAACCTTGTCATTTGACTTTTCTTGTAAATGTGTACAAAAGCCAATATACACATTACCATGCCGCAGTTACCTAGATGATAAATAGTGAGTACTCATAGAGAATTCTTTCAAAACATTTTTGGAATCCTTCTAATGACCTCTCCAAGCGCTTGTGGGCAACCATACAATTCCTGTTGTGTACGTGGTCGAGTAGTGCTATCGGATCGCAGTGTGCCAAGAGTAAGATTAACCTTGAAATAATTACAAATCTGGCTCATACATTGTGCAGTCGCTATGACTTTGTGTCCAATTATTTTCATTATTCATAAAGGTTTTGTCTGTGGAGTTCATATACTTTTAATTTTAATTAGATATTGAAATAATGAAAATTTCACTGTTTCTCAAAAGTTCTTGATTGAGGAAGTTTAATGATATATTTTGAATTTTTTAAGAAGAATCTTTCAGTTGGTGTCAATTTACAACAGTACAACGCCGCGGACCTGGCGCCTATCCAGTGCATTTTTGTCTCTGCTGACTCTTCAGCACTAATTTACCCACTAGATAGGAACGTCACGGTATCTTCTTGCCAGCGTTTTGTTAGTAACTTCGGAACTATAATTAGAATTTACTACCTATACAAGTGCTACTGGCTGCGCTCGCTTGTAGACATTTATCGTTTATAATTGTCGCGGAGGTTGTTTTCAGCTTGTAAATTAAATGCAAGTGATGAGTTCACTTGAAGTACTACTACTTACTACTACTCTCCTTGCAAAAGTGTTGTGTACCGTGAAATATTTAAGAGTCCAAAACGTTCAATAGATGTCTCAGTGGGTTTCTGTGAATTATCAAATAATTTTATCTCTATTATGTAATGGTATAGTTTGAATAATTTCTTCATTTGTGTATGAAAAGTCTGCGAAACTTAGCTTTTTGGACTAGTGATTCCTTATTTATGTATGAGTAAAATGTACCGCATTTCTTGCGATCTCTAATAGTACCCAAGATTAGATCTCCAAATAGCGAAGGGACATGTCGCCTCGACTTTTCTACGTGCTTGTCTGGAAACATCTGCCATCGACCGGTTCCTGATATATATATATATATATATATGTATATATATATATGTGTGTATATATATATATGTATATATATGTATATATATATGTGTGTGTATATATATATATATATATATATATTTTGTGACCGTACTTACCTTTGCTGGCTCACGGTCACACATATCATAACATTTTTATGTATGGGTACAGGAGTTCTTTAAGGGGGTTACTTTAATCTACAGTATCTGGATTCAAAGGCCTACTATCATACAAACAGAATTTATTAGAACAAAAGAACAATAAGACATCATTACATTACCAACATAGCTTGCATCATTGCTTTGATCATAATTCTATGGTTCATTCTGTACCTCTCTAACCTTCCCACCATTACATTATCATTCCCGCTTATGCAACTTCCAACCCTTTGGAAAAACTACGTGCCATTCATATGCTACTACGCACATCATTACTTTCAACGCTACACAGTGAGCATCCTGAACTGGCGTTTCATTTAATTTTCCTTCTATTTGTTCACAATTAGAATTACTTATCTGATCGTTACGATCGTCGATTTCTACGTGACGCGTTGCTGCCCGTTCCGCCTGAGACCGGAAGGTAACCTTGATGCCCGCGATGCTCCGTCTGCCCACGTGTCACCGCAGCCCGTTTCCAATCCACCGGCGTCGCCTTCCCCACGGTTTCTTTCTTCACACGATGACTTTAATCGTATCAGCTCAGCAGCTCCACCGCATAATCACACATCAGCACAGCCGCACCAACTATCATTAACCCGCATCGCCCACGTGTCCGTGCACTGTTCCCCTTTTTTTATTAAATTCCGTAATTATTCTCTCTTAAATAAGTTCACCACAATCCTTACACTCGCTTATTTCACAGTTCATCACAATTTCTCTTTCTTAAATACCTGTTGTCCCGATTACACTGGATTTCTTGCACATCAAAGCATCGCACTCTAACCACCATTGCATACCGTCCTCACACCAAGCTGCTCAACCGCCAACTGTCGCTTTTTTGTGCGTTCAGACCGATCAGTTCCCACTACCCCGTGCGCTCGTTCACGACTCTGTCGATCCGTTCCGCCGCGGTTCCTCACTCTGCGCGCTACTTTTGAATGTGGTGGAGCGCCTATTCTTTGTGTTTTGACCAATACGGTCAAATAACCCCCCACGTTATCAAGATTTTTTTTTTTACACAGTGAAAAATAATCTTCTAATCCACAATTTAGATCTCTTCCTCGACCATCTGTCGCCAGCACCAAATCAATTGTACATGCTCGCACTCCTTCCAATTGTGCGACATGTGTCCCACCTTTCCATCCCATCCAAGCCTGATTTTTCATTATCACCGTCGACACTCCCACCGCCTTCTGCAACGCTGGACCCGCGACCTGGATTTCTCTTTCCTCTAGGAAGTATCTGACTGCCGAACGCTGCACCATAGTACCCATGGAAAAATAGGAATACTCATTCATGCCTTCAAGTATTTGACCTATTGATACTGTCGTCACGTTCGTATGTCCTGTCACAACCGTCGATGTCGTACCTTCCTTCTTTCTGTATTCTTCATTCTTGACTGCTCCATCGCCGTGAATCGTTTCATCCTGAACCTCTCCTTCATGTTTAACTTCATCACCGTCTTCATCCCCACCTCCATCTTCATTCCCTTCACCTTCAATTTCTCCTTCATCCTCATTCTCTTCCTCTTTCGTTTCTCCTCCGTCTTCATTTCCTCCCCCATCATTAATCCCTCCTTCGTCTTCATTCTCTTCACCTTCAATTTCTCCTTCATCCTCATCCACCAGTTCAGAATTCACGAATATAACAGCTGTAGAGCCCAACTCCTGTTTCTCCGCATCATACCCATCTTCCACAGAATCTTTCCAGTTAGTTTCAGATCTTTCTCTATCTTCACCCTCGTCTGCTTCCTCATTTAGACACGACTTCATTGCGGTTGGACACTCCCGACAAACCCTTTGACAATTTTTCTTCTTAATCCGGTGTTCATCTTCGTAGTCGATTACTTGAAATGACTTGATGGAAACCTCGTTGCTTACTCTGCGATTGTTCGTGTTGGGGCCCCCCGTCAACACGAACCCCATCCGTTTAAATTTGGGTTGTAACCCGTCCCGCTGGTATTTGGTCTCATTTCGTTACCACGTGAACCTTCTCCTCCGTTTCCTCCATTAGGTTGTCTCGACCGCTCGCCGTTCCTTCGACTTTCGCTCTCCTGCTGCCTATCATATCCTCTTGGTTTTCTCCACCCCTCTGATCGCCCCAAACTCTAGCGCTTTGCTTTCCTCCCCTCTCTTGCTCTTGAGCGCCCCTCACCATCATTGCATTTACATTCACTTCATTTCTGTTTTTCGGTGCATTAGCGAACGTCAGATCGAAGCTCCCTAATGCGTCTTGAAACTTCTCTAAATCTGTATGACACGCGCTCCTAAGCAAATTCTGGGTAGTTGTTGGAAAATTGTCTGATTAGGATGCACATGATTTCTTGATCGCTCATGGGTGGCGATAACGATCGGAAATCCATGATGCGCCTAGCCGCGTAATCTCTCATTCCGCCCCCACCTGATGGCTTGTACATACTGTTCATGAGACCCATCTTAAAATTTAGCTGGATATCCTCGCTCCAATATCTTCGAAAAAACATCTGCTTAAACTCCGTTACAGTATTTGGAATGGTGTGATGATGTCTGCCCAGGTCCTCGCGTTATCCTGCAGCATCTGGTATATTACCTGCGTCTTACTCTTCTCAGGGAGACAACTAACCGCTAGGTATCGCTCCACAGCTCTCATGAACGAGTATGGATTCTCTTTTACGTCGCCCGAAAATTTTAATGAGGATGGTATTGCTATATTAACTGGGCCCCCTCCCACATTTGGCGCCGTCTTAACCTCTTTTAATTCTTGAACTTCTATTTGCAATTCCGCGATGTCGTCCTCACATTTCCGAACGTCCTTCTGCACTTCCTTTCTACAGGCTGCCACCGACTCCTTCAATTCTACCTTCGTGTCTGCCAACTCCCTCTTGCAGTTTTCTATCTTCCGTTCCATCCCTTGTGATACTCCCTTCACTTGCACATGCAGTGACTCGATGGCTTTATCCTGTGCCTCAATCCGTCCTTCCATCTTTGTGGTAATGTTTCGACTAATTTCACTGCATATCTTTTGAACTCGCCCGTCTATTCTTTGTTCCCATGACTCGAACTTCTCCACTATAACCTGGTATTGTTCTTGTATTTGTCTCACTTGCTCTTGTTTATGTTCCTTCAGTTCATCAATGATTTTCTTTTGCTCCTCAACCATTCTCCTTTGGGCCCGTTCTTCCTGCTTCTCTAGCTCCTCAGTTATTCTCTTCTCTCGTTCTTCCTGATTCTTTTGCTCCTCGACCATTCTTCTTTGTGCCCGTTCGTCCTGCTTCTCTAGCTCCTCAACCATTCTTCTATGTGCCCGTTCTTCGAGCTTCTCTTGTCCTGCCATGATTTGATGAAGCATGCTCAGTAAGTCCTCTGTTCCGTTTCTCTTCACCATTCCCAGATTTGGTGTCGACGCACTCGCCCCCGATAAATCCATTCTGGCTCTGTCCGAATCTTCTAGTAACGACTCATCCCATTTACCTCCATCATCCTCATCATAATGATCTCTGTCCTCGCGCTTCTCTTCCTCTCCCATCATTGTGCCCGTTTGCTTTTCCATTATGCCCCCAAATTGCACCCTACTACACCTATTTCTGACTAATCGCCCTCCTACACGCTTGATTCCTCCCAAAATCTATTGCCCAACTTCAGGATGCTCACAGAGGCATACACCGAATACTACAAATTACTTCACTTCACACCAACGGCATCCTAATTACTCTCAAAATGACCCTAACACAATCTGAATTGCTTTGAATTAGATGTGAGTGATGCCGCATATATTACGATCCTATACATAACTCATCAAAAACACATACAAGAAAAAAACACACATCAAACAAATTATTGACCTCCGTCATCCACCTGGGAACAATTCACAAACAAAATGCACTCAAGCTCAAAACACCTAGAAATACACACAAAATAATTAAATGTAATTACACTGACATCTGTAACAAAATTCACATTGACATATTCAACTGAATTCAAAATATTCATTAGATTATCATTGAATCAGTCTCAGATAGTCTTCCTGCACATTACTGAATGCAACTTATTTTTTTTTTTCATCCACCTAAATAAAAAAATCTCGATAAATCTTATTCAGTTGCAACTACTTGAATTGTAATGTTCATCAAATAATTAATGCTACTATGTCTCCAAAATAGCTCATAACTTCATAATATTCATTTACACACACGTCCAATCAGTGCTTCAAAATGCACTGGGCAGCACCTAAAACCCAAATTTATATTCTAACATGAAGGATTTTGTTCCTAATGTATTGCTCATTGAACTCAATGAATACACCTACTGTAATAATACTTCAGAAATCATACCCTAACACACTGTGTTTATTTAGATACACACTGTAAGGACTCTTCAACAAAATTATACCCTGATAATTACACTCATGTACACACTCACTGTAATACCACTTTCCAATAATTATGCCCTAACATATTATTCATTGCCACATATACATTATGATCTTGTTTCATAAAAATTATCCTTGTATTGTATGATGATATACACATAGGAATGCCTTACAATAATTACCCTGGTATTTACACTGAATTCAGCGCCTTTTTACTGGCCACGTTATAACAATCTTAAAAAGAAAACTACATTCCAATATCTGCACTACCTTAAAACACATTAATTAAAATTCCCATCTATTTGTTATTTAAACTCAATAGTCATCAAAATGTTTTCTAAATTGTAAATGAATTATTTCAAACAATACCTTGACACAGAGATTTGCACTTAATGTTCATCAAAATGTTTTCTAAATTGTAAATGAATTATTTCAAACAACCCTTGACACAGAAATTTGCACTTAATGTTCATCAAAATGTTTTCTAAATTGTAAATGAATTATTTTACACAACACCTTGGCATATGAAATTGGCACTTAATACTCATCAAAATTTCTTCTAAATTGTAAATGAATTATTTCACACACCTTTGGCAAATGAAATTAAACTAAGCATTCATCAAATTCTCTTCTAAATTGTAAATGAATTATTTCAAACAACACCTTGACACAGAAATTGGCACTTAATACTTATCAAAATATTTTCTGGATTGCAAAGGAATTAATTTACACAACACCTTGGCATATGAAATTGGCACTTAATACTCATCAAAATTTCTTCTAAATTGTAAATGAATTATTTCACACAACACCTTGGCAAATGAAATTAAACTAAGCATTCATCAAATTCTCTTCTAAATTGTAAATGAATTATTTCAAACAACACTTCACTGATTCCACTGCAATATGTTAGAGAATATTGATATATTTAATGCACTTAAACTCTCTTTGAAATATTTAAAACTGGAATGCTGACATTATCAAGAAATTTACACTGTCTTCTGCCTTTTCCAGTCATGCAACTAATTCAGATACCTGCTGATTAAAGTATGCACTTATGGGGATTGAATTTTGTTCAAATCTCATTACAAATTACCAATCTTTCCCTGTCCCTGAATTTCGGGCGCCAATAATATGTGACCGTACTTACCTTTGCTGGCTCACGGTTACACATATCATAAAATTTTATGTATGGGTACAGGAGTTCTTTAAGGGGGTTACTTTAATCTACAGTATCTGGATTCAAAGGCCTACTATCATACAAACAGAATTTATTAGAACAAAAGAACAATAAGACATCATTACATTACCAACATAGCTTGCATCATTGCTTTGATCATAATTCTATGGTTCATTCTGTACCTCTCTAACCTTCCCACCATTACATTATCATTCCCGCTTATGCAACTTCCAACCCTTTGGAAAAACTACGTGCCATTCATATGCTACTACGCACATCATTACTTTCAACGCTACACAGTGAGCATCCTGAACTGGCGTTTCATTTAATTTTCCTTCTATTTGTTCACAATTAGAATTACTTATCTGATCGTTACGATCGTCGATTTCTACGTGACGCGTTGCTGCCCGTTCCGCCTGAGACCGGAAGGTAACCTTGATGCCCGCGATGCTCCGTCTGCCCACGTGTCACCGCAGCCCGTTTCCAATCCACCGGCGTCGCCTTCCCACGGTTTCTTTCTTCACACGATGACTTTAATCGTATCAGCTCAGCAGCTCCACCGCATAATCACACATCAGCACAGCCGCACCAACTATCATTAACCCGCATCGCCCACGTGTCCGTGCACTGTTCCCCTTTTTTTATTAAATTCCGTAATTATTCTCTCTTAAATAAGTTCACCACAATCCTTACACTCGCTTATTTCACAGTTCATCACAATTTCTCTTTCTTAAATACCTGTTGTCCCGATTACACTGGATTTCTTGCACATCAAAGCATCGCACTCTAACCACCATTGCATACCGTCCTCACACCAAGCTGCTCAACCGCCAACTGTCGCTTTTGTGCGTTCAGACCGATCAGTTCCCACCACCCCGTGCGCTCGTTCACGACTCTGTCGATCCGTTCCGCCGCGGTTCCTCACTCTGCGCGCTACTTTTGAATGTGGTGGAGCGCCTATTCTTTGTGTTTTGACCAATACGGTCAAAATATATATATATATATATATATATATATATATATATATATATATATATATATATATTCACGCATTCCACGAACGGTATTTTAATTCCACAGTTTGTCTCCTTTTCCTCTCTTGCGCTCGTTTTTTGCATATTTGCACCGAGGCGTAAAGTACCCTTAACTCTTTACGTGCTCCTTTTGCCGTGGGCAGCAGCCTTGGGCGTCCGTAATCACACGCTTCCGCGGGGGCGCGCCGCAGCGCCGCGCCGGGCTTCCCCGCGCCCCCGGCGGCGCCGTCACGTCGGGGGCTTCCTCAGCAATCGCGCTCCGAAGACGAAGAGCCCCCAGGCGCAGAGAGTAGCGTCCATTTAATATTGTTTCACCCAATAACCCCCCAGGCAGCAATAAAGAAGTTGAAGAGAAATCATAACATTTCAAAGTATTGCCGACTGATTGATTATTTTGTGTTATCGTGCGCGTCAACTGCGATGGTCCTCTGTCCAGTGAGTTTAGTGCGTGATATATCCCGGGAGGCGACGCTGGATTGTGAGTTCCGGCGCCACGACGGCTTCCGAAATTTTCCCATGCCGGTATGCCCCTCAGCGCGGTGCATTCCCAGTCGGGACTGGGAGTCTCTCTCCTGACTAGTCTCTTGAGGGTGTGTCACTGTAGTGGATGTACGTGTAAGGGGACAGGAGGGAATAAGGGTGAGGAAGGAAATATCGCATCAGCTCCGAGGTCCGTTGAAGGTATCACATACAGTTCAAGTAATTTTGGCGTTTGTATTGTATTGGATATGTTTGTGATTGATCTATGAGAATGGAAAATATAATCATAAACGAATTATACATTTACATTTGATTTGGACACCAAATATTATAATTGTTTGCAGGGATGACTATGTAATTCGATTTGCTCAATTTAATCCCCCCCAAAAACCGCACAAATCTTATGGAAATGAGGTTTCGGTCAAATTGTCTGAAAATTTAGTATCTTGTTCCGTAGATCGTTCTGATCAAAGTCGTGATGGCCGATGTTCTTTGTCATCTAATGTACATTTTAAAACGGAGATCATGTCGATTTGTCGGATGGTAGAAAGGCACACATGTGCTCTCAAAGCGTATTCAAAAGAAACAACCTCACTTGTTTAGACTTGTAAATTATGACATTTCATTTTCCGAGAAGTAACTGACTTTAAATTTACTGTGATTGCATTGTGAAAGTTAATATTTAAGATCAAACGTAATAAAGCACCCCGATAATGAGACGCAAAGGGACTCACGTCAATCCAGCACCCCGATAGTAGAGGCAAAAGGACTCTCGATAATCCAGGACCCCGATAGTGAGAAGCAAAGGGACTCACGATAGTTATGCACCCCGATAATCAGAGGCAAAGGGACTCACGATAATCAAGCACCTAACATTCTCGTTCCGACCCCTGAGCCGAGCACATCGTTATCAGTAGTCGCCTTCGTTAGCATCGAAGAGGACGAACCAATCTAGGCCCGGTCTTTCATATGCAAAGTGTTGTTCTGTCTTGTGTTGACTGTGTAAACTAGTATTCTCATACTATTCAGTGTTTTGTTTTCTTGTGACTAGTGTCCATGTGTAGAAAAGTGTCATAAGTATTGAAGTTAAAATAACTACAGACCCTACTTCATGCGCTGGCGTAGGCCAGTCTCGGAATCTCTCAACATATTGAATTCTGATTCACAAAATGAGTTGATGTGGACCAACCTACTGCAATCATCACTTGGTTATCAGCAAATTTATCAGCAAAACATGGAGTCACAAAACATGGATCCCCATGCAAATGGCCATCACCACGTCTCAGCAGATGCAGAATTCTATCTACAAAGTGGAACGTCCTCCAACGGAAATTTTCCCTCAGATCCAAATGTAAGTGACGGTACATCAACTGCTCAGTCAAGTACATTCACGAATGTTCTTTTACCTATAGTTCAGTCGTCCAAGAGACCGCGTAGTAACAGTGACCCAAATGGGCCACCGAAGAAAATTAGTCAAGATCAAAGTGTAGAATATTCAATCCCCACTAGCAATAGTTTCAGCGCCTTACAAAATCTCGAAGACTGAGGAAATCAGTCCGATCCCCCCAGTGTTTGTGTATAACATTGATAACCTCACAGAAATTCACGATCTCTTAAAAAGTACCATAAAAAGTGAATTTTCTACCGAGTTAAAATTTGGCAAGGTTAAAATTCAAACGGAAAACAGCGAAGACTACAGACTGCTAGTGAACATGCTAAATGCTAACAACAAATCCTTTCACACTTATGCTGACCCGTTATCAAAAAAATTATCTATTGTAATAAAAGATGTTCACCAATCCTTTACTGAAGATTAAATTCTCGCAGAACTTATATCGAAAAACTTTCAAGTTGTGAAAGTGAATAGACTACATAACAAAGAAGGTCAGCCAATTCCTCTCGTTTCAGTGATAATTGTGAAAGAAAATAGGTGGCCAGATATATTTAAATTAAATAGACTATGTCATGCTGTTGTTCGTGTCGAACAGCGGAAACGTCTCTCAGGGCCAGTTCAATGCTCAAGATGCCAAGACTATAATCGTACCAAAAACTCTTGCAATAGAATAATTCACTGTGCTATTTGTACGGGCAATCATTTCACCAAAGACCCGTAAGGAACCGAGCAACTTTGTACCAGTATGTAGTAATTGCAAAGTGAAGGGTCACAGGGCAAATGTAAGATCGAATGATTGTTCGCACTATGACAAAATTGCAAAATCAAATCAAACAGAAACGGTAAGGGAACTAAAAATCCACCTTCAACCAATAATAATAATAACAACAATCATTTCACTCATCAAGCAAGAGAGTTTCCTGTCCTGGCTTTCACTAATAACATTCCTAATTTTAATTTCTCAACTCACAAAATCCCCCTCCCACCTCAACCAATGTTAATGATGCTTCATCAAATAGTTCAACTAAGAATGCAAACGAAAATTGTAACTAAAGTGAGTTCCTAACTATCCATATTATCAGTTTCTTTAGTCATTTAATTCAGTCGTTCCTCCCTACTTTAATTGATAATATCAAAACCTCAATTCTAAGATCAATTTTCCAAAATCACGTTTAAAACACCATACTTCCACAATCTACCATTTTAAAACTGGAACTGTCGAGGTGTTCTAAATAAACGATCTGAATTAAAACATTTTCTGGTTTCACATGGTATTGACATAGCATGTTTAACCGAAACTCACCTTACTTCTTCCAAATCATTTACAGTTCAAGGATACAAATGTGACAGACCAGGGGATCTACCAGCAAGGGGAGTATTAATTTTAGTGAAATCCGGCATTCCACACTGGACATCATCTCTCCCAATAACACCAGGGTTAGAAACAATAGCAGTAACTATCAACTTTCAGAACGGTAATAATGTCATGATAATTTCAGCATATAAGCCGCCTAATAAACAATTGACTGCAACACGTCTTCAAGACATATTCAAGCTAAAGGCGCCTATTATCTTATTTGGCGATTTAAACACAAAACACAATTCTTGTGGATGTAGAATAAATCAACCAGCCGAAACTTTTCTCTTGAATCTCGCAAAGCGGTCATATTTCAAGATTATTGCTCCCATTGATCCTACATACTTTCCTTTTAATGTGAATAACCTTCCAGATATTCTAGATATTGTGATAACAAATTTAAACTTTGCTCTCCATTCGTATTCTATCTGTGAACTAGATTCAGATCATAACTTAGTGATTACAACTTCCAAATTAATCACTTCTTTGCCTAATTCTCTAACTGAATATTTGCATGAAAATATTTAGTTTCGCACCAAATGCTGTACCATTTGTTTTAAAATACTCTTCTCTAATCATCGCCCTATGGAATGCATTTCTATATTGTCCAGGGTATCAGGCTTCTTTTTCCAATACGGATTTACAAAACTTTTGTATTCTATTTTTGTGCAATTGTAGAATTCACATAGTTCTGACAACACTGCAATGGAAACAGTGAGTTGTAAGCTAAGATGTTAGAAGCGCATAAAGTGGAATATTTCAGTACTATGTAGCTGTTTCCTCTAATACGGGAAAGTAAGTGCTGTTGTAGCACCACTTGTTTAATCCTGCCATTGCTGTAACATAATTCCCTCGCAATAACCCTAGTTGAAGGTACAACACATGAAATCACTATCAGGGAGGTAACAAGAAGTTACCCCCTTCACACTTTTCTGATATAGAGTTGCTCTGCCAATCACCTGAAGAGCCTCACGGCTGAACGTTGTACTGTCTGTAAATGTAAAATAAAATTAATAAAAATATTCGAGTACCTGGATAGTGAGAGGAGAGCAGATTTACGGTAATGATTCACCCTACCGTGGAAGGCAAGGACTGTCAATTTCTGTTCTAACTGCAGGGTTTTATCTGTGAAATCCTTTGACTGTTGTTCAGTCCTATCCTGAAAATTCTTCTCAATCTGCCCTAAGTTCTCGGATAGTTGCTTAGTTTCAATTGAAAGTTGCGAGGTTTTCTTAGTGACGGATTGTTCTAATTGAATCAGCTTTTCATTTAATTGAGAATTTTGTTCTACCAATTACGAGATAGCCTTTCTTCTAACTGCGAATTTTGTTCGACAAATCGTTTATTCAGTTGAGTGGTTTTTTAAAACAATCGTTCATTCAGTTGAGTAGATTCAGTCAGCTAATCTGTGAGATAAACAAAATTCGCAATCAGAAGAAAGGTTGACTAATCTGTGAGACGTTTCTTCTAATTGCGAATTTTGTTCTTTCAATTGGGTGGATTGTTCATTTAATTATCGATTTAATTGGGTGTTGTTAATTTCGAATTTTTCATCTATTTGGCTTATGATTTGAGACATTAACCTCATCATCATGTCATTCGCCCTATCAATTTCAGTTGCTGCTGGTCTAATAGCGGTTACAATAGAGACAATATAATCTCCAGGACCAATCTGTGTTTGTCGCAGCAAAATTTATTTTTTCCTTTACATAATATTTATTACAATGTAGTAGGTAAATCCTTTTGTTCAGAAAATTATGTAATATTCTCTCTACGAAAAAATGCATTTATTCAGTTGTAGTTTTTTTTCACATTCCCTACATTGTCCCCAGGTGGATTAGTACGATGTACCTAAGGACACAAATTATCTCAAAAAGAATCATATGGAATTCTCTTGAAAATATTATTAGTACGCATAAATATGCTGAGATGTGTAGCATTCCTGAAAGAAACATCAACAATGTCATTTCCTAAATAAGAGAAAAAAATTAAGACATGAAAAATGTCCCTAAGTTCGACCGTTTCCCCTACGTCATGATAAACATTCGTTTAGAATTTAGGTACGTCTAGAATACACCAATGAAAAGATGGCATTTAATCAGAATTCGAGCCCTGCGTATAAGTAAATATAAGAAACTAACATCGGGATTACTAGCATTGCGAGTAAAACAATGAAAGGTAACAAACTATATGGCTAATACGTCACTTAATACAGAAACATGAATACGATCAAGGGAGATCTTCTGATGTCTTTGGTTTTTTTAATAATTGCTATCTTTAAAAACATTCAAATTTCTCATTGTTTCTTCCAGATAATTTTATTTGTGAAGAAATTATTATTTTTGTACAAAATGAATTGTGGTTCATAAAGTATGACTTTTTCCAAGGTTTGTTAATTTAAAGGCTTTTATTCGACAGTTTTTTCAATTTAATAGTGAAAAAATTGCACAGTTATTTAAATTATATATTTTGCGAATAAAAATTAGCAATATCCCGTGACATAATCATGCATGTACTCGTAAATATATGAAATAAATGTTTCATTTTGAAAGAAAGTTATTTTGTAAAAAAAAAAAGAACATATGCCACGTAATATACAGTTTTCGGGTTTGGGAGTTTTCTCAGGTTACTAAGTGCAAAAAGCATTCTCGTCGCCCACCACCGCGTGTCGTGGGTGGCAAAGGAAATGTCGGGCAAGAGCAGAAGACGGCAGCGACCGCAGCCACCGTGCCAGGCGGCCGTGCGGCGGGGGCGGGATAGGGCCGGGGAGGGGCGGGGGCAGGGCCGGTGAGGAAGGGCCGGGCGGGCCAAGACAAGGCGGGGCGGGTCAGGGCGGGGACGGCGGGGCAGTATGGGGCAGGGCGGGGCGGAGCGGGGCGGGGCGGGGCGGGGCGGGGCGGGGCGGGGCGGGGCGGGGCGGGGCGCGGCGCGGCGCGGCGCTAACGCAGCGCGCTTTCCGGCGGCGCTGCAGTGCCATCGACGGCCAGCGAGGCGTCCAGCTCCCCGTCGCCGTCGCTCGCCTCCAGCCAGCTCCTCGACCCCTACAGCGAGGACGCCGGGCTGCTGCCGCGCGCCGCCACGGGCCGCTCCACGCCGCCCGCCTGCTCGCTGCCGCGCTTCCGCAAGTACACCGTCGACGACTTCCAGTTCCTCAAGCTGCTCGGCAAGGGCAGCTTCGGCAAGGTGAGTGGCGCCCATCATTAGTACTATTCTTAAAGTTATTATTTTTATTATTATTATTATTATTATTATTATTTTTCCATTACATCACGACTAAAGATCTTATGAGTCGGCTGAATATAAAATCTACTCCAGGTTGCAACCAGCTACCTAAGGAGCAGATCCGGTGACTATCAGTGCCTCTACAATACTTTTCGCAAAATGTGGGCTGTTCCAAATAAACCAATTTCTTGCACTTCCCAGTCTTTTGAATTACCGGGGAGTTTAGACAAGTTCTTAGTCAAATTTTGCGGAACAAATCCCAGAGCTCCGATAACTATCGGGACGACCTGTGCTTTTACGCCCCACATTCGGCTGATCTCGATTTCCAAACTCTTGTATTTAAGACGTTTCTCTGCCTCCTTGGTAACGACGTTTTGATCGCAAGGTACAGCAACATCGATAAGTAAACATGATTTTTTCGCCAAATCCCGGATAACTACATCCGGTTTGTTTGCCGCTATCGTGCGATCAGTTTGAATTTGTTGGTCGTACAATATCGTACACAATCCAACAGACGTCACCGGTTTCGGTGAGTGTTCGTACCACTTGGTGCATGTGTTTGGAACGTCGAGGGCGGTACAGGTCTGCCAGTGGAGGTAGCTACACACCCTGTCATGTCTTGAACTAGCTGAGACAATATGATCAATGGTTTCTACTTGCTCCAGGCAAATGCGGCATTTACATTTTGAGAAATTTTGAGAACCGTAATGTCGTGTTCTCAAGGCCTGATCTTGGGCAGCTATTATAAGTGCTTCCGATTCTGGCTTCATTCTTCCCCTTTTAAGCCACATAAATGATTGATCTTTATTGATCTGCACCTTGTCCATTCTTTTTAGGTATTGTCCGTGGAGTGGTTTGTCTCTCCACGATTTCTTTAACATTTTTGTGTCTCACACTTCATGTTTAGCAGCATCAGAAGTTCAGTGTCTGTGTTATTCGACGTGTCTTGCCTAGTTTTCTTCGCAATGCGTCTTGCTACACTAACAATGCCTCTGTTTCCCATTTTTCGGTCAGATTTCATGACCTGCCTCATTAGAGGGTCATCTTGATGGCTGACTACATACTTCCCCAACCCGACTATTGCTTTGTGCCAGGAGGCCTCAATTTGTCTGAGGCCTCTTCCTCCTTCCTTACGTGACACATAAGGTCTATGTATATCAGCTCGAGGGTTGGAAACATGATGCATTGTTAGCAGTTTTCTGGTTTTTCGATCCATGGTGAGAATTTCTTGCTCAGTCCAGTCCACTAGTCCAAAACTGTATTCGGCTACAGGTACCGCCAGACTACCAATTGCAGATATTTTATTCCTGGAATTCAGAGCGGACTGCAGGACAACTCTCACTCTCCTATAATACTCCCTACGAAATCTCTCTTTCATTCTGTCGTTCGAGATGGTTACACATTCTTCAATGCCCAGATATTTGTAAGTTTTACCTGGCTCAAGATCTTGAATCACAGTGTGCGTATCAATTTCAATGTTCTCAGACGTTATGAGTTTCCCTCTTTTTAAATTGATTTTTGCACACTTGTCAAGACCAAACGTCATGCAGATGTCATTGCTAAAGTCATTCACGACTGACAGCATTTGGGAGAGAATCGCTTCATTCTTAGCAAACACTTTCAGATCATCCATGTAAAACAAATGGGATACTGGCCTTTCATCACCATGAAGCTTAAAACCAAAGTCAGCTTGCGACAACTGTCTCTATAGTGGGATCAAACTAATGCAAAACAGCAGAGGGGATAGTGAATCTCCTTGAAAAATACCCCTGTTAATCTGAATACTTCTGGTTTCTACTGCTTCCTTTCCGCTGTGTATTAGTAACCTGGTACTCCACGACTTCATATTAGCCTTGCAAAATTCAAGAAGTCTAGGATGAAATCGATAGATCTCCAGGGTCTTCAAAATCCAATCATGTGGTACACTATCAAAGGCCTTTTGGTAGTCAATCCAAGCCATGCTGAAATTACGTTTTCGTTTCTTTACATCATTCAAGATGACTTTATTCAGTAGCAAGATTTCCTTACAGCCATAAGAGCCTTTACGACATCCTTTTTGTTCAGCTGGCATAAGATGATTCTTGTCTAGATGTCTGTACATTTTGTCAGCTACGGCTGCAGTGATAAGTTTGTACAGTACTGGCAGACAAGTAATAGGTCTATAGTTCTTCGCCAAAGAGTTGTCTCCCGCTTTGGGTAGCAAATACGTGATGCCGCGTGTGAGCCATTCCGGGAGTTCCTTTGGGTTTTCTAAAATTTTATTAACAGCCTTTGCTAGATGAGAATGTATTGCTGTTAATTTCTTAATCCAATAAATCTGGATCTTATCAATCCCGGGGGACTTCCAGTTTCCCATGTTCTTAATTGCTTGGAGGAGGTCCTCTTCCGAGAATTGGTGAACATCTTCCACTGTTTTTACAAGTTCATCGGCAGCATCAACTTGAGATTGAAGCCAAGATGCGTCTTTGTTGTAGGATATGCTCTCCTCCCAGATTCCTGCCCAAAATGCTTCGACGTCATCTTTTGAAGGAGTAACAGCTTGGCCATTCGGTTTTTGAGTCAGATTGCGATACAATCTCTTCGCGTCTGTTTCAAACAACCGGTTCTGTACACGGAAATCTATTCTACGTTTGTAACGTCTAATTCTTTGAGCCCATGCTTGAATTTTCTCTTTAGCTTCTCAACTACCACTAGCCTGCTGGTGTCATTTTCAATATGGTATTTTTGTTCAACATTGA
The DNA here is from genome assembly GCA_031308135.1 of Acheta domesticus. Classification (NCBI taxonomy): domain Eukaryota; kingdom Metazoa; phylum Arthropoda; class Insecta; order Orthoptera; family Gryllidae; genus Acheta; species Acheta domesticus. The sequence goes on from JAHLJT010004567.1 coordinate 61,689,285, forward strand.
ATATTTTTCGTTGAACTTTAGAGGTGTGTGTTGATTTAGAAGATGCCTCAGCTAAGAGTGATATTTCGCGCCGGGTGTCGGCTATCCTTTTCAAAATTCTGTTCATCCACGTCGGTACAGAGCTGTTTACTCTGTTTTGCTGTCGGCCGTCGGTGTTCTTGGCTGTCCCCAGAATTATCTGAGATACTAGATATCCAGTTGCATATATGATGTGATTGATTTCAGTAATATCTAGATCTCTGCCTGGGGTCTACACCACCTCATTTAAGACAGAATTCACTGTTTCTATCACTCTTTTAGCTTTGGCAGTTTCGTATATTCTCCTCAACGGTTCGCGAGATTCAAGCGGAAGTTGACTAACTCTTTCTATCTCGCGCCGAAGGAGATTTCGCATTATTTCCTTATCGTGTAATTCATTGCCAGATGAATTTTCACCACTGACGTGTGTTTCACTGGAAAGAGATGAACCTTCCACAGGATCATCATTTTCAAGTTCTACATGTTCTTCATGTGGATTGTTCGAGCGAAGTACATACTCCGCATTTCTCTCAATGTCAGCAAGTTGTTCTGCTGTGAATTTTCCACTGCTGAGTATGTATCGTCGTTGACTGGCAAGCTTCTTTGAGTCTAGGGTAGGTCTCATATCTGGGTTCCGCTCTCTCCATACCTTGAAAACTTCTATTTCAGAGCCCCCATTTTTCACTTTTGCATAGTAAAAGCACCACATCACATCCTTTAATTCATCCCGGGTCCATCTCTGACGATGGCTTCGAGCTACTGCCGGCTCTGGGTCCCTGGGACTAGCATCCGTGGGATGGCCAGACGTCGACAAGGTGACATTTGCTCGTTTTCTGAGCAGGTATGGGACATTGGTGGAACAAGGCACGTTAAGATTCATAACATTGCTTGTTCTATCCATTTTGCTCATTGGTTTGAATTGAAGATTCGCAGGACGCAAGTTCGAGTTCCCAAATCACACTTAACCCTAGGGTTGTTTCCTGCCATCCGTTACTGCGACCCACAGTGGCCTCGGGGCATTCCCCCGCAGGGCCCAGCAAGGGGTCCCTCCGATCGCCAGTCGGCATTACTAAACCCCACGGGATTTTCACTGACTGCTGAAGGCAGCCTCCTTCGCTGGCTAATGCAAGGATCGGGTCTCCACTCTAATCAGTGGCCTGGTGTGCCAACCCAGTTTCTCTCCTGTACCCTCTATGGGCCGACAACAGGAAGTCCAAAGGTTCATGACCCTTCCCTCTCTACTTACTTCCCACTCTCCTCAAAATGGAGTACTTCTTCGTCTGACCCCTCACCTTCAACCCATTCAGCAAGGGAGGCCCCACCGGTAGCTAGGCTACCACTGACATAGCTTTAAGGCTCATGGGGGTACTCAAGCTCCACCACCAACTGCAAGGTCGTGTACTCCCTAGGTGGAGTTGTTATTATTATTGTTATTATTATTATTACCCCACTACATCACGACTAAAGATGTTATGATCAGCTCACAATAAAATCTACTCCAGGTTACAACCAGCTACCTAAGGAGCAGATCCGTTGACTGTCAGTGCCTCTACAATACTTTACCCAAAATGTGGGCTGTTCCAAATAAAGCAATTTCTTGCACTTCCCAGTATTTTGAACTACCGGGGAGTTTAGACAAGTTCTTACTCAAATTTTGCGGAACAAATCCCAGAGCTCGATAACTATCGGGACGACCTGTGCTATTATGCCCCACATTCAGCTGATTTCGATTTCCAAACTCTTGTATTTAAGACGTTTCTCTCCCTCCTTGCTAACGACGTTTTGATCGCAACGTACAGCAACATCAACAAGTAAACACGATTTTTTCGCCAAATCCCAGATAACTATATCCGGTTTGTTTACCGCTATCGTGCGACCAGTTTGAATTTGTTTGTCGTACAATACTGTACACAATCCAACAGACGTCACCAGTTTTTGTGAGTGTTCGTACCACTTGGGGTATGTGTTTGGAACTTCGAGGGCCCTACAGATCTGCCAGTGGAGGTAGCTACACACCCATGTCTTTCAGGTAATCTGTCTTTGCTAGGATTGGACAAGCTGAGACAATATGATCAATGGTTTGTACATGCTCCTGGCAAATGCGGCATTTATCATCTTGGGAAATTTTGAAAACCGCTTTATCATAATGTCGTGTTCTCAACGCCTGATCTTGAGCAGCTACTAGAACTGCTTCCGATTCTGGCTTCATTCTTCCCCTTTTAAGCCACATAAATGATTGATCTTTATTGATCTGTACTTTGTCCATTCTTTTTAGATATTATCCGTGGAGTGGTTTGTCTCTCCACGATTTCTTTAACATTTTTTGTGTCTCACATTTTATGTTTAGCAGCATCAGAAGTTCAGTGTCTGTGTTATTCGACGTGTCTTGCCTAGTTTTCTTCGCAATGCTTCTTGCTATACTAACAATGCCTCTGTTTCCCAATCTTCGGTCAGATTTCATGACCTGCCTCATTAGAGGGTCATCTTGATGGCGCGATACACCCAGTCGTGTCTTTTCAAGTATTCGGTCTTTGCTAGAAATGGACAAGCTGAGACAGTATGATCAGTGGTTTCTACTTGTTCCTGACAAATGCGGTATTTATCATCTTGGGAAATTTTGAGAAAACGTCTTTAACATTTTTTGTGTCTCACATTTCATGTTTAGTAGCATCAGACGTTCAATGTCTGTGTTATTCAGCGTGTCTTGCATAGTTTTTTTCAATGGTTTTTGCTACACTAACAATGCCTCTGTTTTCCATTCTTCGGTCAGATTTCATGACCTGACTCATTAGAGGATCATCGTGATTAGTGACTACATGCTTTCCCATTCCAATCATTGCATTATGCCAGGAGGCTTCAATTTGTCTGAGGCCTCTTCCTCATTCCTTACGTGGCACATAAAGTCTATGTAGAGTAATGTAGAGTAAGTATCGAGGGTGGGCGACGTGATGCATTGATAGCAGTTTTCAGGTTTTTCGATCCATGATTCGAATTTCTTGCTCAGTCCAGTCCACCAGTCCGAAACTGTACTCGACTACAGGCGCCACCAAACTATCAATTGCAGATATTTTATTCCTGGAGTTCAGAGCAGACTGCAGGACAACTCTCACTCTTCTGTAATACTCCCTGAGAATTCTCTCTTCCATTGTATCGTCCGAGATGGTCTCACACTCTTCAATGTCCAGATATTTGTAAGTTTTACCTGTGTTAAGATCATGAATCGCAATGTGCATATTAACTTCAATGTTCTCTAACGTTGTCAGTTTGCCTCTTTTTGAATTGATTTTTGCTCACATGTCAAGACAAAACTTCAGGCAAATGTCATTGCTTAAGTCAATCACTACAGACAGCATTTGAGAGAGAATTGCTTCTTTCTTAGCAAACACTTTAAGATCGCACATGTAAAACATGTGTGATGCTGGCCTTTCATCACCATGAAGCTTGTAACCACAGTCAGCTTGCGACAACTGTCTAGATAGTGGGATCAAACTAACGCAAAAGAGCAGAGGGGATAGTGAATCTCCTTGAAAAATTATCCCTGTTAATCTGAATACTTCAGGTTTCTACTGCTTCCTTTCCGCTGTGTATTAGTAACCTAGTACTCCACGATTTCATACTAGCCTTGCGAAACTCAATAAGTCTAGGATGAAATCGATAGATCTCCACGGCCTTCAAAATCCAATCGTGTGGTACACTATCAAAGGCCTTTTGGTAGCCAGTCCTAGTCATGCTCAAATTACGTTTTCGTTTCTTTACATCATTCAAGATGACTTTATTCAATAACAACATTTCCTTAGAGCCGTTATAACTTTTACGACATCCATTTTGTTCAGCTGGCTGGATAGTTCTTCTCTAGATGTCTGTACATTTTGTCAGCTATGGCCGCAGTTATAACTGTGTACAGTACTGGCAGACAAGTATTTGGCCTGTAGTTCTTCGCCAAAGAGCTGTCTCCTTCTTTACGTGATACCGCGTGTGAGCCATTCCGAGAGTTCCTTTGGGTTTGGGAGGAAGGTGGCTGTTGTTGAAAGATTTTCTGAGGGTCAGGGGTTCTGGGCAACCACTGATGAGGGCCCCCGGTGGTTGTGTTCAGCGCCTCTGAGATCGCCTGAGCGAGCGATGAATGCTGCATACCCATTAGTGATGTTCTGGTTGTTCACACTGGTCACACGCACTTGCTGGGTAACGTGGACAGAGTCACACGCCACCCGTAATATTTTAATCACTGAATGGGTTGAAACTGCACTCCAATAACACATTTCTAGCACAAACAAGAGGTGGGTCGCAGTACAACGCGCAGGCAGCGCTGGGCTACAAGCCCCGGCGGGCGTATCGCTACTGATAAGCGCTGAACTCGGCGAGGTCTGAACAGCACGGCAGTCGATCGCGGGATGCCGTAGGAAATGAACATGCATATTAAGTAGGCTTTTCTGTGATAATATTTTTGAAGTGCAATATTTCTGTGTGCGCGATTTAGCTGCGATCTTTATGTAGTATTAATTAACCATGAGGAGCATAGAGAAGAAAAATAGGAAGGCGGGAATGGGAAAAGAGGTAGTTTAGCATAATGTCACTTGACACACATACCCACAAAATCGAAATCGCCGATTACCGTCAAATGGGTTAACAATTCGTTAGTAAACGATTTTGCCGCTAGATGCGCTTGAGTCAAATAAGCTTTCTGCATGAAAAATTATGAACATGATCAAAAGTTTTCTGGTAGAAATCGTGCTGTCTGTTCTGCACGTTTTCTGTGCGTCCAATCTGCACGAAAACTGTACTGTGTATATTTACCGGCCTTAAATATTTTGGTAAATACAAAACTTAATAAATATTATGAATATGCAATATTATCTGTCCTAACTTTTTTACAGCACTTGTTTCTGTGCGATGTGAACGCACGGGTTCAGCTAGTATATATAAATTGAAAAGAAAGGGATGCAATGTAGCCCTGTCTAACCCCTTTATTGATCCTGAACTTATTACTAAATTTAACTTCTACCATCACCATGCAACTCGTTTCTTTGTGTATCATCTTCAAGCAATTAATAATCTCATCAATTTCTAATTTGAACATAATGCTCCACAACTTTTCCCTATTAACTAATAGAGATAGTCTTATGAAGAATTTTTATTCTTTTCTTTTTTTTAATTTCAGGAAACAGGATTTTACTATATTTCCCCACGACGTTAATGCTTTTTCTAATTATTTTAATGATACACGTATTTTACCATTAACAAAACGGACATTTTTTTCAATAGTATCATTGATTTTTTGTGAATTTTTGGATTACAAAAGTATTTTTTGGTCTCTATTTACGTTTCTAATTATTTGGTTTCTGTATTATGAACACACCAAAGAACACGCAATTGTAGTGCTATCGTCTTTCATATTTCCATATGACCATTTTTGGAAAATTCAGAAGCAACCCGCAATCGGTGATGATTCGCGGAAGATGTGTAAAGCATTTTGATAAACAGAAATAGTAAAATACAGACTGTAACTGCGTTGAATGACAATCCATGTTGACATATGGGATAACGATAATATAGAATAAGGAAAAATATCAATTTTATGTTCTCATAATTCCTCGGTTGTGGTGAAAATTGGGACTATGTATTAAGAAATACTATTTATTCAGAAATTAATTGATATTGAAATTAATGAGATACTGTGAATGAAAGAGGAGATATTATCTCATTAACGTGCTTATTGTTGCTGTCGGTTTCCTAGATTATGAAGATAAAACTAAAAATCTTATTCATACAGTAGAGAAATCAGTACTCAGTGAATAATATTTGAACAATCTAAAATATGTTTCTTCTTGTGTAATGCTTCACTGCATTTAATCGTAAGTTAGAAGGAAATTTTACGAGAAATGTTTGTGTATTTCGTGCATTTTATTCTTGAGATTTCTTAGTATGTTTTCATACAAACTTCTCATATGCGCAAATTTCTATGTGTCTTCGTTATAATAAAGAATGTTTATTTTGACAAGAGAACATTTCAGTAAGGTGCAGGCCAAAAGATATACTTTGTAATTCTGCTGTCATACTGAACTTGACTTCGCAAGGATGAGGAAAGGGATACTGGGAATAGCAAAAAAACATCTGACGTAATAGTTGGAAAGGTCGCTAGAGGCGCGTGGACGCGCATAGTGCAGGCCCTCTTGGCAGCGCGAGGCGTTCTAAAAGGCAGGTGTTTGTTGTGGCCATTGAGACAGGGCATCGAGTGAGTGCTGCTTTGGAGAGTAGACAATCAAATACGAAAATATATCTTCATCTTTCCCCCTATATCATATTAAAGGAAAGTTGTATTTACAGAATACTTTTCGATAGTAACGTTTTCAGCAGTTTGCAATGCTGTTTTATGAGGCTTTATTTTGACGGGTTATTTTTTCTTTCAGGTCGGCTGTATGTGTTAAGCAAAAATGTAATATTCAGAAATATGTCAAATATTCGAGTTAACCCTTTCGGTCTCCGCGTTTACAATGGTAGACATGAAATTAATGATATCATTAACGCTCTTATTATGCAAAATTGAACTTATATGTGAACGTTGATGTGGTAACTCCCGCATCTACTCTTATTTGGTTGAAGCGATTTTGCCGAAAGTATGAGAATCTATTCAAAAGTGAAAAGATTGCAGTGTTGCGTTTCGACGTTAGGGATTTCAGAGACAAATTCACCGTTTTTTCGCGCAGCATTACATACCTTTCTCTTATTAAGAAGTTCATTTTTAAGCGCGAGAAAGTAAAAAATTAAAATTTAAGTAAAGTCAAATGAAAAGAAATACTTTGATTATTTTGTAAATGTTTTGTTTGTTGAACAAGAATTATTCGTACTTTAGTATTTAGTTATCTTTTTTCATGCAAGTGCAAAATTATGATCTATTTTGCTGTTGTTATATCATTATAAAAATGTTTACATCAGAAACCAACCATCTGAAAATTTTGAAAAAATTCACAGGTCATTCTTTTCATATATAAAATCGTTTTGTTTTCATAAATTTATCTCAATTTTTGTAAAATTGTTACCGAAAAGGTTAACACAGAAATAATATTAATATGTTAATAACAAAAATATTAAACATATGGTTAATTACCTAAATTATTTTTTAAATTATATTGTAATAATTTTATCAGTTTTATTTAGGGGCATCCTCTTAACTTACGTGCATGCACTAAAGTGGAAATTGAATTTTAACTGATATTGAGGAGTGTGGTTGAGGGTGTCGCGGTGGGCGCCATGACGAAAAAATTGTCACTTTGTTACAAGTCATTAAAACAAATGTGAAGCATTTTTGTAAACGTTGCATCTTTTTATTTTCACTACATCTTCGCGTTATTTTTTGATCACCATTGAAAATTGTCACGTTATTCCACTTTTTTCTCAACACTTCTCGCTCACCATGCAAAATGGCGTCCAGCATCTAGTCTGTGTTTTCAAACGAAGTGCCCCTTTTGTGGTCACGTGGCTCTTGACGTAAACTGGTGTTGTACAGAAGGAGCAAAAATCGGTGCGTGAGAATAACTCACCCGTGTCTATTCATCACGCAGGTGATGCTGGCAGAGCTGCGCGGTACGGACCGCTACTACGCCGTCAAGTGCCTGAAGAAGGACGTCGTGCTGGAGGACGACGACGTTGAGTGCACGCTGATCGAGCGCAAGGTGCTTTCGCTGGGCTCCAAGCACCCGTACCTCTGCCACCTCTTCTGCACCTTCCAGACGGAGGTACGTGCGTCTAGCTCTAAAACAGATGTAAAAATAAGTTATTTTTTTGTATCCTTTCGTGTGTACTGTGACACTGGTTCGTTACAACCGTGTGTAATAATATTCCTAAGGAAATGTTCAGCTCCTTATAGATTTTATTTTCAAACTTAATACTTTACAAAGCTTTCGTGAAAACGATCTTTCCTCTATATTCCGTTACTCAGATGCAATTCCAGCTCTATTCTTCTTTAGGTGCCGCGTTCATCATTTCCAACTTCTCCTTGACATATATTCGTTCAATTAGAAAAGCTAGTTTATTTTAATTACATGTTTATTTAATCTTGTGCGTTTGTATTATGAGCACTACTGTGTGAGTCTTGATGTTTATGTACTTGCCGTACTGGCAGGTTAACTTGCTCTTCAATGAGAGTAAAGGTCCGAGTAGCAAAGTAGAATCTGCACATTGACTCGTTTTAACCGATAAAGGCGGGTGCGGCATGAAAAAAACTTTCGCTTGATGATCTTTACAAGAACACTACCCCACAATTCTCGTATCATTTATCATGGTTATGGAGGATTGATCTTACTATCACAGAACTCGTTTTATGACAGCAGATTATTCCCATTCAGATTTCAAAAATTACCCATTACCGGACTAAAATCTTAGAACCTCAAAACATCACGATAACATTTATGGATAATTTTAAATCTATCTCCTGGAATGCTCGAATTGTTATTTTTAGCTCATATTCATATGAACTAGTGCCTCGGGCTTCAGATTGCCGCATACGTGAAGATTATTCTAAATATCGGGATATACTAAAACGCGTTTTGGAAATTAAATGTTTGTTCATGAAAATACGGAGTTTATTGATTATATCTGGGAGCGGCATTTGCATTGATGCTTCTGGTAGTCATTTTGTGGAGATGCAAGCCGAACAGTGCATTGAATAATCTTTGGAGGCGGCACGTGGGCACAATCAACCCCACTGGTCAATATTAACAGAGATAAAATGGCGTCGCCTTATGTGCCATACCCAAATGAATAAAAAATAGAAAACTAGTATATTACTGTCGTCTATCTTGTCGAGGGTGTTGACAAACGTGAACACCCCGCGGCCAGGGGGAGCCGCGCGTGGACCAATCGCTAGCAGATAGACTGCATTTTCGTATAATTGGTGCAAAATCCAAAGGGGTGGAAGTCTCAAGGGGAGGCGGCCTAGTTCGCTTACGTATGATGCGGAAATATCGTTATATACAATATACGTTGTATCCCTACCGAAGGAGAGATTTTCCCTGCGCCTACACCATGACGAAAAAATATTTCTGAGCGGAGGTTTTCCGTCCACAATTATCGTCAATAGACCAGGAAGTATTTAGCATTTTAGCAGCACTTTTACTAACTTTTAGCTATCAATTTGTAACTCTTGTCAAACTTATTTTAAAATGTTTATTTCAGGCATAATTTGCGTAGCCTTCCCGGCCGTTCTAGCGTTTATTTCGAATTTGTTTATAAAATTGTAAATTGTTGCAAAATTGTTAATTCATAGTTTTCGGTTCTGGGACATCAGGGAACACTTCCTACTTCATAATTGCAAAAATTGGAAATTGTTTATAATTTTACAAATCTGTATTCATTTTCCTAAATTGCCTTTAAACGAGATTCAAAATTTTTCCATCTGATTCTCGCTTTCACATTTCGTTTCCGATATATGTAATTGTTTACAATAAATTAACATCTCATGACAACTTCCATTTTTTTGGGAGTTAGTCCTTTCGCAATTCCCACCCAAGACTTCTCTTCAAGCCGTTTTGCCAATGCAAAGTGCACCCTATTTCCACTCGATCGTGACACCACAATTCTATTTGATACTACCTTCAGAATGCAGGTCGGTTGTTTGAGGCCATTGCTTATCGATTAAAAATCACGGAAACTTGAGTTTTTACATATGTTCCGTAAATACGTAAATGCCAAGAAGGTCATCTTATGGAAACGCAAAAAATCTCCGAGCATATGAAAGAATCAGTCATTTCAACGACGAAGCCACTACAATAGTCCTAAATATAGCCTTATAAGTCATAAATCCACAATATCCTTAATTTATCGTGTTCTTTAAATGCACCTCGCGTCTCTGAAAAGCAACATTAAAACCATCGTTTAAACAAATAATAACCAAATAACATTAAACAAATAATAACCAATAAACAAATCATTAAATAAATAAAAATTGTTAGGGTGAATAAGTTTTTTAAAAATTGGTTGCGTCTTCGTAACGCATCTATAAGCCCTTCTGGAGGCATTTAGCGCTTGGTATAATCCTCCTTCAGATTCTTTTTTTAATGTAGTCAGTCATCGTCAGTCCAACCGTCGTGTTCCGAATATCCAACACCGCAGAGAAGAAATAACTAATGTATATTGGATATTCTTCGAAGATTCAAAACTAAAACGTAAGACGTATTTGCGACGACCGTTCGTGAAAACTTGACTTTACAGAGACGTCGATATAATTCCACTGGATGATCTCATCACCAAGAGAAACCCAATACTATATCAGAAGAGATTGTACGAGCACGCGAATCACCTTCCAATTAACCTACTAGATAAGTCAACACTTAACCTACCATTTTAATGGGTGATTTAAATAGCAAACATATCAATTGGGGCTGCAAAGTGAACACACCAAATGGAAGAAAATTACTAAAAGCTTCAACAAATTTAAACTTCCAAATCATAGCACCAACAAATCCTACTCACTACCCGAAAAATCGTAACGCACAACCAGATATCTTAGACATTGCCATCATTAAAAACCTAACTCATACCCTCTATGCTCATTCTTTACCTGAATTAGACTCTGATCACTGTCCTGTAATACTCACTTCAGATATGTACTACATTAAAGCAGAATTGCCCCATAGTATAGATACAAAAAACATAGATTGGATAAAATTCCAAACAAATGTTGATAACGCCCTTCCCATAAACCGATTCATGAAAAACAAAGAAGAGATTGATTTTGCAGTAGATACCCTCACTAAAATTATCCAAAACGCAGCGAAAGAGGCAAATACTAATCCTAATCATAAACCTAAATTAATGCAACAAACCATACCTGTTAACATCGAAAAATTAATTCAAAAGAAACACAGAATACGACGGCAATGGCAGCAATACAGAAGCCCAGATTTAAAGAAAGTGCTAAATAAACTAACATGCCAAGTAAAAACAGCACTAGATGAACACAGAATCCAACAATATAAAAATCACATTAAAAAAATAAACCCTAAAGACAACAACTTATGGCAGGTTACAAAACAAATATTGAAAGAACCAACAATTATACCTGAGTTAAAGAAATTAGATAAAAAAGCTACAACAACAAAAGAGAAGTGTGAAATATTAGCGGAACATTTTCAAGAAACTTTTGCTCTAAATCCAACTTCAAATAATAAAAACACAATCCAAATTATTAATAATGAAATAATAACAGTTCCACATCCAGTAAAATATATATCACCAAATGAAACATACCAAACAATTAAACACCTGCCTAAGAAAAAATCAGCTGGAATAGACCAAATTCCTACCATAATTTTACAAAAACTAAATAAGAAAACTATAGGCTACTTAACTGCAATATTCAATTCAATGTTAAGAATAGGGTACTATCCCACAAAATGGAAACATTCTATAATAATTCCAATACCAAAACCTGGTAAAAACCCAGCATATACAGAAAACTATAGACCCATAAGCCTAATCCCTATAATAGCTAAAGTAATAGAAAAATTAATACTTAAACGACTTCTGAAATACACAAATGAAACATCATACATACCACATTTCCAATTTGGATTTAAAGAAAAATACTCAACGACACACCAACTTTTAAGAATCACTGAACTAGTATACAAAAGTTTTGAACAAAAAAAGCATTCTCTAGCAGTTTTCTTGGACGTAACTCAAGCTTTCGACAGAGTTTGGCACGAGGGTTTGATATTTAAATTACAAGAATCAGGCCTACCCCATTACCTAGTGAAAATAATACAAAGCTTCTTAAAAGAAAGAGTTTTTTCTGTAAGAATAAATTCCACCTATTCTTTACAAAAAGAATCACAGCAGGAGTACCACAAGGTAGCCCATTATCTGCAACCTTGTTCAACATATTCACAGCTGACTTCCCAACAACTCAAAACACCACAGTAGCATTATTTGCCGATGACAGTGCAATATTAACCTCCAACAACTGCCTGAATACTGCTATAGAAAATTTACAAGATGAATTAAACAAGGTAACACTATGGGCAGATAAATGGAAAATAAAATTAAATCCCAATAATGTTTAGCAAAAATATTTACACTATGTCCAATAACCACGAAACCCAAACCTCTAAAGCTATTTGATAAAACACTTGATTGGTTACCAAAAAACAAAGCGATAAAATATCTTGGTGTATTAATGGATACCAGACTAACATGGACTAATCATATAAATGACAAAATTATACAAGCAAACAGAAGACTACATAAATTATATCCATTAATTAACAGAAAAAGCGCCCTCAAAACAGAATGTACATTAGTGCTTTACAAAGCAATAGTTCTTCCCATTATAATGTATGCATGCCCGATATGGTACAACACTGCCGCAACTAATATAAAGAAAATACAAACCTTCCAAAACAAAATCCTTCGTATAGCTGTAAACGCCCCCTGGTTCATTAGAAACAGTCAATTACACTCAGAATTAAAAACAGAAACTATCCACCAAACAATGCTCAAACGTTCACATTCTTTTTTCACATATTTACATAATATACCAGCAACTGACTATTATAACCTTGGTCAATCAGCAACAACTTCTCGAATCAAAAACAGATTCCCATATGACAAATATTTAATCCAATTTGCTGACCCGCCATAAATCTTTCAGAATTTGAACAATAATAAACAAACAAACAAAATCTGAAAAATAATAAACAATAATGAGGAACCTGTTGGGCTTCCCTTAATTCTACTTATTAAAGAATGAATGTATTATATGAATGTTATCCCTTGTTCCTTCGATGATTGAATTGTACTGTCTGTTGGTTATTTATTTTTGTAAGTTTTGTGGTTTGAGTTGGTTTAAATGAAAACAATCCCCGTAAAGCAATTATGCTGGCCTGTGGAAAATAAAAAAAATAAAAAAATAAAAAAAAAAGTCAACACTTATACAGATTGACACCGAAAAAAACATTTTACTTATGAAAGCTATAAAAAGTGGCATAATTGTGATTTATTTGTTATTTTTTGTTTTTGTTTTTATACCATTTGCTTAATGTTCAAAAGTGAACTGAAATGAACGAAAAAAAAGTGAAAAGTGAACTAAATGCGATTTTCAGAGAGTAATTTTTCAAAGAAGGAATAGAATCTAAGCCTTAATTTTTTCTGTGCTTTTCCACACAACAGTGGAGTTACTTTTTGTAAAATATCATTGGTATATAACGTACCCCTTGAAAATTACATCCTCTTGAAAATTGGAATTTTGGATTTTTTCCCAATTTTGAACTGTAATATCTTTGTTGGGGGACCAGATAAAAATAGCCTCAAACTGGCTTCAGAAAATTTGCCCCAAAGGCGGCTAGTTAACACACCTATATATCTTACACTGTGGTTGATCGCTTCTTGGTTGAATTGGACGTTTTCAAATAATAGCTAAGATGCTGTAGGGCAGAAAGTGCAATATTTCAATTCTACTAGCTGCTTCCAATAATACGGGAAAGTATGTGCAGTTGTAACACCACTAGTTTCGTCATGGCATACGCGCAGACAAAATCTCTCCTTCGGCAGGGATATATGATGAAATTTCCGCATAATACGTAAAAGAAGTAGGCCGCCTCCCCCTGAGACATCGTCGCTTCCACTCCTTAAGATTTTGCACCAATCACATACACAAGTGCGGTCTACCTGCTAGCGATTGGTCAACGCGTCCCTGCCCCTGGCCGCGGGGTGTCCAAGTTTGTCGGTGCCGTCGAGAATTTCGCGCCGGCAGGATTTCGTGAGGGGTACTGTACATTTAAAATATTTATTGAACAGAACCTATAAACATTTGATACTATAAACGTATTCTAGTGTAAGCCACGAGACTATTACTCGACACCGTTTACGCGGAGAAACGAGAAAATGCTCCGCGCAGAAGGAAACGCCACCGTCTGCAGTCGTAGCGGCCGGTTTGAATTTCGCGCCCGGAAGTGAGTTTTAAACTCAATTTTCTCAGAGACAATTTTTTTCGGAAAAACTGGACCTGTCGTTCTTCTTGAGTGGCAACACAGAATTTGGGGTATTTGTTTTGTAACGGGAGCTTCTGAACACTCTGTAAACGTACCATACGAGATCACAATACTCTGAAACTGCTCAATCTAATAGCAGTGTATTTCGTTAGCTTTTAGCCTAGTGTTGCTATTCATTACTTGTATATATGATATTTTTTCTTCTTGATTAAGTGTCTTTTTATTATTGCTGTTGAGTACGAAAGACGCGGTAACCTCTTACCGGAAAATACGTTAAAATTGCTCTGCGCTTGCGTTGCAGTCGCACCTGCTGTTCGTGATGGAGTACCTGAACGGCGGCGACCTCATGTTCCACATCCAGCAGAGCGGCCGCTTCCCGGAGCCCCGCGCGCGCTTCTACGCCGCGGAGATCGTGTGCGGCCTCAAGTTCCTGCACAAAAAGGGCATCGTCTACAGGTGAGCCACAGTTGTTCATCCAGCTCTCCCTAATCGTCAGTGCAGGATTGGAATTGAACAATCGTACGTAAAAATGTGTATTCCCGTACCTCTTCTGAATTACCCCGCATTCAACTTTTTTTTAACATCGGTAATACCACGAGTCCACTACGCGGCCCCGGGTTCGATTCCCGGTCAAGGCAAAAGTATAGTGCGTTTTCCTTGCAATGCCCCAGTGTATGTTGCTATGTGACGATGAGAGAACTCATTGCTCAGGCTGAGAAGTCCAGATTACGGCGTAGGGAGGTCTTCGTACTAAACACTCAAACCCCTTTACCCATGGGGTCCCGAGGCCGGGACGCCTGTGGTAGACCCCCAGCCCGCCGCACACGGGCTGTTGCGCCAGGTACATACATGCATACATACAAAACCACGAGTGCTTTGGAAATTGTCGATAAATCCTCGACTCGCGGAGCGACGAGGGGATTTATCTGAGAATTTCTAAAGCACGAGTGGTATTTAAAAAAGACTATTCCACGAATGAAATGATGTCCAACAGAGTTCAAAAGTGCGCTCAATATTGAATATAACTGTAAGCTATGTTAAAATTAAAAATGTTATATTATAGTACATATGCGGTTTATTGGATATTCACATAGCGATCGATGTCTACCGCCTCTTAAGATAGATGAGTCACAGTTGATGATTCGTCATTAGAAAGAATCGGTAAGAAAAATCGTATAAAAAAGCCATAAACGTTTTGAGATACATCGCCTTCATTGGGACATTTTCTTATGTTTAACGTCTGTTGGTTTTAATTTCACGAGTAGAATAGTCTTAATAATTTATTAGATAGGAAGAGGAATTCCTACAGCGGGACCTACTCTCCGCTGTGCCCTTGTCTCACTCCCATCTGGAAGAAGACTGTCTTCCTCATTCACTTTCTCACTAAAAATATTTATATCTTTTCTAATTGGGGTTCCCGACTCCAAATTTCACTCACTCTATATTTAAAAATAATAAACAAAAAAAAATCTGAAACACGTATACTCAAGTATATTCTTTTTGTGGAATTTTATGTTTGCCAATACTTTCATTCAGTTGACACACTATAAAACTTATTATTTTCATGTTTTTTTTATTTTTACGTATTTAAAGAAGTTTGAAATTTATCTTTAACGCCGCGAGGAAATGTTTTTAATGAATTAGAGTACGCGTTTTAGGGTCCTTGAAAAACAGTGGGTGACAGAAAGGTGCCATTATCCACTTAGACAATAATAATATCTCAAAAATCGAGATGTCAGTGGATTCCGACTTGACAAAAGTTTTTCTGTTATCTAAATTACCCTCTTTTGTGTTTCTTTCGACAACCTTGAAAAACAACATTGACACACGTTCAACTCCACCAAATATCTATTACCGTTACTCTTTTACTTCAATTATACTTATTGCCGAACTTCCTCTCATCAGTTTAAATAAACATTCCTTCGTCACCCACAGGTATGATTTCACTCTCCACTATAGTAAATACTGCTAATCAAAAAAGCATCTATTTGTCACAGTTCCAGGATAACACGCAAATTATTCACAATATGTTTCACGTTCTTTCGTGCAACTCTCAAAAGGTATAACAATAAGGCTTAATTTACTTCAACTAAGCCAATAACTATTTCATGCAGAACGCATAGTATGTGTATTCATACCTGTTTACAATATCAAGCACAGCTGTGTCAAACTTTTTCCCAGGCATTTATGTCTCTTATACACTTAATACATTCACGCCTAGACGCAATTAAAACCAATATCTAAGTTCTTTTATGAATAGAGTGAACAAAAACTGCCAGAATCATTCTTAAATATAAGCATTTCGGACTAGACAATTCAGTGTAACAACAGTCCTATATCGGTGTTTTTATTTCTAAATATCCCTATACAGTATTTGAGTAAATGCGAGTGTGCGTCTGTGCATTTTTTGCGTGTGTGCGGATCCGTCACTCACGGTTAGACCACTTCCCGTGCACCTATCGAGACATATGAGACGTCATTTCTCGGTCTCCTGGTGGGGAACTGATAATTTGTTTTCGGATCCGGCCAGAAGATTCTGAGAAATTTCTAAAGAAAACTTGTTTTTGCGTGTTTTAGCGCTTAGTGGGTAGACGGAGATTTAAGCCAACGCCACCTAAATAGATCTACGTATGAGGCGTTGATTAAACCACAGTTACTTTCGGTCCACGACGCCATAATTTTCTTCTTTGAGGGAGGCTACACTGTTTTAGAATATGTGAAACACGCTGCAGAACTGTCAATTGTTGACAGTTGCTGCTTTGAACATAAGAAGTGAGAAATGTTTCGTATAATTCGTATTTAACGTTTGTAATTAAAAATAAATTTGTTTGTTTAAAAATAAATTTGCAAACACTCATGTACAGCATTACCTTCGAACTTATTAAATTTGAAAAACGCCATGTGAATAAGGAGACAACCAGAACTGTGTGTAATGTTAGAGAACGGAAATCACATGTGTATTGCACATTTACGTCCTTAAGGGTGCAAATACGGGGGAAGAATCAAATGTAATTGTAGAAGGTTTTGCCAGAAAATTTTCGGAACTAATTGGGAATGATCTTATATTAGGATTTGAGAATAACGCTAAAGAACACCTTACAGGTGATCTTTTGTGTGCATTTTTATGCATATTAGCAAAAAAGGGTACAAATTGGAGCTTTACTAAATTCTAACTATTCGCACCATCCATTCCTGCATTTTCTACAGCGATTGCTATGTTGAAATTATAATATTACACGTCTGCATGATATCGGATGATTGAAATTTAATAAATGTTTTTAACTCCATTTCTTATCCTGATTCCAGAACTGTTCTTCGTTTTTGTCTAACTCGTACAGCTTTTACATTCCCGTATACGTGCGTATATACGGAGTAAATACGTAGTATGTGGAAAGATATAAGATATATATTACAAAAATTCATAAAATTCAAAGTTTTTTCAGCGTCTTCTTCCAACTACAGTTATGAAGACACAATTTTTACTTTCCGTACCGTTAAGATCTGAATTTGCCAAAGGAATCTGCCAAATTGCTAGGGTCTCGGCTAAAAAGTAAGAATCTTGTGGTACCAGAAAAAAATCGTTCATGGTACAGACACAGAAAAAGAACTAGTTCTTCTATTTTCACAATTCTTTAATGTACTGCAATAATGTTAACAAGTTAATGCAGTTCTTTGGATTTGAACATGGAGTGAACAGTGGAGAATTTTTATAGACTCATCAAAGAGGAGCCTCAAGGGTGTGTTACTTCATAATAAGAATATTTATGGATCCCTTCTTGTTGCTCATTTTGTTCAAATGAAAGATATATCTTGAGGTACTGTTAAGAAGTATTAAATATGACGAACATGAGTGGTTATTCTGTGGTGTTTTCAAAGTTATAGGAATTCTATTAGGATAACAGGCGGGATATTCGAAAATGCCTTGCTTTTTTTGGAGTGGTAGAGCCGAGCGAAACAGAGGCATTGGAGAATGAGAGATTGGCCAGAGCGGAGGAATTTTACTTCTAGAACTAAAAATATCCACTTCTGGAGCACAGGCCGCTTGTGGATCCCAAGAAAGTTTTTCTTCCACCACTACATATCAAATTAGGTTTGATAAAGCAGTTTGTAAAGGCTCTACCACAAGAAAGGCCCTGCTTCAAGTATCTTTTAATAAAATTCCCCTTTATCACACGAGAAAAAGTAACCGCTGGAAGTTTTGCTGGTCCTCAAATTTGTAACTTGATGAGGGATGAAGAATTTGAGAAGTCAATGAATGAGAGAGAAAAGAATGCATGGACTTCCTTCAGATCTGTCACTTAAAATTTTCTAGGAAATAAGCAAGATCAAAATTTCGAGGGCATTGTTGAAACCATGTTAGAAAACTTCCAGAAGTTGGGCTGCAATATGAGTGTTAAGCTTCACTTTCTGCATTCCCATGTAGACTAGTTTCTAATCTGGGACATTACAAAGAAGAGCAAGGTGAACACTTCCACCTGAACATAAAGGAAATGGAGAAAAGATACCAGGGAATATCGAATTAAAATATGATGGTTGCTGGATGTTAAAGAGGGACAGTAAAGGCGGAGAAGTCAGCGGGTATGAAAGGAAGTAAAAAAATTTGAGACAATTTGAAAATTAATGGACATATTCTCTTTACACTTTGTTAGAACAAATACAAATTTGTAAGAACTGTGCTTTTAGAATGTTTCAATAATGTTTCTTGGAAAAAAATGGTCATTTTGTAACATGTTCGTTACAAAGTTACGTTTGGATAAATTAGTGTTGGGAATTTTTGAACGGGCATACAACATTAGCAGCTACTACGATTCATTAGTATGCCCAATGTCAAAGACTGCAGAATCTTATTTGAACCTATGCATGACATTTAGAAATTTTCATCACATGAAAAAACTTTTAAAACAGTTTACAGCGTCAGCGACGTCACATTCAACTATTACGGAGTAATATACGCAGTAAAGCGAAAGTTAAGTAATGAAGTTAAGAAAAATGACTTCGAGATATCCACAGAAATAAACGTTTTGGGTAACATTGATAGCGAAAAAGTTTTTCTTCAAACTCCCGTTCGTCTGTTACTCCATCCGTGGATGCGCGTCGTTAGCTTCTAAGCTGTTCCTAGGATTTTTGCCGAAATGAATATTCGTGATAGGTCGTGCCCGACTCTAAATCCTAAGAATTTGAAAAGATATCCTTCAATTTTCACGAGTTCGATGTGTACTTGAAAGTCTAATCCGTCCTTTAAATATTTGGAAGTAATTTAGTCTATTTTAATACTTGGTCACTCTTTACAGAGACCTGAAATTGGACAACATTCTGCTGGACTACGAAGGCCACGTGCGAATAGCCGACTTTGGAATGTGTAAATTGCAAATTTTCTTGGACCGCACAGCCGATACCTTCTGCGGTACTCCAGACTACATGGCTCCCGAGGTATCTTTTTTTTCTCTTCTATTGTGAAGTAGTATATTAATTCGGAATAGTGTTTATTTATTAAACAAGGAAACTAAACAGAATTTATTTTTACCTTGGACTTACAAAACTTGTGTGTTTGCATCTTTTATATGTCTGGCAAAGTGAGTAATGTACTCGTTTGGTAAGTTATAAGCTTGCTATTTTAGGTTAGCTGACTTTTAACTTCTAAGATACTACCTCCAACAAGATTCAAATTTGAAATATTCAATATCGATCCATACACTTACATTATGATTACATAATAAGCGTTTTTATTTAGTGTATGGTTAAGTATCTTAAATGTGGTGGTATTTTTCTTGAATTGAAGTACTTTTTGGTAGCGCAATTCTTAATACTTTTCAGACAATGAAAAATTAGAACTTTGTTCTAATTAACAAAATTAAAATTTGTTATTTAAATTTGCTTTTACTATTATCTGGCAACTATACCTTGGGTTGCAGTATGAACGCTGATCTCGAAAGGAAATAGGCAAACAATCGTATTGTAATTGCATTGAAGTACTGAGTTGCTCTCGCCCCGTGCGTGCCCGCAGATCATCAAGGGCCTGAAGTACAACCAGTGCGTGGACTGGTGGTCGTTCGGCGTGCTGGTGTTCGAGATGCTGGTAGGCGTGTCGCCGTTCACAGGCTGCGACGAGGACGAGCTGTTCTGGTCCATCTGCAACGAGCAGCCTCAGTACCCGCGCTTCCTCTCGCGGGAGGCGCACTCGCTGCTTACGTCGGTCAGCGCTTCATTCACTCTCTTTATTTCGCTTACAATTTTTGTATTACTTTCAACGTTTTAAAACGCGTCATTTCAAGGAAAGAGTGGAGCACTAGTGATTCTCAAAACTGTGAGGGGTGCGCGCATAATGGTAATGACTAGGAGGCGGATTTTGATGACCAAAAACATTGCCAAAAAGATCAACAAATGCTCTTAAAATGTTTTAAAAATGCCCTAAAAGCAAAGCAAATTATCGTAAAAAAACGGATCAAAACCAGTTCAGATGAACAACTCAAGCTGTTGTACATGTTATTGACGTACACGAGGCTTCCTTTCGTTCAAGTGAACTCAGCTTGCAGACTTTTGGTTTGAACTATTCTTCACCAGGAAATCTATCTTTTGTTATCCCAAAATCAGCCGAACTGTCAATGGCGCAGATACGCGTCATAGGAACAATAGATTACATACACACAACGTCTAACATTACAATTTCTCAGCGAAAATAGCCAATAGGCTACTCAGGAATTCTATGGAAAACATTTGTTGCGTCGTGTAAAAATTATTTTAAGGAAGTATCATTAAAATTATATTAAAATCGATTAAATCTGAAAAATTAAAATGGCAGTAAAAGATTTA
This sequence comes from Acheta domesticus, assembly GCA_031308135.1. Lineage (NCBI taxonomy): Eukaryota > Metazoa > Arthropoda > Insecta > Orthoptera > Gryllidae > Acheta > Acheta domesticus. The sequence continues at coordinate 61,710,098 of JAHLJT010004567.1, forward strand.
AAAAACTGACTTCATAGCTTAATCCGGCAAAAAATGCAAAAAAATGTCATTAAATGGGTCATTTTCTTTCGTCATAACATAAAATTAATGTCTGTATTGAAAAGCATTGTTCTAAAGGGAAAAGAAAAATGACATTTCATTAAAATTCGCCCCCTATCAAAGACGTTCGCAAACTGATCTGGAAGTCTAATAAAGACTGGTTGTTCCTTAGGGAACGAAGGATGCCAGGTGGACTCTGAAAAAAATGAGCGTGCCGCATGTATCAAATATGTTGTAAGATAAATATAAGTGAACGCAGGAGTGAACGGAGCGGTGGTGCTGTTCGCAGCTGCTGGAAAAGGACGCCTCGAAGCGGCTGGGCACCCAGGACAGCCCCAAGGGAGACGTGCCCGACCACATTTTCTTCCGCAGCGTCGACTGGGGCGAGCTCGAGCGCCGCGAGCTGGAACCTCCCTTCCGCCCCAGGGTGGTAAGCACTATTATTATTATTATTATTATTATTATTATTATTATTATATTCCTCTAAATCACGACTAAAGATGTTATGTGTCGGCTGAATATAAAATCTCCTCCAGGTTGCATCCAGCTACCTAAGGAGTAATCTAGGGATTGTCGGTACCTCTACAATACTTTGCGCGAAATGTGGGCTGTTCCAAGTAAAGCGATTTCTTGCACTTCCCAGTCTTTTGAATTACCTGGGAGTTTAGATAAGTTCTTACACAAATTTTAAGGAACAAATCCCAGAGCTCCGATAACTATCGGGACGATCTGTGCTTTTACGCCCCACATTCGGCTGATCTCGATTTCCAAACTCTTGTATTTAAGACGTTTCTCTGCCTCCTTGGTAAAGACGTTTTGATCGCAAGGTACAGCAACATCCACAAGTAAACACGATTTGTTCTCCAAATCCCGGATGACTATATCCGGTTTGTTTGCCGCTATCGTGCGATCAGTTTGAATTTGTTGGTCGTACAATATCGTACACAATCCAACAGACGTCAACCGGTTTCGGTGAGTGGGGGTGTGTGTTTCGGGGCATGTGTTCGGAACTTCGAGGGCAGTACAGATCTGCCAGTGGAGGTAGCTACATACCCTGTCGTGTCTTTTCAGGTATTCGGTCTTTGCGAGGATTGGACAAGCTCAGACAATATAATCAATGGTTTCTACGTGTTCCTGACAAATGCGGCATTTATCATCTTGGGAAATTTTGAGAACCGCTTTATCATAATGTCGTGTTCTCAAGGCCTGATCCTTGGGCAGCTATTACAAGTGCTTCCGATTCTGGCTTCATTCTTCCTCTTTTAAGCCACATAAATGATTGATCTTTATCGATCTGCACCTTGTCCATTCGTTTCAAATTATTATTATTATTATTATATTATTATTATTATTATTATTTGTTATTATTAATTTTATTATTATTATTATTATTCCTCCATATCACGACTGCATGGTATGAGTCGGCTGAATATAATAATCTACTCAGGTTGCAAACCAGCTACCTAAGGAGCAGGTGTAGAGACTGTCGGTACCCTCTACAATACTTTGCGCAAAATGTGAGCTGTGCCAAATAAAGCAATTTCTTGCACATCCCAGTCCTTTGAATGACCTGGAAGTTTTAGCCAAGTTCTTACACAAATTTTGCGGAACAAATTCCAGAGCTCCAATAACTATCGGGACGACCTGTGCTTTTACGCCCCACATTCGGCTGATCTCGATTTCCAAACTCTTGTATTAAAGATGTTTTGATCGCAGGGTACAGCAACCTCAAGTAGACACGATTTTTTCTCCACATCCCGGATAACTATATCCGGTTTGTTTTCCGCTATTGTGCGATCAGTTTGTATCTGTTGGTCATACAATATCTTACACAATCCAACAGACGTCACCGGTTTTGGTGAGTGTTCGTACCACTTGGGACATGTGTTTGTAACTTCGAGGACGGTACAGATCTGCCAGTGGAGGTAGCTACACACCCTGTCGTGTCTTTTCAAGTATACGGTCTTTTCAAGGATTGGATAAGCTGAGACAATATGATCAATGGTTTCTACGTGTTCCTGACAAATGCGGCATTTATTATCTTGGAAAAATTTGAGAAAAATTCTTTAACATTTTTGTGTCTCACCTTTTCATGTTTAGTAGTATCGGATGTTCAGTGTCTGTGTCTTTCTAGTTTCTGCATAGTTTTCTTTGCTATGCTTCTTGCTACACCTACAATGCCTCTGTTCCCATTCTTCGGTCAGATTTCATGATCTGCCTTCATTAGTGGGTCATCTTGATGGTATACATACTTTTACCATCCCAACTATTGCATTGTGCCAAGAGGCCTCAATTTGCCTGAGGTCTCTTCCTCCTTCCTATTTATTATAATAATTATATTAATAATATAATATAATAATAATAATAATAATAATAATTAAATGTTTTCCTGCCTATATTAAGAACAGGGAGCAAAGTTTTGGAATCATATCAACAATACGATCTGAATATTCAGTCAAATTCCGAGTTTTAGCCGTAACCACGTATACGTCAGGATTAAGGTCTATTAGAGCGGTTCCTAAGACAGTTACGATTGATCCAGGTGAGGGAATAGACGCAATTTTGTACCCGAAATTCTAAATGTCTGAATGTAACGCGTATCGTCTGTCAGAAGTAGAAGATAGTGAACTGAAACTAGGTAAATACTTCGAGAGGAAGATTTAGTAGTGTCATTCCGTAGATCATCAAGATACGAATATTTCAATTTTTAGGGTACTCTACATGGAGCCTCAGTGACATTTTAAAAATTTTCTGGAAAATGGTCTGGACATCGTAACTATAAGTACATCACATACCAAAGACGTTGAAAACCTAGTTGGAATATTTTCATTTGCTTCAACTTCTTTACATTCGCATTTCTATGTGTGCTTATTTTTATCGATCTTCTCCAAGAAATGTAGTGGATCCCATCTCATGGAATGTGGTATTCTAAACTTTTCTTGGAGTGTGGTAATAAAACAATTGGCGTAAGGTACCACATCCCATGGGAGAATGAGAGGTAAAACATTGACACTCCTTAGTCATATTCGTAGGTAAATGCTTCGCATCTTCACTCCTTTCCAAGTAGTTTCCCCCAAACGCCACTAAACGCTGTTAACAATGTGGATGGCAACCAAATACTCTCTAGTCTCGCCACTAGAAAATATTTTATCCCACGTTTCATTATCTGTCAAGAGTTCATATGTCTTTAAACCACTGTTCGTTGAACTTGCATACACAAACCATCCAGACAGTGAGCTGATCATCCATCCGATTCCGTCGATGGTAGTCAGTACAGTGGATTCCGTCGACTGCAGATATTCGTACGCATAAGTACAGAATTTATATATTTTTATTTGAGGACCAACGGAACCCGGCAGACGTTTTTCTGCCCTTTATCTCCTTCTGTCCCTTCCCTCTTACGTTTCTCTCTCCATCTCTCTCTACATCCCCTCTCTCTTTTTCGTCTCTCTCTGTCTCCCTTCTTTCTTTCTCTCTGTTCCTGTGTCAGTCTGTCTGCCTCCGCCTGTGTGAGGTCTCTATTTCTGCCTCTGTCCCTCCCCCTCAATTACATTTAGTTTCAGATTCTGCACGTCTGGGCAGGTGGGGGTCATTCCATATTAAATCAACACAGTTTTAAATTAAATTTTACCTCACCATTTCGATTCAGATGAAATTTGACACATAGGTAGTATGCATGGAGAATAAGAAAACTACAAATTTTGAGAAAAATATTTCCATCCGTTTCTGATATACAGCCATGTAAAATTTTGCAAAATTGGCTTCCCCAAAATTTTTAAATTGATGTAGAACCTCACCAAATTAAGATAGACAGCTGAAACAGGTGTCATTTTGCAGCTTTCTTTATGGCCTTTTATATGATATACAACTCAATAGGGGTTGCGTTCAAAAAGGTTTTCAAATTTGAATTAAAATTTTTGATTTTGAGTTTTTTCAAAATGCTCATCTTCAAAAAAAATGAAAAAAATCTATAATAATCCTCGTATATTTCCAAACAGATGGTGCAAGTTTAAAAATGGGACTGCAATGGGTTCATATGGTAATCTTTATTTACAATGCACATTATTTACTTACTCTAGATTTTACTGATTTAAAATGCATTTTATTTCAAATTATAAGACCTAATATATGCAAATTATTAATTTAGTGCTTTTATTGGCAAGTGTGTTGTGTTTTATTGTTATGAATTTTCTTCTTCTTATTATTATTATTATTATAATACCGCGGAATGTCATGCAATTGCATATTTTTACTGACTGTGCATATCGAAAGGAAATGTGTATAACTTTACCTATCACCAAAAATAAAACAAACCATGGTCACCTTTCAGTTGATGAACCAGATACGTGGGAACCTAAACATTTAAGATAAATGAATCGTTGAGGATTGAACACCAACTTTGAGCAGCGTCAGCTGGATATTTACCATCATGCAAAGGGTTAATGATGCCCAAAATTTTGCAAAATGCCATTAATGAAAAAAGCACAGTGAGTGACAATCTCATGGTCCATCAATGAATAGGCGATTGAACTGCAATCCGGAGGAGAACGTCCGAAGACTTTCTAATCCAGAAGAGAATCTTGTTGTGAAAATAATAAAGAAGGATCCTCGTATTAATGCACCAAAAGTTACTCCACAGTTATAAATTGGAATTGGCAAAAAACTAAATCCCGAAACCGTGCGAAGGGTACTAAGGAAGTTCAATTTCCCTAGCCGCGTTGTCAGAAGAAAGCCACTTCTAAGTTGAAAGAGAAATACCCGAAAAGATCTGACCTCGATCCCCTTCTCCACAAAAACCTGGAATACATGCACTAAAATATACCGCATACATTAAAATACGCATTTAAACTAAAAAATGCACACATGCAAAATAAAAATAGGGTAGATTTGTTTTATTTTTGGTGATAGATAAAGTTAAATACATTTCCTTTCAATATGCACAGTCAAAACATTTGCAAGTGCATGAAGTTCCGCGGTCTAATAATAATAATAATAATAATAATAATAATAACAATAACACACAACACACTCACCAACAAAAAACACTAAATAATAATTTGTATATATTAGGTCTTAAGTAAATATTGTGCATTTTAAATAAAGATTACCATATGAACCCATTGCAGTCCCATTTTTAAACTTGCACCATCTGTTTGGATATATACAAGGATTATTATAGATTTTTTTCATTTTTTTTGAAAATGAGCATTTTGAAAAAACTCAAAATCAAAATTTTAAATTCAAATTTGAAAACCTTTTTGAACGCAACCCCTATTGAGTTGTATATCATATAAAAGGCCATAAAGAAAGCTGCAAAATGACACCTGTTTCAGCTCTCTATCTTAATTTGGTAAGGTTCTACATCAATTTAAAAATTTTCGGGAAGCCAATTTTGCAAAATTTACATGGCTGTATTTCACAAACGGGTGGAAATATTTTACTAAAAATTGTAGTTTTCTTATTTTCCATTCATACTACCTATGTGTCAAATTTCATTTGAATCTGAGATGGTGATGTAAAATGACTGTGTTGATTTAATATGGAATGACCCTTGGGGTAATATCGAGAAGCGCCGGACCAGCATAAGTGTAATAGAATGTTCAAGATGATCTCATCCTGTAAATTACTTCCTAGCCTTGTTGCGTTAGAAGGCTTCGTTTAGGAGATATTTAACGGTATTGATTCAAAAATTTTGCCATGTGTTCTGGCCCATGGACTGGTTGCATCCATGGTTGCATTTGACATAAATATCTAGTTTTGTTCTGTATTTGTTTCGTGAATTTTTCAGGTATTTTCATAGTTATTCTGCTATTCGGGGTGGAGATGAATCCAACAACTCAGAGAAAAATTAAAATTGATCCAGCCTTTCTCGAGTTACAAGTAGTGTAACTAACCCTACTTTGTTTTATTTATTTAGATGTATCACACATATGGATGAGAATGATGTTTACAGGAGCGCGTCATTGTCTATGTTCACAGCCGAAGCGACAGAGACTGTGATATAAGGACACTCAAATCAAATTAAAAATGGGACCTTGCCAAACTATTTCGGGAAAAGCGCGATTTATTTTGTCATAAATCTTCCCAATTAATATTTTAACTGTATTTGGACATTCTGCACCTCATATTGGAAGAAATAAAATTTTTTCTGTGCAGAATTATTCAGTTTTGATTGAATTCCTTTGAGGAGCAGAAATTTGTACTATAACATTCATGTTGTAAATCATTTAATTTAACTTAAGTAGTTTCTCAGAATATATACCAAATCAAATTTTTATTATTTAAGAAGCAACTACCACCGTAATGAATATTCCTCAACATTTCTATCTTCAATATTTGTTTCTTCTTTAGTCAATGTTTCTTTATTATTAGAAATTGCAAACCAATTAAAATTTTCTAAATGACAATCTTTTTCTTTTATTAATGCTTTCTCATTTTCCAAGAATATTTCACCTCTACTCTCATGAATTCTTTTATCTTCTGCCTCAAAAAGAAGATAGGCTTTTCTATTTTTCGAATAACCTACAAATAAGCTTGTTTTGCTCTCTTATCTTTTTGTCGCGACGGGACATAAAGGGATCAAGTAGACGCGTAGTTCTGATTAACATGCCTGTTTATTTTCAGCTTACATGTTGGTCCCTGCTCCTCGTGTCACACGTGCCCCTGCGTCCGTCGGCTCCGGCGTCTTCGTCACACTAAGGCAGGGTCGTTCCGTTCTCGAAGCGCAGACAGCGGCTCCAATGACCGAGAAGGCCACGGTCAGGAGTGCTACACGGAGGATCCGGCACTAGCGGTCCGGCCTGGCCAAACGGCCCGTAAGCCGCGGTCAGGAGTCCTGTGCAGTGCCTTCGCCGCTGGCGGCCCACCCTTCCAACTGGTCTCCCCGACACTAGGCGCTGCCGGCGAAGAGCTCTCTCGACGTCTGCTCCCACACACTGCTGTATACCACACTCTCTCTGGCTAGCTCCGAGGGCGCAGATTATATACCCGCCCTCGGAGCAAGGGGTGTCCTGACTCAACCTTAGTGTGACGTAGACTCTCGGTTTACTCTTGGGGTTGCTTCCATCCCCGGCGTGAGTTTGGCCATCCCTTACAGTACAGAGTTCACGCCGGGGAGGCGGTCAAAGTGCGCCCGTATACCCTGTGCGTCACGGCGCCCTGTGTGTCACGGCGCCCTTCTATAGGGGATGACACACCGCGCTGACCTCACCGGCCGCTGTGCCGCCCCGGCGCCCGGACCCGATAAGGCCCGCTCTCTAGCAATTCGTTTTGCGGCAATGTCGCCTGGCGACATCACCCCGCCGGCGAAAACAGGAGGCACGTGACACTAGTTATTCTATTCGTACTTACAGATGCAAATATACATTATATAACGCATTACAGAAAAGGGATACAGGACCATTCGTTATGTACAGAAACTTAAACACATAGACATATATATAAAGAAGCTTAAAACCAATTTTTATCAATAAAACTTATTTCTTTCCACTACACTCGTATATATATATATATATATATATATATATATATATATATATATATATATATATTCTTCTCTTTTTTTTCACTTAACACTAGCACTTCTTACTGTACACTGACGCCTTTCTTGTCTTCTTATCACTGAAAACTAACATTTTTAATTTTCTTTTCATTAACACTCGCTTAGCACTGCAAATGTCAGTTCCTGCTGAGGTACGAAGAGCATCCCTGGAGCTGCGGATCCCGCTTGGAAGATGGCCACCATCAGGAATACCACTGCGGACGGCTGGATCTGCATGGTGCTACCAGGACAAACGGGGCACTATGAGGGTTGGGAGAAATGCTGACTGTCTATTCTCTCCAGTTCATGTTTGCCTTTTCGCCCTCTCTTTTGTCGGTACGCCTTGCGCCTTCGTTGGTTGTGCCGCTTGCGGAAGGCTCTTTGCGAAGGTGCAGGTGTGTGGATTGCTGGTTGGAGAGTTCCGCCTGGCAGCCGAGTAACGATGGTGTTGCGGCCGGCCGTAGCGTCTGAGGATGTTTGGTGTAAAGCGTGGGCGACCTCTGTATTGGAGCGCCCACAGGTGTAGTAGTCTGGCTCTGGTGCTTTCTCCAATAGCTCTACAGCATCTTCCCCCGGTTCAGAGAATAGGGTGCGGTCCGGTGTCCTAGGTTGCTGCATGGGCGGGGGTGTACTGCCCAGCCAACTGGTATCCCCAGGTTGGTCTTCTGCATTGGAGCACCACCAGGCGAAGTACTTCTGTCTTTAGTATTTTCGCCATCGCTGCGTGCGGGGTCGTAGATTATATCTTGAGTGAGGCGGGTACTGGATGTTGATGGAGTTTCAGAGGTAGGCGGTGGGTTCTGTGTGAGCAGAATATCGGTTTGCCTCGGTGGATCAGTTGAGTTTTGAGGTGGCGGGCATGTGGGTGGAGTTTCAGATGATAGTGGTGTATTCTGGGTGGGTTGGGTATCTGTATGCCCGGGATGATCGGTTGAGTGATGTGCCCTGGATAGTTCCGGATCAGTGACAGGGATGTTGGCTTCCAGCAGTACTTTAGGGGGTTGGGGGGTGGTGTCTGATGGCAGCAGTAGCAGATTTCTCAGGTGAGCTGTAAGCGTGCGGCCTTCCTGTAATTCTTGTATGTCGAAGGTTACCGCACTTCTGATCTTAGTAACTCTATATGGTCCTATCCATCTTGGTGCGAGTTTCTTAGTTTGATGCGGTGACAATACCATATTTCGTAGGAGTACTAGGTCTCCTGTATTCAGCGTCTGAAGTCTTAGCTTTCTATTCTTCTGTTCGTGTTCATAGGCTATGTTAGAAGCGTTATGCTCATTGGCTTGGGCGTGAGCGATCTGTAGCCTTTTCCGTAGCACATTGTCGTACGGAGGGTCTTCCGCATAACACGGTGGAGCAGGGACCAGTATCTCTTCCCATGGCATAGTTAATTCCCTGCCGTAGACTAGGTAGGCGGGTGAGAACCCTGTTATACGATGTTTGCTATTCCTATACGCGAAAAGGGCATAATTTAAATGTTCGTCCCAGTCCCCGTGGTCCTGTTCGACGTAATGTGACATTATAGCGGAAAAAGATTGATGATCTCTTTCTAACCGTCCGTTGGCGGCTGGGTTGTAAGCTGTAGTAAATATTGATTTGATTTGTAATAATTTGCAAACATTCCTCATTAACTTAGATGTAAAGTTGGATCCCCTGTCAGTGAGCAAATACTTAGGCGTACCGTGCCGTGTCACTATATTTTCTACAAAGGTTCTGGCCACTGTTTCTGCGGTTTCATCTGGAATGGCGAATGCCTCTGGGTAGCGCGTGAAATAGTCCTGGCAAGTAAGAATGTATCTGTTTCCCTTGTGTGATGTCTTAAAAGGGCCCATAATGTCTAGTGCCACCTTTTCGAAAGGATACGTCGCTTCCGTTACTGGTTGAATAGGGACCGACTCTCGAATTCCCTTCCGCTTTAAACACGGTATACAATTTTTTACGTACTTCTGGGTATCCGTATACATGCCTGGCCAGTAGAAATACCGTTTCACTATATCCAGGGTTTTCTCTAATCCCAAGTGCCCTGCCAAAGGGTTATCATGGCAGTGTTTTAAAATATACTGCTGCATGGAGGACGGTGCGCAAATCGTGAATACCGGTCCTGAGTCGGGGGTTTGGACTAGATACAGGACGCCATCCTGGTCTAGGATATAGCGCGGGTCATGGCATTCGACGCGCTGGAAAGATTCCTGGAGGTGAGGGCAGCCCCTTTGCTCGCGGGCTATGCGCGCTTTATCCCATACCGGCTCGTAATCAACATTAGTACCTACAACCGAGATGATCGGCTCCGGGATGCGAGAGAGAGCGTCTGCCTGAGAGATTTCGTAGCATCTCCACGATGGCTAAGCACTCCAATTCTGTTGCGGAGTAGGATTTTTGCGTCTTAGATAGTTTCTTACTAGCACAAGCAACTAGGTGTTCGCCGTCTTCGAATTCCTGTGATAGAATTCCCCCTACCGCGTTCGAACTGGCGTCCGTTGTGAGGATGAATTGTCGCGAGAAGTCGGGGAATCGTAAAACCGGAGATGAAGAGAGGCTGTCCCTTAGAGTTTCAAACGCCCTCTGATGGCGATCCTCCCATCTATACTCGGTGCCTTTCTTAGTGAGATCGGTGAGAGGGGCTGCTACCGCGGAGAAGTTGGGAAGAAACTTCCTATAGAATCCAACGAGACCCAAAAAGGACTGTAGTTCTTTTACACGTTGGGGTACGGGGAAACTACGGATGGCTACTGTTTTCTCTTCGTCTGGTTCTATTCCCTTCTCGGAAATGACATGACCCAGGAAAAGCGCGCGATTTTTAAAAAATTGGCAGTTATTCGTTCTTAATTTTAAGTTGGCTTTATTGAGTCTCCTAAAAATCTCTCTTAGTCCCGCTAAGTGGGACGTTATTGTTTGGTCATACCGGAGAATATCGTCCAAGTAGAATACGCAACCATTGTTCCCTAGGCCGTCCATGACTGTGCTCATAAGCCTCATGAAGGTGGCCGGTGCATTGGCTAGACCGAAAGGCATCTTGTTGCACTGATAGTGCCCATAGGGGGTGCTAAAAGCTACAAACTCTTTGCTAGTTTCCTCCATTTCCACCTGCCAGTACCCATTGCACAAGTCTAAAATACTGAAATATTTGGACCCACCCAGTTGGTCAAACACTTCGTCCATGTTTGGAATGGGGAACACTTCCTTTTTGGTGACGTTATTGAGAGCTCGGAAATCTATACACGGCCTATACTTGATAGGTTCTCCCTCCGCTGTCTTTTTCCTTACAAGAATAATGGGTGCGGACCAGGGGCTTGTGGAGGGTGATATGACGCCCTGGTCTAACATGTTTTTAATTTCTTTCTCTAACGCATCTCTCTGGGAGTGTGGTATTCTGTACGGAGTTTTCCTAATCAGTTTTGAGTCCTCTACTTCGATGGAGTGTTTTACTACACCTGTGCAGCCTAGTCGTATCTTTCCGTGAACAAATGTTTCTCTATACTCTAGGATGAGTTCCTTTAAACTATTGACGGCTCCCGGAGGTGTGGAGCTAAAATCAAATTGTGATATAAGATCTTCTTCGACAGGTTCCTCCGGCCATGTTTCTACTTCGGCTTCAAGGTTCGCAACGCGGGGTACTTCGGCGTCGGTCGCCCATACGCGGAAACTAATCGCGGAGCCCTTACGCAACACTTTATGCTGACTAGTCTCATTACATAAGAGGAAGGGTGCGCGGCCTTCCGCCGTGACAGTCGCTAGGGTGGGTAAAATGTTAACTTCTTATATTGATCTAGAATTTCAATTTCCCTTCCTTCAAAGCCAGGAACCTCAGTGCTCGTAAATAAAATTGTGTGAGGATTTATTGTAATTTTTTCTACTGTAATGATTCTACCAGGGGCATCTTCCTGGGTAGTACTTACTCTCTCAGCCACCTTGTGCGGCTCACCACTACCCGCTACAATGTCTTCCCCTTTGCCGGCTAATGTACCTTGATCTCCTTCACGTATTTCTCCCGCATCATCGCATTTCCCTATGGGAGGCTCATCGTTCTCCGGTGACGACAGACCGTTCGTCTCGCTCGAGTAAATGCCGTTGCTCGGGCCCTCCCCTGTGTGGCACCACCGTAACATTTTCCTTTGGTGACACATCTACTGGCCTCAGAACTTCTGCACTTAACTCGCCGTCAATAGACCCCCAAACGTCTGTACACACCAAAGCTACTCCTTCCCCTTTACTCAGCGACATACCTGAAATACCGTGATTCTTTCCATCAAGATCTACTAGCTTCCCGACCGTAGAACTGCCCTCCTCACAGGTTTGCCAATGAATTTCCGCTTCTCCTTCGGTCCGGCCTGGCCTCGCGCCCACCTCTTCCGCTAAGTCCCTACTCCAACCGTCGCTCTGCCGTGTAACAGAGCCTTCCCCGCCTAACACGGTGATCGGGACAAGAATCTATCCACACAATTATTCGGTTTCCACGTGCCCTAAAAGGTCGATACTGGTTGCTAATTCATTTCTTATTTCTATGGGTTCCACCTCCTCACCCCAGCTACTCATTTTATCGATCTTAATTTCGCTTCCTTCAATGCTGTTTTAGACGGATTGCACTCTAATCTCACTGTTTTCTTCATTAACATTGATTTCTGTGTTCCCTTGCTTACTTCGGCAGTCATTCTCTGGCTCCTCGGTTACGAGTTGGACTAGGTTTGTTCTCTCACTGTAATAGGTTGATTTGACTTTCCGGGATTCTAGTTTGGTAATATGTCCACCTGAAATTTCCATTTTCCGTTCCTTTACGGAGACGCGGCTGCCATGCCTCACCATAAAATCTAACCCAAGAATACCTGAGTAATGGACATCCCCCATATCTACTACTAAGGCGTCGTGGGCGTATACCTGATCGTCAATTGTGAACGGAACAAAGCTTTGACCTAGGGTATGAAGTTTATGACCCGAAGCGCTCCTTACCGGGGTGCTATACGGAGTCAGTGGGAGTCGGTCGAATGGAAATGCCCTGCTATGAACTATCGTAAGTGCCGCTCCCGTGTTTACTAAAAATTTGCTTGGCTTTCCTAAAATGGAGATGTTGATGGTCATCCCTACTTCCGGTTTAACAGCCAATATTAATTCGTCCCCGGCCTTGGGGCCGGGTTTTGCCCGTTTCCCGCACTGGAGGAGACTGAAAGGCTCGGACATGCCACCGGAAGGTGGCCAGATTGGTTACACCTACCGCACATAGCCAAGGGACAGTTCCTACTAAGGTGGTCATGTTCGCCGCAATTGTAGCACTTATTCATCCTTTTGGGACAGTAGCGCGCTATGTGGCCGAGTTCCTGGCACTTGTAGCAACTCCGGGGGTTTCGTGGCGGGTTGTCGCTGGCGACATGGACTGCTTGAACGCGATCTGGTGCCGGGCATCCGTTCTGTGAAATGTGCGCGGGAAAAAATGGCTGCGGGGGCGGATACTGACGCCCTTCGTCCACGTAGTGAATCGGGGAGTTCTGACGGTAGGTCGCGCTGAAATGACCACGTGCGCTGGAAGTACCCTGAAGTAATGGGGAGTTTGATACTGTGGGTGGGACAGGAGGTGAACTCCGGGGAGGCAAGGTCTGGCCGGACAATCTGCTCTCGATTAAATTTATAAGAGTATTTTGTAACGTGCCGATATCGTTCGCCACGGAAGGGTACACCTTGGCATTAGCTTCCTCTAAGCATGCAAATTCTTCCGCTTGTACTAAATCTGCCGGGTCTCGTATGGATACAAAACGTGCTACATCCCCCTTCAGACCTAACAAAAATTGAGACAAAAGCCGGTCGCTTAAGTGCTTCTGAATAACTGCGTGCTCACTGTTCGGGGTGGCGGCGGTTAGTAATTTTCCTAAACGTCTTAGTCGCGTGGCGAATTCTCATACGGATTCTAGGGGTTGCTGTTTACAGTTGCACAACATGTTTTCTATTGTCGCCCTGGAGTGCCGCGGAGTGAAGCGCTCGGTTAAGGATTTTGTGAAATTTGCATATGACTGAACTGTCTGAGGACTGCTTTCTACGAATTCTGCTGCTGTGTCTGCTAGATGCAGTCTTGCCGCTCCTATCGTCTGTCTTTCATCCCAACCGCTATAATGGCTAACCAACTTGAGACGATTCAGGAAGGTGTCTACGGATACGCCGTCCTCTCCATTGAAAAATAGGAATCCAGTTAAATAGAGTACTCGTGGGGGCTAGCGGAGTCTGGGCCGGAACTTCATCGGCGTTGATCGGATTTATTGAGGAAAAAAAATCCCACGGGTCATTTGGTTGGCTCCCGGATAAATCCATCTTATTAATTTAGAGTTTTTCTCATAAAAACAAGAACGATATACTGATTGCGCGCTTCCCTTGATCCCGCCTACCTAGGTGGGTCGAGCTGCAGCGGATTTTGTTGAATGTTGGCCGAACATTACTTTGCGCAGAACTCCTTAAAAATTAAATAAATTTTCTGCAAAACATTCCCAGACAAATGGAAAATAAAATTCCTATTGCAGCTAGACCCCACACCTGACGCCAATATGTCGCGACGGGACATAAAGGGATCAAGTAGACGCGTAGTTCTGATTAACATGCCTGTTTATTTTTCAGCTTACATGTTGGTCCCTGCTCCTCGTGTCACACGTGCCCCTGCGTCCGCCGGCTCCGGCGTCTTCGTCACACTAAGGCAGGGTCGTTCCGTTCTCGAAGCGCAGACAGCGGCTCCAATGACCGAGAAGGCCACGGTCAGGAGTGCTACACAGAGGATCCGGCACTAGCGGTCCGCCTGGCCAAACGGCCCGTAAGCCGCGGTCAGGAGTCCTATGCAGTGCCTTCGCCGCTGGCGGCCCACCCTTCCAACTGGTCTCCCCGACACTAGGCGCTGCCGGCGAAGAGCTCTCTCGACGTCTGCTCCCACACACTGCTGTATACCACACTCTCTCTGGCTAGCTCCGAGGGCGCAGATTATATACCCGCCCTCGGAGCAAGGGGTGTCCTGACTCAACCTTAGTGTGACGTAGACTCTCGGTTTACTCTTGGGGTTGCTTCCATCCCCGGCGTGAGTTTGGCCATCCCTTACAGTACAGAGTTCACGCCGGGGAGGCGGTCAAAGTGCGCCCGTATACCCTGTGCGTCACGGCGCCCTGTGTGTCACGGCGCCCTTCTATAGGGGATGACACACCGCGCTGACCTCACCGGCCGCTGTGCCGCCCCGGCGCCCGGACCCGATAAGGCCCGCTCTCTAGCAATTCGTTTTGCGGCAATGTCGCCTGGCGACATTTTTTTCTGGATGTATCATCATTTCTATAATATGCTCTACCTCCAAATACTCTAAAATGTTGGAATGAAGAATATTTTAAATATCTATGACAGTCAATTAAATGTTTTTGTATTTTATTGCATATCTCATAAATCACACAAAGTAAAAAAAATGAAGAATACAAAATGTTTGCATTCATCCATAACACCTCATTTCTTCCATATTTTTTCTTTTTGGTTTCACTTTTGATCGTTTCGGCAATGTTTAAAAAACCCTGTCTCTCAGTTTCACATCCTTTTTTTTAACTTTGCATACCGTGTTTTCACATAACTTTAAGCTTGCTGCTGCGCGTTTGATTGTGCTTGGTATTTTAGGTCCGTCTTTTTCACTATCACAAAATTTAATAACATTATATGCTAGGCGTCTTTCCTGCCCGCGAAGTGTCACACCCATAGCCTCCTTTAGTACTAAAGGAGGGTATGGTCAGACCTCGACGAGAACTCGTATTTGCCAAAGCTACACCGATAAACAACTCGCTTCATGCTCCTCGCGACGTTTGTTAGCGAAACTGACTGTATAGACCCGTGTGAACATGGTTAATTCCACGACGCGCTGCAATCATCTCCTTCATTCTTCGCTTGGTCGATCTATGTCTTGTTTTCTTTTCACATCGAGATCTCGATGGTGGTCAAAATGCGTACACTAATCGCGTCGTTTCAATTATATTTTTTTACCTGACTCGGATTAGGATTATTAGGATTATATAGGGAAGGGGAATTGAAAAAAGTTTCCATGACTTGTGGTAACGTAATAGCAAGTTAGGTGCTCCCTTAGAACATGTACTTCCTTCATCATTTCTAACTCTTGGATTTGACATCCGCCAGTTATTTCCAAACAGAATCGCTCGAATGGTTTACGCTGATGCACGTCCTCTTTTGTCTGTTCGCAGAAACACCCGCTGGACGTGCAGTATTTCGACAAGGCGTTCACGGCGGAGCGCGCCGAGCTGACCCCGGTGGACGCGAGCATCCTGCAATCCATGGACCAGGCGCAGTTCCAGGGCTTCAGCTACACCAACCCGAACGCGACGGACTGAGCGCGCACAAGAGCACTCGGAGGAACGACTCTTCTCTAGATCTCATAGCCTCTCTCCGCTCTATTCGCTGCTGTTGCTGCTGCTGCTGCTGCATAAATTAACCGGCGTGGCCGCTGCGTTTCTAGTCTCGAAAATCGGCTTCCGCCAGCTGGACGTGGACGCGTGGACTCCGCGCCTGTGGCCTTCCAAGCTTCATGGCGGGCGACGGGAGGATTTCTGTTGGTTGTTGGAGCACATTGCGGTTTCAGAACTACTCTCCACTCTGGCTCTCGGTAGAGGCTCTTGCTGGCTTCCTTGTATTTGTTCTCACATAGGAACATGAGTCAGGTGTATCAAGAAATTGTGACAAAAGGGTATGTGATGAGACCAAATCTAAGCGTGTTATGGAAACAGTTAATTGAATGCCAGAGTGGATATCCTTGATGTGTCTATGAAAACTTAATTGCTTCTCTGCCATTAACTGATCCTATTCCAGTTTATATCTGCAATGCACTTTAACATTGATTGTGTAACATTCTGTTTATCACTGCCAAACATGAATAGTAACTTAGTAAATAGTTATGTAGATGCATCATTAACCAAAAATTCTGTTCTGATTTTTAAGAAGAAAAAATCGTAATGAACTAAATCAGGAGATGTTTTTTCATGCTAAGAAAATTACACCACCATTTATATTCATATTAACTCCTACAATTGTATGCCTTTATGTATAAAGTGTGATTTCACCATTGCAAGGCTCTTAATATTTACTAAAAAACTAGATACCACTTCTTGGACATGATTTATATTATGCCCTTTTGAAACGCACACTGAATATTTTTCTAAGATGTACAGAAGAATCATATTAACTTAAGTATCATTAAATTTTAATGTCTTCAGTTATTTAACTTTTAATGATGAATTCTCATTAGACAATTTATAGATTTGTCAAGAGAGCCATATTAAAAATGTATAACCATGTTACTGGAATGACATGACAGTGAAAAATCCAGTGCCTTAAGTACCTGACTCCAGAACAGGATCTGCTATGGTTTTTAATGTTACAGATATGAGAGAATGCAAAAGACACATTTGTGCCTGGCAATTGTAGTCAACTTAATGGGTCTCTTGATGTGGACCACTTGATGCAAGACAAGGTTTTTGTCATATGAAACAAGTTTTAAATCTATTTATATATGGTGCTGGCATATTTACAAGTGCTGCATATTTTTATTTTTGTATCTCCTGGAAAGTATTATGCCTCTTTATGTACTTGATGTTACATTAAATCAAGTCCTGAGTACACCTCATTTTAACTGCCATAGTAAATTCTTGAGTTTACATTTATACCTGCATCAAATTACATGAATTACCATTTTGAGACATATGTAACAATTTTATTTAATGTAGAATATAAGTGTTATAGTGATTAAATCACATTTTATGTACAGTTTCAAATGTTTTTACCCCAGATTCATTCCTGGGATGTGAATATTTGCCAAATATCTTGTCTCTTTTTACTTGTACATAATGGAGCATGTCATGGGTGCAATAAGGAACAATGAAGTGTAGAAGAGTTTACCAGTGAATCTTGAAAGACTGATCTTGAATCATACAGTTTATCTTTGAGTGGAGTGCCACAGTGCGATTGTGTTCCTGAAATAAAAAGTTTGAAATATAACTGAAGTGTTCAATGAACGTATCTTTACTCTTGTTTGTCAAATAGAACAGTGAGGAAGATTTTTGCTAGTGCATGCTAGATGAAGAAGTGTCATTTGCACTTCAAATGTATTTTTATATTCTAGGCACAGTAGCCTATATAATGATAAAGAATACACAAAGAAATATGCTTCACAAAATCCTAGCCTGTGAAGTTCTTGTGAATATTCCTTCCCTCTATTCTATTTGTGAAGATATTTTATGAATAAGAGTAAAAAAAAATACAACAGGTTGAACACTTCAATGTACAGAGAATCAGACTCCTTTGTTACTTTCATCTGCTTGTTCTTATTATATTTTGCATTGTCACTAATATATTTGTAATTTTAATTTATTTCTACAAAGAAAATATAATAGCAGTGTTCTACCATTCACCCATGCTTACAGTTATTCTTATTTCTATTTTTTATAAATTGTGTACATTCTTATTAGTTAACATATTAAATATAACATTTACATATTAAATTATTTAATTAAGTATAAGAGCAAATTTGATAGTTTTATATATTCCGTGAAAAAACAGCAACAATGTTTCTTCTGGATATTTTTCTCCCTATTTGCTTATATTTATTAAATAACTAGCAGAACCCAGCAAACGTCCTGCTCTTTCTCTCCTCCTCCCATGTCTCTTTTTCCCTCTCCCTCTCCCATTTTACTTTCCCGTATACATAGCACAGGAAAAGTTATGAAATGCTGCGGAAAATCGATTTCGAGATTTCTACGAAAATACACGTTTTGGTGTCCCCTGATACCGAAAAAGTGGGTATTTTCAATACGTCCGTCCGTCCGTTTGTCTGACTGTCTATCCGTCAGTCCGTTTGTCTGACCGTCTGTGAACAACACTAGCGCGTAAACCATACGTGCGATTTCTTCCAAAATGGATATTCCCCGGTCGATCTGCGTCCACTCGCGGCGCCTCGATTTTGAAAAAAGTTCTTCAAACATTGAGGGTACTTTACATGAAGCCCCCAGGACATTTTCAAAATTTTCTCAACAACTACTCCAAATTTTTTCTTTCAATTTGTCGTAAGAATAGATGAAAATACACTTACTAAGGTGGCATAGGTCCCATTTTCACGGTTAACTCTGAATTTTCGAAAATTGCCAAAGTTTGAAATTTTTTCGGCGTCTTCCTAGAACTACAAAATTGAAGATTCCTTCAAATAGAATTTGTTGTCCAAAGTGAGTTCTTTCATTAAAGGTATGTACATATTCTTGAAAATTTTACTTGTTTTAGCAATACTGCACGCTGTATTTGAAATTTTTTAAAAATTACAAAAACCAGATTTTCTCAAAAACGGCTCCAATTTTTTTCTTTAAACTTTTGGTAAAGAATGTGCTAAATGTGCTCTATGAGATGACATTAACGCCATATTCCTCTATTCTTTTGTTTTTTCTAAAATTGCAAAAATGTAGTTTTTTTTGACTTGTCTCTCACGTTGTTAATATTTACATTAGCGGCGATTTGTTCACATTATTATATTAATGAGTACATGTGCTTTAAATAATGTCAAATAAGGTATCTCGAAAATTGAATAGTTTTCTGTGAAAAGTAGCTCAAAATTGTGCATTTTCAGAAAGGCTCAAACGCAATTTTCTCAAAAATGGTTTCAATTTTTTGTTCAAACTTTTCGAACGGATAGTGCTAATTGCACTCTTTAATATGGCATCAAGTTAATTTTGTGTTTTTTTTTTCAAAAATTACAAAAATGTAATTTTTTTGAGTTTTCTCATACGGTTAAAATGCACATTTCCAGCAATTTGTAAACACTATTGAATTTGTGAGTGTAAATGCTTCAAATGACTTCAAACGAAGTTTTTCGAAAACTCAAAACTTTTCAGTAAAAAAGATCTTCAAATTTCGCATTTACAGTAGCACTTAAACGCCATTTTCTTGAAACGGCTCCAAATTTTTCAACGAAAATTGCTATTTAGTGCAAGGTTTAATTGTTTTTTTATATTCATAAAATAATAGTTTTGTTTTACTATTAGAAAACCGAAAACTTAAGAAAATGACGAAAAAATGTAGTTTGAGCGGCAATAGATGGCAGCTGTCAAGAGTATTAGCAAGTCCGAATAGCTAGCCGGGACCAAACGAAACAGAAAACAAATACGGGAAAGTGTTTTCTGTGCCATTCTGTAACACCACTAGTTCCTCTTTCTCTCTCTTTTCCCCCTCTTTCTCTGTTTCCCTTTCTCTCTCTCTTGCTTCCTTGCTCCTCTCTCTGTCACTCTTTTTCCCTCTCTCCTTCTTCCATTCTGTCCGCCAGTCCAGTCTGCTCCGCCTGTCCTTCTCGACCCCGCCTCGCATCACATGGCAATGCCCAGCAACACTAAAACCCAGTTGCATTGGGAATTTCATTTAACTGAAGTGCCATCTCCTGAACTTACAACAGAATGAATGGTATAAAACATTCTCCATATTTTTAAATTTATTCTTGTTCAACAATAGTCTTTCAAGGGGTTTCATAAATAAGATGAGTAAATAACATTTTTGGATTGGCCATTCATAAGGTATGAGGGGTTTGTACTCTGACTTAATTGATTAAATTTAATAGTTGAATAAAAAGGAGAAGGTAGGCGGTTATGTTATGGAACTGAGGCTGTTTTGATTTATGATAGTTTGAATCTATCTTTGGGAAATCTTGGAGGCTTGTACCTAGTATTGTTAGTTCAGTTGGATTTCGTGATCCACATAGAGTGAACATTTTTGCATCAATTTTATCAGTGTTAATTTCAACCCTTCACTTTGTGTCCAATTTTCGTACTCGTCAAGATGATTTTGGATGTGATCTTTCGCTACTAAGATATTAGAGTTTATATAAAACTGGTGTACCCGTGCGAGAGTTCTCGCATGTTAAATTTCACCCTCTTTCCTATCTGTCCTTTTCCATATTAAGAGAGGAAGTTGTTAACGAAACGTTTATTTGTTTAAAATAATTAAAAAGGTAACTTCCAATGTACGTAGAGAATCTAAAATAATAAAAAACAATGAAATTAATATTTGAATCAAATTTTGAATCAAGCCCTGCTCAGTATTATAGACAGTATAATCAGTATTAAAGACAATTTCTTGGAACAATTCACAACACATCCTTAAAAACATTTGAAGTAATTAATTATACGATCTTCCTTGACAGTTAGCTTTTCGCTTTCCTTGATAGTAAAAAGATTACAAAAGCTTTTTACTCTCCAGATCTCTACTTAAAGTTGTCCAAGAGAAAATATCGAGAAAGCGTAACCCTACTCTGCAATATTATTTAACTCTATTACCGAACTCAGAGGTACTCCCGTACAATTTAATCGCCTCAAGTAATTAGTTCCATCTCACATACAGTTGCAGATACTGCACATTTCTGAACAGGTTTGGTTGTATCGAGAAGAACCCGATCGTCAAGATATAATAGAATGTTCAAGAAGCTCAAAATATAATAGAAAGCAAGAAGACTAGAGCCGGGCAAAACGCGTTCTATTATCGATCGGTCTCGGTAGCTTTGCTTCCGCAGTCTCGGAGCCTCGAAGGTCGCGCGCGCACCCCTTATCTGCCTGTTGAAATCTACACGTAGGTCTCTCTCAAGAAACGGGACGATGGGAACCGCTCCATTCTCGGCTGTTCTCGGCAGAAGCGGCCACCGCCGGGCGCTCGGCGCAGGCTCGGCACCTCGACGCAATTGCGGGATTTAAGATCGCCACATATTGTGATCGCAGAACTCTTTCATTTAATTGTAATTGATTAATTATAATCGTAATAAAATACAATTTCAATTTATCTACTAATTGGTTGAAAAGAAACAATCCCTCGATTATTTGAAAATAATTTTAGAAAAAAAATACAATTTTTGAAATAATTAAAAGCAAAAAGTAATTTAAAATCAACTTTTTAGCAATATAAATAAAATAGAATAAAATAATTTTCATGAATTGTTTTTACATTATGAATTATTACACAATATTGATATCAAGGTTACTAATCGGAATTTCTAATAATGTAAATGGACCTGCAGTTTATTTTCAAGTAAGCAAACAAAATAATGATAAAAGTTTACATTCCAGAATTACATATCAAAGCACAAAAATATATGTTTATTTATTTACGTCAAAAACAGTTAAAAACTGCGTGAGACGAGCTATGGGGAGAAGTGAATTTTGTGCACGTTTTCATAATTCTGTGGTCTCCATCCTAAACCATATTCTAGTCGAATTTTGAATACAGAAAAGAGAGATTTTTTTTCGAGTTTTGTTGACAAAATATTCGCTCCTATATAATAAAATATATTTTCAAAGGTAAATTAGCTATAAATTCCTGCACTGAACCCTCATGTTCTTCATGAAAGAATATTACTTTTTGCCGCTATAATATGAAAAACCATAATTTGAATAACTATATTTCCCACTGAAATTCAGAAGACGTGCACAAATAGTGAAGTTACATTTATGTCCAGAAGCAAAACAAGGGACCATCTCAGCATTTGCTCAAGGATCAGGGAAACTGGACGAAAAACCTGATCGAGATGGGGGCCATCAACCCAGAAACTGTGGTACAATACTTGTTACAGGTTCTTTAGAATTATACAGTCCAAATGATAATAATTACATTAACTATCATTGTTAAAATTAATTCTACTTTCCTTTTTGATGCTCGGTATAGTCTCGAATTGTATAGAAACAGTTATGCAGCAGAAAAGATTTTACTTGGGACTTAAACTTTTCTATCGAATTTAATCGTTTAATGTCTTCTGGCAAAGTGTTGTAGAGTAATGTACATGAATTGTATGTGAATTTTTTGTAGTGAGCTGTTGATACTGCCACCTGGTGAATATGATTACTACGTCGTGTGTTATAGACATCGGAGTTTGCTGAAAATATATTTCCGCCCTTAAGTAAGTCATTTTTGACAAAAACTACTGATTCGTAAATCAGGAGACAAGGTAATGGTAAAATTCCTAGATTAATAAAGAGAGACTTACAAGAATCACGTGGGTTGGATTTGCTTATTATTCGTACAATTCTTTTTTGTAAAAGAATGAAAGTCTGTGAACTATAAGATGTGTTTCCCCAGAATATTATGCCATATCTCAGGCGGGAGTGAACATTGGCAAAATATACACAACGAGCTGTATGAAGGCTGACGGAATTTGAAAGAATTCTGAACGCGTAGCATAATGAACTTAATTTTGTGTTCAATTCATTTAAGTGGGCATTCCATTTGAGGTTTGATTGAATTGATAGACCTAAAAATTTTGTTACAGTAACATCAGTCAATGGCACACCGTTCATTTTCAATGGAGTACAGAATTTTTATTTGATATGGAAAACTGCATTGAAACAGTTTTCTTTTCATTTACTATTAATTTGTTATTACGGAACCAATTTGAAAGTCTGATATTGTACTATTTACGGTTTCTTTGTTGCAAAGAATATTTGTATCATCCGCAAAGAGAACTGTTCTTCCGTTTCGAATCGCTAAGGGCATGTCATTTACGTATAATAGGAAGAGAATAGGGCCTAAAATCGATCCTTGCGGGACTCCACATGCAATTGGCAAAGAACCGGAAAGGCGTGTACATAAAGTTTCATCATTCCAGTAAGGTATTTCTACTCTCTGAGATCGTAATTCAAGGTACGAACATAGCCAATCTAGAGCAATACCACGGATTCCATATGAAGGTAATTTTGAAAGTAAAATGTTATGATCAATGACGTCAAAAGCTTTTGAAAGATCTAAAAATATTCCAATAGTTGCTTCGTTTTGATCCAATGATGAGGCAACTGTGACCGTACGTGTAGGTCGGCTGTGGGGAATTTCGTGGGTAACTGGCTTTTGTGGAAATTTTGAGAAACAAACATAAAGTTGCAACCACCAACATATATATATATATATATATATATATATATATATATATAATTGTGTCTTTAGAGGAAAAACAAATCACACATTTCAAGATTACCTTAATATGTACACATAAACAAATAAACACCAAGAAAAATATACCATTAAACAGCATAAAAATATAACCTTGGAGGAAAAATTAACTGCAAGATTATTAAAACTAACCTTTCTTTTAATTGAAAAAAAGAGGACCACTGAACTATATTCTGAGATCAAGTGCCATGGAAATTCAATTAAGTGCACAAAAAGGGGCTTCAGATAAGACGAGGAGTGCTGAGAATGCACCGCTATAGGGAGGGATATTTGCCTGTCAATGGCCAGAATATCTTACTGTTTCCTATAGGTGACAATTGCAATTAATTTATTCCTCAGCATACACCAAGTTAACGCTCTCCTGTAATTTCGTGCACGAAATTCTTTGGAATTCCACCAAAAAGAATATCTGGTATTCACTTAAATTGCACAAATTATATAGTAGTTAATTAAACAGAATATTCCCCAAACCTTTCTGTTTATACACATGAAAGTTAAAACAAATAGCTTGTAATCTCTGAAACTGATTAAATATCGTGTTCTGAAAATACAGAATGTTCTATTGAAATCCTTGTAGAACCTTACATAAATTTACTTCCTTTTACATTTATTCTACAACATTCAAATCTGATCAATTTCAATAGTTCGTTCAAATATGACTTAGTTCATTTTGATAATTGAAATACATGCCTTTCTTTCAACGTTAACAAGTTTTAACTGAAACCTATTCCGTGGGTACTCACGCTTCGTCGTCTTTGCGCGGGCGAATGACCTTTGCTGGTAATACTCCCCTGACGCCTGAAGAACGGGACGCACGCCGGAACCCTCGATGCTTTTGGCTAACCTCGCCCCACCTGGGGACGCGGTGCAGCGTCTAGGCAGCGCGGCGCGGTGTAACGGTAGCGCTTGACCTCGGGCGGCCAGCAGCTCTCCTTCGGTGCGGCCCGCTGTTGCGGAGCAAAGAATGGGCGGGCGACGCGGTGCGTCGTGATGCCTGGCCTCGTAGCTCTGCTTCTCTTGCTCCACGCATGCGGTCCGTCTTCGAGTTGTATCGGCAGCTTTGCAGTCCAATCGATGATGCTTCCGGAAATTTCTCGGCGAAGTCCAGACCGTTGGATGTGGCCTTTACGTAGTGGCGGGTCGGATTCTTCGTTCTGAGCGGGCGGTGTGTCACGAAATGCACAAAATGGCTTCTCTGGCTTTCTTTGTGTTTTCCGCAGGAACTTGCCGCTCTTTCGCTCCCGAAGAATACTGGCGTCACTGGTAATAAAGTTCTGTCCAGATTCCGTTACACGCGCAACGTGAATATTTACGAGTTATTTCTTGGTGCTTTGCGTGAACACTTTCTTTCGTTACACGCGCACACAATAACTTGCAGTGAGAACGTTTTATTTCTCAATCTACGTGGCGTTGCGGCCCGATAGAACTTCGGCCTTTTTCAAACGATACTTGAACTCTCACGTCGAACACTCCTCACACCATGACCGTTCGTGTTCGCTGCTAAGAACTTTCTTCTTTTGCCCTGCTCGGCGAGTCTATTACAACTACTCTGCTCGGCGATTCCGTTACAACTACTTTCTTCTCCTTCGATGCCGTAGGGGTGACAACTGTTCCCCTCTCGCCCCCTCCAGCGACCGCTGATAAGACGGCGGTGTCGCCGCCGCCGTTACGCGATCTCTCGGCGAGTCTCGGAGATGATGTTTTACTAATCGAATATTTGTTAGCGACTGAGCAAGCTCAGGATCGCTACACAACATCCTTAAGAAAAAAATGGCTGTTTCCGTAGATTTTGATTTCCGGAATGTTAAGGGAAAAATAATTCATTTCATACCTATTGTTATGTCATTTAATTGACTTTTCTTTTAATGTCTATCCTTCTAGTTTATTTTCCAGTAATGTCTCAGATTAATTTGGATTTATTTAGGTTAATAATATTTCTAGGTAATGACTTGATTTTTGATTGGCGGAATGGTGTGGTGGATTATTATCTAGGCTATTCGGGATAAGCCTCGAGAGCGGCCTCGCAAGCCATGTGGCAGCAGTACGCTCTGAGGAAGGCCACATGTTGGCCGAAACGTCAGCCATCAGTTCGCTTCGAGCCGTCGCACAGTGTGTAATTTTGACGATCTAGGAGGAAAAAATTAATAACTCTCTTTGAAATGAATTTCTCGTAGTTTTTGGAGGTCTGTTGTGTAAATAATGTCCAAATAAACAAATGTGCTCATAAAACTTAAATTTTTACAAAATATTTTGTAAAATATTTAGGAAATTTGAATACTTTAATTAGCCCTCATGACAGTATACGTTTTTTCAAACGCTGAATTTGTTTAACTCTATTGGACATAATATTTGAATTTTACAAAACACACTATGCAAGAAAAATAAAATGAAAGTATCCAAAAATAAAAAGCCGAAAATGAAAATATAAAAACAAAAATTAAGTGAGAGGAATGTACAACAAATATTTACAAATTATTTTGAAACATTACCCGCGTATTCTTCAGATGGTGATTCTTCTAAATATGCCGTCTCTTTTTTGCCTATTCCTTCATTCTAATAACACGAAAAGTTCATGTTTCACTTTTTTGGGTGCAGTTATAGTTTTGGCGCTTATGCTTGACTTGAATGGATCTGAGCTAATAAGCAGCCGGTGGAGCAAATTCATATTTGCGTTTGCTCTGACCCTCGTTTTTCTAGTTATTTTTTGCCACTTTTGCTTTATTTTCTTCTACTCTTACTTGCCATGTTCGTATTTCTGAACGATAAGAAATGTGCAAAATGCACTCAAAATCAGTTTTTTGTTGACGTA
Source organism: Acheta domesticus (assembly GCA_031308135.1). NCBI lineage: Eukaryota > Metazoa > Arthropoda > Insecta > Orthoptera > Gryllidae > Acheta > Acheta domesticus. The sequence continues at coordinate 61,736,440 of JAHLJT010004567.1, forward strand.
TGTGTACATACTGGCGGGTTGAAATATTGATATCCATCATCAAAGCAAGTGACAATGATGCAGGCTTTTGGAGAATGGAACTTCGAGCTTTGTTAATTGTAATTCTCCTATTGGAAGAGGCTTCACAGAACTCCTTATCTATAGCTGCCACATATCTTTTTGTCATACTTCCTTAGTTTGATTTCAATAGCTATGGATAAATTTTCTGAGCTAGTAGTGTCTACAAAAGGTTTCAATTGTATGGTTTTAGCTTTAATCCCACAGTACCTGAAAGACTCATAAGGTCTTCTAGCTCTATTAATTTTTACATTTATTTGTGATGGACCTGGGACTGTCTTTAACATTTAATCAGGAAGGGTAAGAGTTTCTTGTAGCCAGGACGAATTATATTTCAAGAACGACTCTTTACTTCTTACGGAGTTTTGCAATCCGGTTTCAACTTTTTGACAAATACATCTAACGTAAGACTTAATTTTGTTCAAAAATGCTTTGTGAGGTTCTATAATTCCTAATTCACGTAAGAAAACATTTAATACAGCTTCAGATCTCTTATCAATTGAATTTGTTACTCATATATCAAATAACAACCTGCGGGTAACTTGAAGACCCTTTCTCTAAAAATGTGTATATAATTCAGATAAGCAGGTATAAGCAGCTAGTCTTTTCACGATTAAGAACCCAAAAGTACTAGTTTTAAAATGTATATGGCGCGAAGGTGTATAATGGTGTATAATACCACTAAACGTCTAATTGAATTTAGAGAACGTGTAATACATTCAATATAAATCGCTCACCTTTTCCATTAACGTTTTAGGGCCCATCAAAAATAAATACTTAAATTTTATCCACATAAAAATAATCGTAAAAGCATGTAGATTACTAATAGTAAACCCACAAATCACAGAATGAGACGAGTAGTGTATTCCTACCAAGAGAACTTTACGGACTGAAAAGGGCCATTCGGAGCTGAGCGCTGACGGAGCGGCGATGGACGTCTTTGGACATGCACCATGGGGTCCTTGTGACCTTCAAGAGAAAACTAACAACGTTTCCACATAGTTCAGGCATACTACTACACAGAAATATAACAATTTTGCTATTTCAATTCAGTCCAAAATTGAATTTTTTCCAGCTAGTTGGCCCAAAATTACACACTGTGCGTCGCGGAATTCACACCGCGCTCAGCTCTGTTCCGAATTGTGAAGTGTCTGCCGTTAAGCTTGTTTAAGTTAAGCGAAGTGCAAAGTGTATAACGTGCTTTTAGCAACTGGAGAGGCAATTATTAGAGCCTAAACTCATTAACCTTGAAACACTAAACTCATTAACCATTGCAAGTGAACCAGTTGCCCTGGCCTAGGGCAAAGCATAGCCGGGGGCCATGAACACTCTGTACGGATAATACAGACTGCGCCATGGACATTACATTCATCTCCTCACCGCCATCCCATGAGGAACATCAAAGCGGTGCTGCTCAACAGGGCTGCATTGGTCTTCAGTATGCTACTCTCAATTAACATCCGCCGCAGGCGGGAATCCAGGAAACTTCAATTCCAGAAATTCAGGAATCTTATGACAAGCGGCACTTCTAAGGTCAGTACTCAGCAAACTCCCAGCTATACAGCCCAAGGTGTAACAATAATTAGTTTTTTTACAGAATGGCACATACTTTCCCGTATTAGTTTTCTACTTCCTTGGGTCTGGGCTAGCTATTTGCCACATACTCTTGCCAGCTGCCATCTATCACCGCCAAAAGTACATTTTTTCGCATTTTTCTTAATTTTTCGGTTTCCTTATGGTAGAACGGATTTTAAGAATATTAAAGAACATTAAAACGTCGTCCTAAATAGCAATTTTCTTTTAAAAATTTAGAGCATTTTAAGAAAAGCCTTTTAACCCATATATATGCCCAGTGTTGCGTTTTCGCAACAAGGCGCAACAAAACATACTTTAAATTTTTAATAATGTCTGTGTGGGGCAACAATACATTCTATGTTAGGTGCTTGAATTCAAAGGTTTGGAGAACAAATTGGTATAGTGTGTTGGTCGTTATTCGTGGAATTGTTGTTTCAGGGTTAATTGTATTTTTCGTGACTTTGAAGAAGGAAGGAATAAGGACGCCATCCAAGTAAAAAAGGTAATATTTTCTGAATGTAATGACATATTTTTTATTTGCTGAATGATTTGGGTGTATTATTCTCTATTTTAACACGTAAGTATTATTACTTGCTCACATCTACAATTATACGGAAATTATTGATCCTGCATTATGAATGTTGCGAAACGCAACACTGGGCACATATGACACCGTTACTTATAGCAACTTTTTTTTTCAAGAACGTTATTACTGACGAAATTTTGAACTATTCTGGAAGAAAATTTGAAGGCATGTGAAAATTCTAATAACTTTGTTGTATTTTTGCTCCTCCTGACTTTAGAATAGATGACAGATAAGAGTACTAATGAAGATCTTGTTTGTGAAATACAATTTGACAGGTAAACAGCTAATTGCAGAAGGGAACTGATAATAAAGAATTGTTAATATATAGAAATATCAGATTGTTTTCAAGTCATCGGTGCATTAGCTTGTCACAAAATGAAAATGAAGGAAGAAAAAGGAAATCAATGATTATAGTTGTAGGAGACCTGGAAATTTTGTTACCTCAACATCAGCTAATTGCGTATTGTTTATATTCCAATCGAAAAGGCGATTTGAAATGTAAAAATGCATTGAAATAGTTTTTTCTTTCATTAACAATTAATTTGTGATACGAAACCAATTTGAAACCTCTGAAATCCTACTATTTACTGCTTCTTTTGTGCATAGTACATTCGTGTGATCGGAAACAACCACTTTCTAATTTTTAATAGACGAGGGCATATCGTTTTACGTATAACAGAAAGAGGATAGGAGCGCCCCATGCTCAATTGGCAAAGTGTTGGAAACATAAGTATGTAATGCCCTTTCATGCCAGTATGTTTTTTCTACTCTCAGTCCGATGTTGACGGTACGAGGTTCTAGGGCAATACCACAAATTCCATATGAAGGTAATTTTGAGAGCAAGATGTTATGGTCAATAAAGTCATAAGCTTTCAAAAGATCTAATAATATTCCAATGGGTGCTTCATTTTGGTCTATTTATGAAGCAACATCTTTGAGAAATAATATAAGACTAGCGTACCCGTGCGAGAACTCTCGCATGTTAAAACCCACCCTTTCCCTATCCATTTGTCTATCCTTTCAAGCAAGAAGGAACGTTGTTAATGAAACGTGTTTATTTTTTTAATGTATAAATGTAACTTCTAATGTACTTGCAGAATATCAAAGAAAAATAACAATACAATTGACGTTGAAAACAAATTTTCAATAAAGTTTATTCAGCATTATAGAGAGATGTTCTCGGAACAATTCATACTTCTTTAAAAACAACTTTGAACAAATTATTCACTCCTCCTTGAGAGTTAGCTTTTCGCTTTCCTTGATAGTCACAAACATAATAGAAAACGTTTTTTACTCTTCAGAAAGCAAAGCAAAATAAAGTAGTGCGTAAATACCAATCGAGCACGTACAACCCTACTCTTTGCAATATTATTTGACTTCCCTTGATTTGTTATGAGGAACAGAAGGGGTGAGTGTCAGGGTGCCAGCTTGCTGGAGTACGAAAATTGAAAAATTATTTGTGTATTAAAAAGTATTGGATTATTTTCAGCGTTCTTACATACCTCAAGAAAAGCAATTCCGAGCCAAAAAATAAACTAATATTTTCACCTTTGAGTACTAAATACAATCTGTTACCATTGGAAACAATTTAGTAGGCTTAGACTTCACTTCGGTACATGGGAATGGTTACTAAACGATGTTTGCATATTGAATATCTTAACGAACCGACACCTTGAGTTTAATATGAAACGGTGTATTATTTACAATATGAGTTTGCAGCTGGGCGTTGATGTACATACTTCCAGACACCACCACCATTTTAAGTCGTGCCTTTGGACTGCGAACGTTGGCAGTTGTCGAGTGACTTCTCCTATTCTTTCTATAATTTTTAAATTTACTTGCTTTTTAAAATTAATTCACGTACTATTGTAGGCCAGCGCGATTTGATTTTTGTTTTTCATTTATTTCAAGCTATTTTACTTTAGCTAATTTAAAACGTTTGTTCTTTGTGTTGTGCCATACACAGGTTTTTCCCCCTACTACCTCCGCGTACCTTTGCGAGAACTCCTCACATGTTGAACCCTATGTTAGATCCGTATCCTTATATTTCCATTTTAAGAGTGGAAATAGTTAACGAAATGTGTTTATTTGTTAAAAATATATAAAGGTAACTTGCAATGTACTAACACAATATCAAATAAAATAAAAAACAATGCAATTGGTGTTTAGAATAAATTTTCAATAATACTTATTCAGTATCATGGAGAGTTTTCTTGGAACAATTCACAGCACTTCCTTCAATCATCGTCAATCTAAAAAACACCAAGCTCGCGAAAATGCTTTGGTTAGTTCAACTCAAGCAAATTTACAGACATTTGGTATGTATTTAATTCGTTGCAAATTTGTGGCATAAGAAACTTTTTATTAAGATTTAATTATAAGTTACATTTGTTGTGTTAAATAATGTAATGTAATCATAATTTATTTACTTATCAATGTATTGAAACCATTTACCAATATGAAAAAATATTTGCTTATTTGAATCTTTTTATTTTTAATATTAATATTATTAATAAAGAATTAATTAAAAATCTTTCATTATATAATGTTTTTCAATGTTACATATTTTAGGCTATGTTCAAGTTGATCAATTAACCAAAGTAAACGATATTCGTTTAGCTGTATTTGTTGCTATGCACACTTCTGTGGTACTGTCGATCACCTTGGAATACTTTTGCGGCCAGCTTGGAAAAGGAAGTAAGTTGGAGAATTTAAGACTTCACAGGATAAAATGCTCAAAGTTAATTTTATTTGTCATGGTCCATCTATCTTAAAAGATACCGTTAAGGATATTGAGGATAGTCCGTATGCTGTGATCGTCGACGAATCAACAAACGTATCAAGTGTGAAATTTTTGGGATTATGTATTGAGTATTTCAGCAAATCAAATAATGAAATGATTACAGAGTTTTTGGGATTCACAGAAGTGCCAAGAGTAACTGCTGATGCATTATATGATGGTTTTGTTGATTTCCTTAAAGAGATTGATCCGCCACTAAAAAACATGACCGCCCTTGCCACAGACGGAGCATCAAATTTATGTGGTAACAACCACACTTTATTTGCTCTTTTGAGAGATAGAGATTTACCGCAGTTGTTGATAAAATGCGTATGTCACACAATTGACAAATGCGCATCAATAGCATGTGATGAATTGCCTTGCTCGTTAGAGTATTTGATTAGGGAAAGTAAGAATTGGTTCTCGCACAGTTTCAAGAGAATGGATGAGTACAGTAATTTGTGCAAGGTAAATAACAAGAAACTATTGAATAAAGTCAATATTTGTTTAATAATGATTGAACATTAAATAATTTTTATTATCTTGAGTTTGTTTTCTAAGTCACGTTTGTTTTTAAACTTTTGTTTATAGGCTATGAATGATTGTAAAGAACGCCACAGTTGGTGAAGCTGTGTATAACCCGGTGGTTGATTAGGTTTCAAGCAGTCAGTCGAATCCTTGAACAATGGGTTGAGCTTAAAGCACTGTTTACCTCAATGGCTTCTTCCAAAGACTTCACAGCCAGACAATTGGATATGATGTACAGGGACCAAACAAATTTATTGTACCTTACATTTTTGAAACCTGTATTGAAAGATGTGAACGAAGTCAACTTACTCTTTCAATCAACACGTGCTGATGTGACTAAGCTGTACAAAGATTTGCGAATTTTGATTTTCTCCTTAGCTTCTCGTTTTTTTGTTGCGCCAATCTATAAAACAGTGTGAAAATGCAGGAGTATTGCGCAAATGTGACATTGATATGTTGAAAGAAGTTATGTCAAAGCCAGAAAATTATCTCCCGTACGACAGAGTTGATCTGGGTAGTAGTTTTCAAAAGTTATCATCGAGTGCACATGTAGCAGTTTCAAGTGAGCAACTTTGTGTCGATCGTGAAAGGTGTACAAAGTTTCTCGTAAATCTTATTCGACAGCTTGTAGAAAAGATGCCAAATAATATTGCCGTCGTTCAACAATTGCGATTTTTTATCCCCAAACCTAGTTTTATAATCTGTAGGACGACCACGTTTTGAGCAACTTCCTCTGGATTTATCAAATAATTACGCCATATAACAGCAACGACAATAATTAATAAATGTGGTAAAGTACTGATTAATAAATCTATGTATTTTAGTTCCAGGTACTGATGTTGACAGACTGGAGGCAAAATGGCGATCACTAAGCACACTTACGCTGAAGATATAAATCCGGAATTAACAAACATTAGTGATGTTGATACTGTGCAATTCTGGGCGCAAGTTCGACAATTGTCAAACGCAGGCGGAAAAACTCTATACAAAGAGTTGGCCGACTTTTCATTGAAAGCTCTTACATTGCCTGTCGTTGGGTGCATTTTCAGCGTGATGAACGCAGTGAAGACACGAGCTCGCAATAAAATGAAGCTCGACATTTTGCAATCGATCATTTGTATTAGAGTTCATCTAAAGGTACATTTACTGAGAGGAGTGTTCTAAGAAAATGAATTAAATTCTCATTCTATGACCGAATAAATAAAATTGTAGTACTTTAGTTACATATAATTTAATTGTAATCGATCATATCTGCTAAACTATATTTGATTTAAAGTAATTATTTTTAATGAATTTACATAGTGAAACAGTTTATATGAATGAATTTAGTTATTTGAACTAAGACATTTTTCCAACATTGTTCAAAAGAATGTTTTTTTTATTTTTATTTTTTTTTCAGAAATGCTATTAAAATGTGTTTAAAATGTTTTACTCATTATTGCAGCAAGTATTAAAATGCTGCTGTGTCGATTTTGAACCCTCAAACGACATGATTCAACGCTTCACTGCCAAACTGTACGAATCACCACGTGAACCTAGACCTCATAACACACAAGGCACACAAATGATTGATCCTGTTGTCGAAGATGAAGAGCTCTTAGGAATCATAACCATATTTGCTGATGATGATTCGACTTACCAAGATCATACGTGCAACTATTTAATGGAAAGTTAATCATTTTAAGACTACATTCTAAATTAATTCTGTGATCAAATATTTATATGATTTTAAAATATAGAATAAAAATATTAATAATTAATAAAATATCGTCTCCTGTATATTTCAGTAGTATACCTTTGCGTTCCAGCTCTCACACGCAACCAATCTTTATAAATGAGGGCTCTAAAGAAAGAGAATTTCACGGAGACTTGACTAATTCCACTTTGACATTAAAAATATGGATGATTTCTTTAAAAAAACGCATTGAAATATTCATGTAAAATGCAGCCCGCATCACATGTCAATATATATCGGCAAATAACTCATAGACAAAGCGTTTTAGAGCCTTAAAAAGTAAAATTTTGAGGCCAAAGGCCTCAAAGAAACGTTTTTTCACACCATAATCTACAAGATGAGACATTTTCCGATCCATTCAATTAATTTTTGGTTCCACGCTTCAATACTATCAAGGCCACCTCAATATTTCAGCCATTCCTGCTGGTAGCAATTTTTGGGGCGACACGCTTAGAAGGCTTAGATTTGACAATCTTTATTTACGCTTTCTGTTAACACCGTAGTTTGTGCAGTCTGACGAGGTTTATTTGCATAATCATTAATTCAAGATTTGCTCTCCAGCAACAACTAGAAGTACTGTTATAGTTGCTTGATACCTATGAAGGTTGTTTCTTTGCGTGTAGTGAAACCAATTAATTAACGTTTTACCAGTGTCTGTAAGTGCTGTGTACCTAATTGAGGGGGGAGTGGGTTCACAGAGAAGAGTGAAGACTGTGTTTTACCTGTACCAGTATTTTCGTTATCATTCGATGAAATTTTAAAGTCAGCGGGTTCAGACACATAGCTTTCTCAAAAGTAAAAAGCTTTTGGTTGAACCAGGGTTTAGGGTGGCACGGCTCCTTTCGTTCACTGATCCGGTTCACTAGGGAGGAATCGACTCAGTGAACCGAATCCTTGTTTACTATTCGCGTTTGAACATGGTAACGTAATAAATGTCTTTGAAAACACATTCTATTTAAGAAGCGCGTGCTACTTGAACATTCTTTACTACTTAAGCCACTCATTTTGTGTTACTTATGCCACTCGTCTATTTAGTTAAGCAAATGCTACTTATTACATTGCTCTATAAGCCACAGAATATAAATGGGAAAAGTATAACTCACGTATTTGTTAGAATTTTTATACATTTATTTTAATTTAGCAAACAAACAAATTTAAAAAACAACAACAATAATAATATTTAAACGTGGGAATTTGTAATACCTGAAACAGAAAAAAGTTCTTTTAAAAATAAAAGAAAAGAAATTTATAAAACCAATAATAACTCACTTAATAACTCACTTTTAAATACAATGAAACGTAGGAAAACGAAGAAAAATATAAATGAAGAAACAATGTTGAAACAGCGTAATTTCTATAACACAAAAACGTACTTTTAAAAATAATGCAAACTAAAATTTAAAAAAAACCAATATCAAGTAAATATTAATAACTCACTTTTGAATGCAATTGAACGTTAAATAATTAAAATAACCAGGAACGAAGAAAAATGTAAAAAAATGTAGAAAAAGAATTTTAAATAAACCATAATTTCACAATTGCTGAAAAAACAAATTCACAAATTATTTTCAATTTTTACAAAATGAAACTTAAAATTTATAATAAAAAATACTCACTTATTTGTTCACATTATAAACTTTTAAAATATGTTTAATGAAGTTTTCAAATTTTGAAGCAATTAAATTTCATCTCCAAACATACTCCGCCAAATAAAAGTTAAATAAATCTGTTTTCCTACCTGGAATTGCGCGTTTTATAGCACGACAAGTTCCTTCAATAGAATTCGTATGTGCTCCAGTTTCAGGATCTTTGAAAGTTATAGAATGATTAACTCTCAAATGTGAAAATCCTTCATCATTTAGACAATCATAAGCCTTCCAGCAATTCGAAATCACAATTGATTTCGGCTTGATGTAATTCTTGATGATGTCCAAGAGTACCTCCTTGCTACGACTTTCAACCACCTTGAAAAAGGACCGAGTGGAACCTCTTTCAACCCCACCAAACACCCATTCCCCTTCCACTCTTTTTCCTCTATTATACTTCCTCTTACCAAACTTGCTTCCATTTATTTCAACCACAACACCCTCTCCACCCAGTGGTTCACTTTCATCTTCAAGCACTTCAAAACACACTTCTCGACAAAAACTCATCCAATCAGTGACAGTACTTTCACAAACATCGCAATACAAACAAATATGTTCATTCTTTGCTTCCATCACCCACATATAAGTAATGAGAAGCACCTTTCATATCTCCAAATGACGCCTTTCAAACCATGAATCCTTTCGTACAGAAACTTTCACGCAATGTCCATTCTCTCCCCTCACTCTACAAATCCATTCTATGAATTCGTCTGTCCTATCCTTTCTCTCAGTAAATTTCATTTCTCCCTTACATACGTGACACACACGTCGAGACGCAAGCAATCCCACTTCCTGACACCACTGAATAGCATTTAAACTTCCCTCTCGGCGCAATTCATAAAAAAATCATGCGTTTACACCTTCCATCACGGTAGACGTACAAAATCTATTCAAAGAGGTCTTGAAATGCTATAAAACACACAATTCCACGAGCAAAATAATTTGTAGTGCGAACAGTTACTAATCGCATTAAATAGTGCCAGTAAATAAATTTGTTGTTATGGGAACAACTGAAAGTGACATTACTAGAAGGCTTTTTAAAATCTAAAAACATGTCTGTACTAATATTTGAGTTCAAACAGCAATGAAATCAGCTTAGAAACAAGTTTAATTCAACAAAAACAAGTGTAGAGAAGTGTAATTTTCAATGTGAAGTGAAGTTGTTTTAAAAGTGTCGTGATGAAGAAGAAATTTTTCGTAAAATATGAAATTGGTCATTTCGTGTATATTTATGCTTTGACCCATCAAAGCTAATTAACCCGAAGATAATTCACTTATTATTTATCGCCACCTCTGAAGTGAACCGTGGCGGGCGATTCACGAGAGTAAGTGATTCACAAAAGGAACCAAATGAACCGTGCCACCCTAAACCCTGGTTCAACCAAGCTTTTGTAATATTTTTGTGACTCACGAGAAGCTAAAAGCTAACTGTCAAAGAATATTGAATAATTACTACAAATATTGTCTTTAAGGAAGTGCTGTGAATTGTTTCAAGAAAACTCTCCATGATACTGAATAAATATTTATTGAACATTTATTTTAAATATCAAATGCATTGTTTTTTATTTTATTTGATATTGTGTTAGTACATTGCAAGTTACCTTCATATATTTTTAAACAAATAAACACGTTTCATTAACTCTTTCCCTCTTAAAATGGAAATATATGGATAGGGATCTAACATAGGGTCTAACATGTAAGAGTTTTCGCACGGGTACGCGGAGGTAGTCGGGGAAACATTGTGTATGGAACAACACAAAGAACAAACGTTTTAAATTAGCTAAAGTAAAATAGCTTGAAATAAATGAAAAACAAAAATCAAATCACGATGGCCTACAATACTACGTGAATTAATTTAAAAAAGCAAGTAAATTTAAAATTATAGAAAGAATAGGAGAAGTCACTCGACAACTGCCAACATGCGCAGTCCAAAGGCACAATTTAAATGTTGGTGGTGTCTGGAAGTATGTACATGAACGCCCAGCTGCAAACTCATATTGTAAATAATACACCGTTTTATATTAAACTCAAGGTGTCAGTTCGTTAAGATATTCAATATGCAAACATCGTTTTTTTAATTTATTTTCTTTTGGATAGACAAATACAAAGATCAGTGTTTTTTTGGTACACTATACATTTGTTATGATTAACATTTTGATCGTTTGAGTAACATTCCCGTGTACCGAAGTGAAGTCTAAGCCTACTAAATTGTTTCCAATGATAACAAATTGTATTTAGTACTCAAAGGTGAAAATATTAGTTTATTTTTTGGCTAGGAATTGCTTTCCTTGAAATCCGTAAGAACGGTGAAAATAATCCAATACTTTTTAACACACAAATAATTTTTCAATTTTCGCACCCCAGCAAGCTGGCACCGTGAACTCTGCAAAACCCCCTCTTTCCTCATAACAAATCAAGGAAATTCAAGTAATATTGCAAAGAGTAGGGTTGTACTTGCTCCATCGGTATTTACGCACTACTTTATTTTGCTTTGCTTTCTGAAGAGTAAAAACGTTTTCTATTATGTTTGTGACTATCAAGGAAAGCGAAAAGCTAACTCTCAAGGAGGAGTGAATAATTTGTTCAAAATTGTTTTTAAAGAAGTATGAATTGTTCCGAGAACATCTCTCTATAATGCTGAATAAACGTTTATTGAAAATTTGTTTCCAACATGAATTGTATTGTTATTTTTCTTTGATATTCTGCAAGTACATTAGAAGTTACATTTATACATTAAAAAAATAAACATATTTCATTAACAACGTTCCTTCTTACTTGAAAGGATAGACAAATGGATAGGAAAAGGGTGGGTTTTATCATGCGAGAGTTCTCGCACGGGTACGCTAGTTGAATTTTATTTCTTTATCATAAATATTGCCTTCAAATGTTTAGAATATTCATTTTTTATTGCACAAAACATTATTTTGTATATCTTCATATAATAATCTTAGCTGAAATACAATTTATTGCTCATATATTCGAAAAAATAACATTTAAAATGATTGGGTGGATTTGGGCTACTTTACTGCCATCTAACGGTGGGTGGTTGTAGAAACTTTCTGGCAAACCTGTCATGAAGCTGTAACTTTTTGTTTAGAGATAGATCTACACTAGGAAGGAATTGAGCCACTGGACGAGTTGTCGTAACAATCAGTGATTGTTGCTCATGTGTCAATTTGCCGGTACGTAATGCCTGACTGCGGTACCTATTAAAGGTTAAATGCTGTTGCAGGTCTAACTTTATTTGTTGAATTTTCTGCTAGGAAATATAATTGTATTCGTTTTTTATCAAATTCACCTACAAAGATAAAGTGCTGTAAGTATTTACATACAGCATTATATTTTGTACATACAGAAGTTTCTTGTAGTTCATTGTTATCATTATTATCGATAATTGTTCGATTGTTTTCTTTCCACATTATGACTTTTGCGTATTCAAATTCTCCAGATTCATATTTTTCAGTATTTTATTTTTTAAATAACTTAATACACTTGTCGTGTTTTTGTAGTGTATAATTAAATAATGGAAATCAATTGAGTTAAAATTGATGATTTTGATTTCTCAACAAATCCTGATAATTTCAAACAGAAAAATACACTTTTTGAATGTTCTGATCTTAATTTGTCGTACGTTTTGCTTTTGCAATAATTTAATACCTCTAACCATATGTTTTGTAAACTATTTATTTTTAATATTAATTTTTCAGTTTAATGTGAAAACGTGAAATGCAAATGAGTTAAAATTGGGGATTTTTATTTCTCACATACTAAGAACTGGAATATTTGATTTTTCTTATTAGGTGTTTTAAATCGTCCTAAGTTTTCATTTAGAAATATTTTACTAACTAACGTGGACACGTTCTGTAACTGTTATATTTTTTTCTAGAAAACTTTGAACCTTTTCTTATATTTCAGATGTTTTTCAGTGGATAACTGTTGATCATGCCTTTTAAAAACAAAAAGTATCTCGTGATGCAAGATGTGCTGCCTGTAATAGATTGTTACGTTATTTAAAGGGTCAAATAAAAATTATATCATCTGAGGTACAAAAGTATTCTGAATATGTGGGAAAGAAACTAACACTTTCCGATGCTCTATGTGGAGATTGTCGTTCACAGTGTACTCGGATTCAAATCAAGATACTGTTACAACAAAAAATGTTGCTTTCCAAGATTTAGAAAACACTTCCTCTGATTTCACGTCGCAATGTGCAGAAAACATGTCATCTACCTCTGCAACACAAGATTTTAGAAACAAGCTATTTGGTTGCACGTCGCATGTACATTTACCATCTACCTCCGCGGCACAATATTTTATGCTCGCGCCAACGTCACCAGATGTAAAAGGCTGTCACCCACATCCACATCACAAGGTTTTCTGTGTGATTCTACATGGAAGGGCGCGGAATGTTTATCATCTACTTCCATAATACAAGATGCAGAAATGTGTAAGATGCAGAAATACATGTCGGAAGAGTCAGAATCACTGTCAGTACCGTCATCTCAATCAAGTGGTGATGATCCATCTTACAAATTACAGCAAGATGTGGAAGTACAATTAATTGAAATGCCTTTTCAAAGAACCGTAGCTACACACAAATATTGTTGCTTATGCTATTCAAAATGTGATTTAACTACTGTTCCTTTCGAAGCTCGTATTCAAGTTTTTGTAGCCACGCTGGTTTTATACCAAAAGGAAATGGCTGTTGCAGTGCTCACTTAATTAGAAAACTGTTTTTTTCTTGAACACTTGCATAAATTCAAAGTATTTTCATATACGAGTGAACTAGAGAAGCAAGAGTTAGCATTATTTTTAAACACTCTGTCAAATCAAGCAATGAAAGTATTCTGGATAAAGTAAATAATTATAAATTATCTGATGACGTATACTAGTTTTAACCGGATATACATCTGAGCAAGTTACGGTTATAAAAAATATGTTGAAGTCAATGCGGGCGTCAACTAATCGTTCGATAAATCAAGCCTTATTTATGCTTTTAATTAAGTTACGGACTGGTAATTCTAATAGCATAGTATCGTCAATTTTTAATATTGCAAGAGAACAAGATGTATCAGATTATTGCGCTTCCGTTCTTAAATCATTCGAGAAAGACATATTGACAAAGAAGATTAGGAGCTCATTCTCATTCCGGGAAGACTTAATAAAAAACCATACCTCATCATATGTTCAGACTTGCACGGGTTTAAAATCGTCTTGTGTTAATGTGTGATGCTTCGTACCTTCGTCACCAGAAAAGTTCAAATAATATTACCAAAGAAAATCTTTTTCAGGACAAAGAAAAGTGCCTTTATGTAAACCTTTTACCGTTTGCACCACGGCGGGTTTATGGGCCTTTTTGGGTACAAAGAATGATGCTGGAATCAATGAAAATAGTTATGTCAGATTCGGATGGTTTAAGAACTATTCTCGAAAAGGGTGATGTTTTTATTGTAGACAGGGGTTTTCGAGATGTAAAAGAATTTCTGCAAGATGAGGGTTTTGTAGTTTTGATGCCAGCATTAAAAGGCAAGCGGTAACAAACTCACGACAAAAGAAGCAAACGAATCTCGTTTTGTTACGAAATTGCGATGGTGTTGTGGAAGCAGTCCACGGGATCATCGGCAGCAAATTCAAACTTCTTCACCATCAGTTTGATAATAAAATGCTGCCTTCTGCTACACTTTATTACAAAGCAGCTTCGTATAGTTAATGGATTTGGAAAACGGCTTAAATTCAGATGTCGGTCTTCAAAATGAAATTGCAAGTTACATGATCCAGAAAAAGAACGAAGAAAATACTTTGGCCATAGACTAAGGATAATCTTTACTCTATGCTTTGGCTACAGACGTTGAGGAAGAAACTGAAACAGAAAAACGAACATTGTTCAAACAACTGACGTCAAGTGATTTCCCAGAAATGACAGAAAAAGACCTTAAGATATTATTTTCAGGATCTTATCAATTGTCCCAGCAGTATCATACCTCCCCGAGTTGATGCGTGATAATAACGCCGTCAAGATAAAATTACCTCATAGAAGATCAAAATATTTTGAAATGTGAAATCCAGTCCAGATATGTCAACAGAAATGTCGTAAGTGCTTACGTGCACTACGAGGCTAATCCTTTGGATATACTGGAATAAATCGTTACGTATGGCAACTGCGTCGTTTTACGTAATATATTATTTATCTCACGCAAGAATTTGGCAGAAATTATTCGACCAGCAGAAATTTTAAACAAAGTTGTTTGAAGTTGAAAGAGTGGAACCAGTTAATTAACGAAGACAGCGATGA